>JAOQMP010000003.1:19613331-19631104 GCA_027563575.1 Erythroxylum pedicellare | reverse complement strand
CTATGTTATGAAAAAAATTGGTTTTTGAATTATATTTATATGTGAATTAATTAATGTAAATATAACTATGTATTGTACAACCAAATTTAATTCATATATGAAGCAGTGTTTAAGCAAGCAAAAAGAACACTACTATATAAAACCAATAGACACTGAATAATTCAGTCTATATAGATTAAAGGAAAATTATATGCATGACATTGAATTAGGTTCTTGAGATTAATCAGCTAATCTTGATCAAGCAAGAAAAACCAATATTTACATTGTGTTTATATAACACAAACATTTGTCACCATTATCAATAGCAAATACATTTAAAAACTAATGAGACAAATATCAAAATATCAAAAACTTAAATTACATTATGTTTACATAATGTAAACATTTTTTATCATTATCAGTAGAATACATATATAAAATTCAATGGGACAAATATCAAAATATGAAAAAGTTAAAGGCATTGCTAATGGATGTTTGCCTCACTTATACTTGAATGTGAAAGTCCAGGTTATGATGACTATGTTAATGATATTCTCCTTCTGATTGCTTCAGCTTGTAATTAATGTGAAGTAATACTAGAATGCCCTTTAAACCGTAAACCCTTTGGTTCAAATGATAACTGGAATCTGCGTAGTTCAACTTCTCTAAACTTTTTTTTATTGACATGTCCAAAGGTACCAACCTAGAAATTAAAGATAAAATATTACAAACATACTTGTAAATTATTTCAATTAATTTAAATTGATATAGATCATGTTCCTTGCAATATTGCTTTGTTGACTTACTATAGCATTATCATTAACCAAATTCACATTGCTTAATTATAGTTTTCATGAAAAAAGCCTTTTCATTTATTAAAGCCAATAATAATTAATATAAATCTAAAAAATTGTATACATGTGAAGTTGCCTCTATTTTAACTTAATTAAGATAATGATAAACATTAATCGTTGTATGTTTATAAAATCGTATTCATATGATTGAAGTAAGGTGTACACACCTGTGAAGAAGCCTCAACATGTTAAGTTATAGTTGTTCTTATTGCATTTTCTGCAGTTATGACCAGAATTACCACATTTTTTACATTTTTGCACTTATCCTTCCCAAGACAATTTGTTTGGGTTTTTTATTTTCTTTAGAATATTTTACTGTATCCTTTCTTGCAATTTTGGGTCTATCGAGCATAATTGTTTTAGCTAAAGGATGTATCATCTTTACATCACTTGAAGGTCATAAAATTTTACCTTTATTTACTTGTAATACGTTTTCATACAAACTCATAAACTGACCCTTCATATAACATAAATCTATAAATGTTTGAACCCTTTCTTTTGAGTGATGGATTGTACTAATCTCATGTTTGTGTGGGTATCCATATAGGTCCTATGCTTGATAACTACATGTTTTTTGTCTACCAATCCTCACAGTATGCTTCCTATCACCCTTTGAAACTTTATAAGTGCCATCTCCATTCCATACAATTCTCCACTATAATGCTTCTTTTTTGTTCTTCTCCAACTTCTTTACCATAGTTTGTGCAATATTTGAATTCCACCCAACTACAAGAAGTCTCCTATCAACATGCCTCTTCATTACCATTATTCTAATTGATTCAAGAATGCTAATCACTAGTTTGTCCCTTACTGGTAGGATCCACCCTTTAAAGCTTCATCCATATTGTTGTCAACTATCGAACATTTAGTTTCAAAGGATTGGTAAAAACTTGCCTACCTCTTTTTAGGATATTCAAGTAATGCTGAAGCATATCCAGGGCTTGTCTTATCAAGCCTCTTTAATAGCTTGTTGAAATCTTCAATATATGTTGACTATGCGCAATTCCAAATCTACTTTATAAGGTCTTTTCCCTTCCAATTGTTATTCCAATTGGGATATATATGTCTGGCATACATTTGGTGAGCTTTAACAAAGTCTCTTATATAACCCCAACCAATCCCTAAGTCAAATTAAAAAGATATTAGTTAATATTTCAATAATGATTTCAATTATAAGTATATTAACATGAACATACCTTCTATATATCAAATATGATAGTATTTCCTTCACCATCTTCCAATTCCAAATCAAATGTTAACAAATTCATGAACCAAGTCTACAAATATGTGTTTTCTCCCTGTATAATTGCCTACGCCAATGGTTGCATTCCTCCATCACCATCCTTACCAACTGTGCTTAACAATTGGCCTTAGAATTCTATTTTTAGGAAGCATCCATCAATCCCAAAGTTTGGTCTTAAAAGCTTCCATCTTCTTTTCATGGAATTTAAAAAAATATAATCTTTTGAATTGTAACAAAATATAAAAAGGTGTTAATATAATGTATAACATAACATAGTGAAGTAAGAGGTATTAATGTTAACGAAAATTTCATTTATCATTACCTATAGCAATGATCTCTCTTGATTTCTCGATAATTGTAACTCAAATGATCTCTCTTGATTTCTCAATAATTGTAATTCAAATGTTGATCTAGGATTGCTTATCTTCAACTTATGTACATAACTTTACAACTTCGCATATTCATTAATATAATCTGTTGATCTCTCTTTCCTCAATCTCTTCTTTTCTCTCCTACATATGATTGAATTAACAAAAATATTGAGTTTTACTCTACATTCTTTGACCATTTTTTTGGTTGAGATATTAGGCTATCCTTGAAGTGTCTAATCAAGAATTTAGTAGAAACCAATTTTCGTTTGTTTGTTGCAAAACAACTTTGATCAAGGTTATAAACTTTAACTTTGAAACATCTCTTATTCTTATCATACCCAACATATAAAACCCATAGGCATCCTTGAATACACACAAAACTAATCCAATTACTCCCACACTTCTCAACCTAACATTGTGTTTGGTATGTACTGTATAATCAACAACATCTTTAAATTCTTAAGTAGTTTAAAACTCTATTCCCAATTTCCACTTATGTGCTACATTTATAGGATTATCCTTAACATTTGAACTAGGTCTACACAAAGATTTACCTATCTCCTCTCCACTAGGATATTCATCAGTACTGATAACGCTACCACACTTATATGCCACATCTGTAGCATTATTCGTAACATTTGAACTGGCTCTACACAAAGCTTCACTTGCCTCCTCTCTGCTAAGATATTCATCAATACTAATAACACTACCACACCCATGTGCCACATAAGTAGGATTATCCCTAATATTTGAACTAGGTTTACACAAAGCTTCACTGCTTCCTCTCCACTGGGATATTCACCAATACTAATAACACTACCAAAGTCTGTTGATTCAATTTCAACTGGAAGATGATCATCTGGAATGTATACATAGAAGTCTGATTGAAAATATGAACCCTGTTCCTCCTTATTCTCATCCATATATGCACCCTATTCCTCTAAATTTTCATTCACATGTGCATCCTGGTCCTCCACATTCCCATGTGGACCTGGTTCCTCCATATTTTCACCCTGATCAGTGACTCTTTGAAGTTAAAAACCAGGTACTCTATAATATGCCTTATCAATTTGATTATACCATAAATCCTTCCCCATCTCATATATTTATTTATTACTAACATAATCAATGTCAACATTCTTAAATGTAGCAATATCCCTACCATCATATCTAAATTCAGGCTCTAACTTGAAACTTCCATCATAAAAAAGCCTTACACTTCCTGTTGAGCCATTAAAACTTGTAAATCAATAATTAAAAAATAATTATATCCACAATAGAGACCCAAGCATAAAAAGATATTCAAACGCAAATTCAAATAGAGAGTAGGACAAAATGCTTAAGAAACAATCAACAAGTTTGGCTTATATAAATGCTAAATATTAATTCAATTTTTAGATTAAAAAATTCAATTTGACTTTAATACTAGCAAGTAGAGAAAAGACTATATCTAAAGCTTAATCTACTAACTTTGATCATGTAGAACAAAGATTAAATATAAAAAAGTGATAATAAATTGTTAATTACTTAACTGCCTTGCAGCAATTAAAAATAAATACTCAACTAACACAAATTAACTCCATTAAAAGACTACAACTTATTACTTTTATGATGTTATTCAAAAGTTTAAGGTATCCTAATAACAAGTATCTTTGGTGAATGGTCAACTATAAGGTTAAATTAAATAGTATGTTACAAAAATTAGCACTTTGTCAGTATTTAAATACTCCAAAAAGCTACAAGAGGCTAGTCCCTAGTAAAAGAATTTACTTACTTATCGAATGAATTATTAAATTTTTTTAACTTTTTAGCAATTTCATTGTTAACAGTATCACCAAGTCTTTATCTTCTAGGGCATCATAGTTTTAAAAAAAAGTTTTTTATTTAAAGTAGCCTAGGAAAACTCCTAAAAGTATAGAGTTTCGGGAAGTTAAGAAATATCTTTTGTTATCAGACCAGTAAAATCAAATATGTGTTACTTGCATATTCTTTAAAGCCAAAGTAAACACACTTCTTAACGATATTATGACTAATGTAAGAAATAACACAAATATAACTCTCATCCACTCTCTTTTATAACATAGCCATCTTTTTGTACATTTAGTGACCTAATTACTAGGAATTTATACTGGCTAATCCTAAAAAAGAAGAGTTGAACATGAAATCAAAAGCTCCAAGAGCTTATGCTAGCCTCCAATGGAGAATGCTATAAGTGAGGTGAAGGACAAAAATCTAAACTCCCTTGATATTATTTAAGAATTACATTCTTATATCACTGAGATAAATGAGAAGAAAATTTAGGAAGATGCTCGACCTATTAACTCAAGCTTAAAATTTATAATAAGTGATAAAGGAACTAAAGTAGCATTAGAAGAAGTTAGAATTCACTCCATACCACCTGGTACTACCATTGCACCAAAAAAAGAAAGGACGTTGAGATAGGTCAATGTCTACAAGAAAAGGAAAGTGCACTAGAAAAGACATCTTTTGTTTGTCATCATTTTTAAAAGTGTTATTTTGTAGTAAACATAATCCTAATAGCATAAATATTTAAGATGTTGTAAAGTTGAAAATGGTGAGGCCTTCCACTGTGACTAGTGACGGATGAATGTTGCAAACTTCAAGGTGGTGACGACTTTGTCAATGACCAATAACGAATCTCACAAGACGATTGGTGACAATGAGGGAGGATGGCATTAATGGTGAAGATTGGAATTTTTTAATATCTTCTTCATGATAAATGTTTCTGTTAGGGATTTGAGTTCTGTTTCTATTAATATGTTAGATTATTAATTGATTAGTTTAGTTACTAAATTTAATAGGTTAATTAGTTAAGTTAATTTCTTAGGTTAACAATACTTAGAGTTAAATTATCTTGTTATGTTAATAGGTTAATTAGTTAAGTTAATTTGTTAGGTTAACAAAAACTAGGTTAAATTATTTCAACAGGTCCCTTCTTTTTAATTATTAATTTTGTTTAAATTTATAATTTAAGCATACAAATCCCACATTGCCACGTCAGACTCACGTAGCAGTTTAGGATCCACTTCAACAATAAAATATTATATATATATGATCACCTGATAGAAATTTGACAATGTCACATTGCCGTCAGTTTCTTTATTAATTTGGGATTGAATTGAATTTTACCATTTGTCAAATGATAGTGTTTAATTTGTACTATCTGAAATGTTAGGGTTAAATTTGTCAGAGGACGTAAACTTTAAAGTTAATTATGCCTTTTTTTGCCTTATAGGTGACTATCATTTGCTGCTTGTCTAGAAGTACTTTAGTTAGTCTTCACTACATGCTCATATTACTTTGAAAAACCATGAAAGATTAAAGAACCAATTGATGGAACTGGATGTTAAGGAATTTATAAAAATCATGATAACATATATCTGAGTTTAAGTATGCTGTCGCCAATAAGACTTGTTTAGGACACACTACAATTAAACTAACAAGTTTAGGAATAAAATACCAGAGAAATATGAAAGTAAAGTGTCTAATTTTTTTTCAAACATTTGATAAGCTGATCAAAAGCTTAAAAAGGTTTAAGGATTCACTTTAAGTATAAGTTTACCTTCTAATGTTCTAAAATAAAATAATTTAGAGTCTCTCCATCACTTTTATATCAATTATATATGATACTGCTATTATTTTGAAATACATGACATATCAAATAAATTTGGATATCAATTATCAACTAGCATGCTATTAATTAATTTCAATGTTTTTAAAATTTTAATTATTAATTATTTAAAAATAAAAATATTTAATTTTGATTTCTCCTAAATTATCTCGACACCATTTGTAGAAATCCTTAACATTCATCCAACAAATCCCTAAAAGACAAACATTCCATTTTTTTTTCTAAATTCTCCCATATTACTATTTATGGTGCTCTACAAGGATCAACTCCTATAGCGAAGTTTCCTAGAGAAGGGTTAGTTGCAAACTTCCATGAACTAAAGATATGGTTCTCTCCCATTGCTAGACTTACTATAACTTTCAAGTTAGGCAAATATGTATCTATTGGGTGGCTAAAACTTTCCCAATATGACTTATTTGTGTCAAAAACATTTGACAAAATAAGATTACCAATTGTTTCAAAAATTGCAATTGTGTTGTTGGACAACTCCGAAGTACAGCTTAACTAAACCAAATTGTAATTTCTATCTCTAAGCAACAAGTTTTCTTCTTCAGTAGTTATCAAGGTCCCATTCCTGTCAAAAATTGATCAATCTCTATTTGTAACATAGATGATGCCCATATCTTGAATATTGTGATGCCAAATACCAAATATCTTAAATTAGAATTTTCAAGGCTAAAAAATCCCACTTTATAACTTTCATCAAATAATATCAAAAATTTTCCACTTCTAACAAATTGGCCCCATGTAATCAAGTTATATGCATGAAAAAATAGAACTAGAGAGAATAGGGAACAAAAGAAAGATCGATAGCGTTTAGGTTTTAAGGATTTTTGTAGATAGTGTGGGGAGCTATTAAGTTGGAATGTGAGCTTATCTTATATGCCACTGGTTCTAAAATAAGAAAGCTGTTATATCTAATTAACAAAAACCTATTAGACTAACTCTTTTAGTTGAAAATTATTCCATTTTAAAAACATTAGGGCGTGAATTAGTAGTAGAGATAATGGTAGGAGCCTTCATAGACTTTTAGTCAAACATTGGGGGCTTATAAGACCTCTTGCCCAATAAGAACCTAAATAAAGTTTCTTCTATCCATGCTTAATTACTTTTATTGGTTTGGATGTGTCACTCTAATCAATGGTCTCCTTAAACTAACTTGAAGTTAATAATTTGTGTTTGGGGTTAGCATGATGATTTGGATATAGTGGGGGTGGTCCATAATGTGTATGAAAATATTATGAGATAGCTTGATATGATAGTATTACGCTAAACTTAAATCAAAAAGCCTATTTGATTACATAAGGTGGTATAATTTTCTTTTGGACACTTAGTGAAAAAATGGTAAATATCTTTATTTTTCTCAAAATAGCTATAAAGACTACTAAAAATCATTTACCAGTGGAGTTATTCATATTCTAATTTAAAATTTGTTAATAATGTTAAGATTTTATTTGTATTGGATAGTGATATTAAGTGACTTTCATTTGTTTGAATTCTTTGAGTATGAGTTTTACCTCTTATACGTTAAAATAAGTCTGATGTGATGAATTAGGGTATGATTTAGGTCTTGCTTGTGAGCATTTTATTAATAAACCTATAAAATTAATGTTTGATTATTTATTGTCATTTAACTTTCGAATAATTAATTTAGTAAAATTAGATACAAAAATGTAATATATAAAAGGAGAGTGTGAAAATGACGTCATTCTTGGACTATTTATTGTTTATATAGTAATTGATGATACGTAAATGATGACATATGTCTCCATCTTATGTAATAATGGGGTTCTTAGCTTGTTAGGTAATCCACTTGGGTTTAGATTCATAAGTGGCAAGACTTGTTGTTTAGGATTTTTAAATGGATTGCATGATATGATCACCTTTACATCAAGTATGAGATTATAAAAGGATCACGGGGTATGGTAACATTCGCATCATTTCTATAATAAAGGATTTGAACTAAATTCTATAAGAATAGATAGCTAATTCACATGTAATGCATTCTTTAAGTCATATCTAATGTGAAAATATTTTTTTAGACTATAAGCTCTTAGTGGAAAAATGAGATCTTAAATTGTCAAAACAATTTGTATGTTGTCTTATACATTGAGGTATATTTGTTGCATACTCACTTTCCATAAGTACCAAATGTCTTTCATATCTGTTGACGTACCTTATTTTTTGTTTTAAGATGTAACTAATATTTCTTACAATTTAGTCAAAAGAGTTGCCCTTCAGTGCATGCTTGTCATCTTTACATGGACTTTTTTTATTTTCAAAAGATAATGTTTGCACCTAGTGGTTTATAAAGTGGTGATAGATCTAGTGATAGGTTTAGGAGCAAATCTAGCACTGAGTTAAAGGTAATACAATGGCCTATAGATGTAGATATATGGCCAATGACTTTTGAGTAAGGACTTTAAGGCTAAAAAGTATGGGTTTAAGTGTAAGGTGAACCTTAACGATATCAAATTATAGTATCATATCCTATTAATGACTAAAAAACCACAAGCCTACTAGAGAATGTGTTTTTCGATGCATAAAAAGATAGATGCTTAGCAGGAAAAAATTAATTATAGCTTGAGGTTGCCACTTAATGATTTTTGTATCGAGTAGTTAAGAGATACAAGTTTGATGTTAGGGTCAATAGCATCATCATTCCTAGTATTTAGTATCAGGCTTCCTATTAGTATGCCATCTTAGAATGAAATAAGGCCTATATGAAACCTTTTTAGGTGGTACAATTTAAATTCTAGAGATATCATAATAACTAAAGTATAAAAGCCTCCTAAGAGAACATATGATCAAACAAAGAAGTTTGTAGTCTTTTATTAAAAAAATGGTAAGGAATGTGCTTTTGTCTTGTGTAGAGAGATCCTAATCTATGATTTAATGATAGGTATAAGTTCAAATTCTTTATAAAAGAAAAGTCTTTGGTCGATCAAGGTAAGTCTCTTTCTTGAGGAGACATTGCCAAAGAGTTATTGCTAGAGGTTAGTGTTTCTAATGGACATATTTATAGGTTCTCATAACTTTCTCAAGAATTGTCAATCTACAATGCTTATATACCAATCAAAAAAATTTTTGGGTTAGAAAATGAATCTAACTCAAATATTTTTTAAATCATATATTTCAATTAAAGAGTGGTATACGATTTGACAGTTGGTGAATGATACCTTATTCTCAGAAAATTTGCATTGCAATCGTAGTTCACTAAAGGTCTATCTAACTTTTTCCTTATCAACCATTTGCCATTTTGGTTATTTCTCTTGGTGAATAAATTTATCTAAAAGCTTAAGTCCATAAGGTCTAGATCATTGATGCTTTTCTTAAAGTCCTTATTGTGGCTCCTTGGATTGTGTTTACCCTCTTAGATTTTGAGGAGAATAAGGTGTTAAAGTCCTATAGTATAATTTGCATCCAAACTTCCATTCCCCTTTAAAATTAATTTATGATAAAGGGTATCTGGAATTCCAAGTTAGTTGTAAAATTAAAGGTAATAAAAATCTTTGTAGTATTAGGCAAAAGAAGATGTGAGTGTTGGTCTTAGGAGACTAAAATGCCTGTTTGTTTCAGCTTTTGGAGGATGAATAAACACTTTTTTCTACCGCAAAAGCTGTTTTTAAGAAAAATGAGTGTTTGACTGTGCACTTTTTCATAAAAATGGCTTTTTTAGAAGCTAAAATATAGTTTTTTAAGAAGCTCAAATTTGGAGCTTTTCAAAAAAGCACTTTTTTAGGTAAATTTGTCAGATCAATTAATGAGTCTATTTTTTAGTCCTCTTTACCCTTATGTTTTTACACATAATTCCCACAATACCTATAAACATATCTTCACGTTTATTTTGAGATTTATATAATATTATTTGACTTTTTAATATGTTTTAATATTTATTTTTGATATTAGTTTTACTTATATTATAATCTATATAAAAGATATGGTTAGATATATTTTCATTTATGTTTCATATGGTTTAAAATTATATAGTAATTAATATATTATGCTTTGCATATTGTTTAATATACTTTAACTAATATTTATATGAATAAATAATTTTTATTACAAAATAAAATATATTTAAAATTAAAAGTATTTTTTATTTTTATATTGCCAAAAATTCTACTTTATGAAGCTCTTTTAAAAAAGCTCATTTTAAAATGACAATGAAACAATTAATTAACTTCTTAGAAAAGTTCTTCTCAGAAAAGATCTACAGAAAAAAGCTCTATTGACAAAAACTTTACTGATATAAGCCCAACCAAACAGAGGCTAAGTCTTTTTATACGAGAACATTAATATGACTACACATGCATTTTAATGTTTTTTTCTTAAAATTTAAATAAATTTTGTTGTTATTTATGATATTACATTATACTTTAATGTTTCAATAATAATACTAGTAGCCATCTAAACTATAACAATGTTAGACTTTTTTTAATTATTAATATTTGGATCATCAATTTAACTTATGTAATGTTACAATTGAATATTCAGATTTACTAAATGCTAATGTGAGCTTAAAAATAATTTTTAAAATATTAATTTAAATTGTAATTTTTTAAATCCAAAATCTTATAAAAGGTCCAAGATTCTTACTATTTTAACACTTTTATATCTTATTCATAATGCCTTAAGTACTATTTAAATAATGTTAATATGTAAAGCGGTGCCATAAATAATAATAAAAATATACTCAGACTTTATGAAATGTTAATATACAAATCTCACTTTGAATTTTGCATAAAATAGATGATATGTTAGTATAGACTTTATTAATAGAAAGGGAAATATAAGGATAATACGATGACATAAGATTTCAAGCACTATTGCTATTTTAGTTTTAGTATAATGGATACTAACTTTTGATTATTCTCGATTTTAATTTTAGTGAATTGATCTTTTGATTATCCTTATTTCATTGTGTGAGTGAAATATGTAGTAACAAGTTATATCAGATAATCTACAATTCAGCTTTTTAGATGATGTCAAAGTTTTAAGTTGTGGATTTTTAATTATAATGTGATTACAAGTTGTTAAGTGATGTAGATTTTCGAGAACAAATTGAAGTCAAATCGTAATACTCTGAATATAATCATAATCAAGTTTTTCAATTTAAAGAGTTGATGTGATGAAAATTGATATATTATTTGATTTTTATCTTTACCACCAATTCTTGATGATCACTCATGTGCGTTTTGTATCTTAAGAAAGGAAGATTTATTTTTTATTTCATCACTCCAAACAAAGTTTTATGCATAGGAGTATATACCAAAGTTATTGGGAGAAAGATCATACACACAATTGTGTACACACACAAAATGAAGCAACATAATAATTCTTTTTCTCCCCTGTTAAAATAATATAGGCTCCATAGATATACCAGACAATGATCAACACATAAACAGAAATATAAATCAACATGTACTAGAATTTTTATTGTCAAAAACTCTTAGTGTGAGGGAAAAAACGTAGGACTTAATCCAGTAAAACAATTTCCACTATTATGAAAATAATGGGTACACTAATGTTTAGAATAGGGGATATTATTTTACTTGACTAGATTATGTGGTTTTTCCTTAACATTGAGGGATTTTTTAACGTAAAAATTTTAGTGCTTGTTGATTTTTGTTTCTGTTTATGTGTTGATTATTGTCTGGTATATTTATAGAGCTTATTATTTTTTATAAGGGAAAAAGAATTATTTTGTTGCTTCTATTTGTGTGTGTACACAAATGTATGTTTGATCTTTCTCCCAATAAGTGGTATTAGCGCAAGGTTGTGACATCAATCTTGAAGTCAAAAAATGAAAATCAAATAAGTAAAATGATCAGTTGATGACAATGTCTGGAACTATATAGTTAGAGAAACTCATGCTAAAACCTTATGGAACTGGATTAAACAATTATATGCTAAGAAAATCGATGATAGCAGGATCTACTTAATTAAGCAATTGTTATCCTTAATATATTAAGATGGGTCTCCAGTGGCAGATCATATGAATAATTTTTAGGGACTTATGAATTAAATCACTAATATGGGATTAAAGTTTGAAGATGATATTTAAGGACTGTTCTGTTTGGGCTCATTGCTAGAGTCACAGGAAACATTTAGGACTTCATTGTGTAATTTTGTTCTTGATGGTATAGTGTCCCTGCATCTTGCCAAGAGTAGAATCCTAAATGAAGAGATGAGGAGAAAATCATTGGGATCCTCATCATATTCAAAGGTCTTTGTTACTGAATCAAGGTGAAGAAGTCAAACTAGAAACTCCCAGAAAAATGAAAGACGTAGCAAGTTCAGAGGGAAGTCAAAGTCTTAAAAAGACATTAAGTGTTATCATTGCCAAAAAAATGGGTCATATGAACAAGGAATCCATGTTACTTAAACATGAGAAATTAAAGGAAAAAGGGGAAGACAATAGAGAAGAAAAAAGATTCTATTGTAGTTATGTTCAATGGTGATGCTGTTATTGCTAGAAAATGTGGTAACCTCGTATGTCAAGACTCTAGTTGGATAGTGGACTCTGGTGCCACATTTTATGTTGTGCTAGATGAAGAGTTTTTCTCATCCTATATTGCAAGTGAATTTGGTGAAGTGAGGGTGGGAGACTGCAAAGTATGCAAGGTAACTAGTATAGGAGATGTTTGGTTAGAAACCAACATCGGATGCAAGTTGCATTTGGAGAATGTTAGACATGTCCCAAATTTTTATGTTCATATAATCCTAGTGAAAGATCTTAATATGGATGGTTATGCAACTACATTTTATGGTGGCAAATGGAAAATCACAAAAAGGGTCTCTTGTGGTTGCAAAGGGACTCAATACAAATACTCCTTATAGAATGTGAGCTAAGTTGATAGCAACAAGGGTGAATTAAGTCAAAGATTGTAGCAGAATTATGGCATATACATCTTGGTCACCAAAGTGAGAAAGGACTTAAAACCATTACAAAGCAGAAGCTTCTTCTTCTTATTAAAGGTAATTCACTCAGACCTTGCACTCATTGCATGTGTTGAGTTTTATAAAGTTAAATTATTAATTATATTTAGCACAAAAGCTATATTATAGGTTTATTTTGCATTTGCTTATCATTTTTGCTTCTATATAGGGAAATATCAATTTTATGAATACATTATTAGATTCAGTAATAGATTAGCTCTGGTTTGATCAATATTAGATATTATTTTGGATAATTTTTTAAAATTATAAAATAGTCAATGAATTTTATAAAATTACAAAATAGTCTATCGATAAATTGTGATATATAATTTTTAATTTTATATTAATCATGTCTCAAAAAATTATAATAATATAAATTTGAAATAATAACTATTTCTTTATATTTATTAATATTATTTTTCATATATTTCACATATTTAAAATATAACTTTAAAAACTGAGTTAAGTTATCATATTAGTGACAACCGATTAGTCATGTCATATTATTTATACTATGTGTATTTTATCATTACTTTTCAACCAAAGTTTAAAATAACAATTTTTGTAGAAAGATTTTTTTTGAAAAATTTAAAGACCAAAGAAATTTTCCAAATCTTTTCAAACTACAATTAAGATTGATGCCTTTTACTCAATATATTTATTACGTTCGTGTATAAAAGGACATGAGAAAGAAACAAAAAGAAAAGGCATACAACAATACAGAGCATAATTCGCAATAGAAAGGGCATTAAACAACACTTAGATCTCAGTTGGCATAACTGAATGAAGAGAGAACTCCGAAAAAGAAAACGACATGCATGTTAAATTTAAAGTGGATGTCCAACTCCAACAGAAGTTTATACTTTGCATGAGATCGACTATCTGTTTATCGAACCTTTCCTCGTATTAATTTTTTATTTGTCGTCGATCTAGTACTACGATCTAATTATGGATAGGATCAGGTCCGGAAGGTATTTCTGGGATGCAACGCCGTTTTTGTTTAGAATCAGCGAAGCCTTGTGCAGGTGGAAAGTGGCATCTGTAGTCAACCTTCTTTGGATAAACAACTTGTTTCTCTGAACAACTGACGCTCAGTATCACTGAAAACATCAGGATGAGAGCAAGATATCGAGTTGCAGCTGAATTTCCCATCGAATGATTTATCCTGAAAACAATGTAAATATAAGTGAGGCCTGCATGAATATGCATCATTAGCTAAGACTGCATAAGTAGGCTGAGAGGATTCAGCAAACTCACCGTTAGGCTTGCACTTGAGAAGTAACACCTCAGGAGGAGAAAAGAGGTAAAGTTTGGTGGAAGGTGTTGTCATATTATAGTGATGGGCTCTTTTTATAATTGCATGAAAGAACAATTTAAAAATGCACTAAAAATTTGAACATATGAATGTAACGTGCAATAAGGGTTCAAGTAAACAAAAGCAGTGTAAGCGTTGAATCACTCTTTCCATTATCTGATCCTTTATCGAATTAGAATTTTCCTTAATTAATCAGGATAGAAACTTAAAAGTTTCACTTCATTCCAGTTTGACTGATTGTTGTTTAATCTCAAGAGCATTTTATTGCAGTGTTCCATAACGGCTCACAATATATTAGTGACGAGAACTTTGTCGTAGACGAAAAAATGTGGGGTTTTTTTGTACAGAAAAAAATATACTTCCAAGAGTGTTGTCGATATAGAGTAGTGTCTTCTATTTATGGATTATAATTATAACGCACAATCATACTAAATTATTATGGATCTTTTAATAGTTGAAGTGGTAACTAATGCTGTATATGTGAATCATAATTGCCCCTGGCTCTAAAGTCTAAACAGGCACCTAAACTCACGCGTCAATTTCTTGTCCCCCTTAATTTCCAGTCATGGCAAGCCAAGTCGTTGCGATTTCAGCAAATGTCAAAAGCTTATTTAAGAAGACCTCAAATTCTGCGACAAAATAGGTCGGAAAGCTACTTTTGACCCAAAAGGTAGAACTAAACGTAAACTTGTTTGAGTAGTGATTGTGGGATTAGTCTATCCAAATCTTTTTGAATTTGCACGATGGATGAACTATTTTCTACCCATCTACAGAGGTTTTGTTCTTCCTGTGGATAGGTGGAGTGGTTTTGCTATTGAGACATCAATCTTATAAATGTGAACGGTGTTTTAACATTATCTTCGAGTATAATTAGTGTGGTACCGTATTCAGAGCCATTCCTTAAATTAGGAGGCCATGTATTTCTCTTTAAAATATTATGTACTTTACATAATACGATCTGAATATTACATTTTAGAGGCGATGTGATTAGAGTAAGTCTTTTTATACGAGAACATTAATATGAGTACACATGCATTTTAATGTTTTTTCTTAAAATTTAAATAAATTTTGTTGTTATTTATGATATGACTTTAACGTTTTCATAATAATACTAGTAGCCATCTGAACTATAACAATGTTAGACTTTTATTAATTATTAATATTTGGAGCATCAATTTATGTAATGTTACAATTGAATAATTCAGATTTACTAAATGCTAACGTGATCTTTAAAATAATTTGCTAAATATTAATTTAAAATGTAAAATTTTAAATCCAGAATCTTATAAAAGGTCCAAGATTGTTACTATTTTAGCACTTTTATATCTTATTCATAATGCCTTAAGTACTATTAAGTAATGTTAATATGTAAAGCGGTGCCATAAATAATAGTAATAATAATATACTCAGAATTTATGAAATGTTAATATGCAAATCTCACTTTGAATTTTGCATAAAATAGATGATATGTTAGTATGGACTTTATTAATAAAAAGGATAATATAAGAATAATACGATGACATAAGATTTCAAGCACTCTATCTTGCTATTTTAGTTTTAGTGAAATGGATACTAACTTTTGATTATTCTTGATTTTAATTTTAGTGAATTGATCTTTCGATTATCCTTATTTCATTGTGTGCGTGAAATATGTAGTAACAAGCTCTATCTGATAATCTACAATTCAGCTTTTTAGATGATGTTAAAGTTTTAAATTGTGCATTTTTAATTATAATGTGATAACAAATTGCTAAAGTGAAGTAGATTTTCGAGAACAAATTCAAGTAAAATCGTAATACTATGAATACAATCATCATCATGTTTTTCAATTTAGAGCGTTGATGTTATGAAAATTGATATATTATTTGATTTTTATCTTTACCACCAATTCTTGATTATCACTCATGTGCGTTTTGTATCCTAAGAAAGGAAGATTTATTTTTTATTTCATCACTCCAAACAAAGTTTTAGACATAGGAGTATATACCAAAGTTGTTGGGAGAAATATCAAACACACAATTGTGTACACGCACAAAACGAAGCAATAAAATAATTCTTTTTCTCCACTGTAAAAATAATAAAGGCTCTACAGATATACTAGACAATAATCAACACATAAATAGAAGTATAAATCAACAGGTGCTAGAATTTTTAATGTGAAAAACTCTTAGTGTGAGGGAAAAAAAACATAGGACTTAGTCCTGTAAAGCAATTTCCACTATTATGAAAATAATGGGTACACTGATGTTTAGAATAATGGATATTATTTTACTTGACTAGATCTTGTGGTTTTTCCCTCACATTGAGAGTTTTTTTAATTTAAAAATTTTAGTGCTTGTTGATTTATGTTTCTGTTTATGTGTTGATCATTGTCTAGTATATTTATAGAGTTTATTATTTTTTATATGGGGAAAAAGAATCATTCTATTGCTTCTATTTGTGTGGGTACACAAATGTGTGTCTAATCTTTCTCCCCATACGTGGTATTAGAGCAAGGTTGTGGAATCGATCTTGAAGTCAAAAAATGAAAATCAATATAAGTAAAATGATCAATTGATGAGAATGTCTGGAACTATATAGTTAGAGAAACTCATGCTAGAATCTTATGGAACCAAATTAAACAATTATATGATAAGAAAATTGGTGATAACAGGATCTACTTAATTAAGCAATTGCTATCCTTAAAATATCAAGATAATTTTCAGGGAGTTATGAATTAAATCACTGGTATGGGAGTAAAGTTTGAAGATGATATTTAGGGACTGTTCCGATTGGGCTCATTGCTAGAGTTATAGTAAATATTTAGGACTTCATTGTATAATTTTGTTCTTGATGTTATAGTGTCCTTACTTCTTGCCAAGAGTAGAATCCTAAATGAAGAGAAGAGGAGAAAATCATTGGGATCCTCATCATATTCAAAGTCCTTGGTTACTGAATCAAGGTGAAGAAGCCAAATTAGAAACTCCTAGACAAATGAAAGATGTAGCAAGTCCAAAGGGAAGTCAAAGTCCTAAAAAGACATTAAATGTTATCATTGCCAGAAATGGGTCGTATGAACAAGGAATCCATGTTACTTAAACATGAGAAATTAGAAGAAAAAGGGGAAGGCAATAGAGAAGAAAAAAGATACCATTGTAGTTATATTTGTAACACCCTATTCCCGCATAACCCAAACCCGACATCGATGGTGATATCCGAGTCCCTGCCCCGCGAGGGTGGCGTGCTACATCACTTAGTTCGTCAAAAGCTCAGTATAATTTTTTTTAAGCGTACACGAAAATCAATAATTGCAAATTTGGGCCCACTTTTATTCAGAAACATTTTCATTTATAGTAGTTGCATTTTTTTTCACATACCAGAAATTCGATTAGCCCATTCCAAAAACAAAACATATTACACTTTAATCAATTTCTTTTG
>JAOQMP010000003.1:19576138-19607393 GCA_027563575.1 Erythroxylum pedicellare | reverse complement strand
GGAATTTGATTTTTTAGAGCAAATAATGCTAAAAATGAAATGACGAGTAATTGTGTTATAAAATGAGAATGTGGATAAGATGTGAAATTTGATAATATACTCGAGATTGTCAAGAATAAGCATTGTACATAGTCCGTATACACATTTGTTCATAAATAAATGCTTATAATTGTGCAAAGTTATTAATATGTGTGTGTGTGCAACGTGTGTATTGCATAATTTTGATATGCAGGATAAGCATCCACATTCAAATGATTCTAGATCTTGGAAGCAAATGCTAATCTAGAGCGTACTATGAGTAGATCTAGATGGTCTTACTTTACTATTTGTTTTGTTTATATTATGAATTGAATGATTATCCAATGTGAATGTGTTGGTTTTGGACAATATATGTCTGAGGAGTTTGATAAATGTGAAAACATTGAAGTACTCCTTGTATGTGAATTTGATTAAAATAAGTATACACAACTTGATTGTTAAATGCCGGACCACGATTTGATGATAAGTGTGTTTTGAATGTGTATTTGCATATGAATGAAAAGTTATTCTCAACATTAATGTTAAATGCCAGACTAAGGTCCGATGATATATGCATGTGATTAAATGAGGATATACAAATGTGATCAATGCATTTCATTGCATGAATGCATGAAAGATAAAGGCAGTTGTAACCGGAGTAGCCACCAAAAAAGAACTTAAAGCTCAGAGTGTGAAAAAGAGCTTAGAGCTCAGAAAGTGATTAAGAGCCAAAGGCCTACTATGTAAAATGATCCCGGTATTCCCAACGGATATGAGATAGTTATTAATGAGTTCGGTATCCACAATAGATACAGGATAGTTATAGGCACTCGGTCACAACAATGTAATAATTGAAAGTGAGTCTTATGAGCATTGCATATCTATATGATATGTGTTGAATATGAAATGTGAAATGAATGATCAAGTGATATATGCTTAAGTGAATGTATAATGTATGTGACTTGATTTGATGATTTGATGAATTGTACGTGTTATGTGATTAAGTGAGCCATCGAGGATGGTCATTCACTGAGTTTGCAAAAATCACCCAAAATTTACAATATTTTTCGGGCTCAAAAGAGTTATCCCATTGGGAAAATGAGAGTATAACCACTACATTCAAGTAAGAGGTAAAGGTCGAGATCAGGTTGCGTCTGCATAAAATTTTCCAATAACTTTTGTATTAAGAAATGTATTCCAAAATTATTGTACAATGTGTATGCGAATGTATTTATATTATAATGACATTATGATTGTGAGTGTTTTGTATCTGAAATGGGCCCTAGTGATTAATGAATTTCTAACAAGCAAAAAAAAAAAATTGTAACGAGATTTTACTGACTAAGTGCGCCAGTATGCCACCATCGTGAGGCACGAATCTGGATATCATTCAGGATATTAGGTACGTGTCTTGTGAGAGTAGGATGCTACATTTCCTTTCTGACTTCTCTCTTTTGGCTTGAGTGAATTTTGTCTCACTTTGTATAGAATTAGTTAAGAACATGTTATTATAGGGGGATTCCTATAAGAATGGTTTCATTTGATCAATTTCTTAAGCCATCTCTTTCTCCTGAGTGAAATTAGTATATGAATGCTCTCTTATTGTTTCTTTACCTATTCTTCTCCTTAAAGGGTTATGTTCTATATTGTTTGATAAGAATGTTGGTGTTGTGCCTGGCATTGGTTATGATACAGTTCTTTCATCTCCACTCCTTATAATTTCTCCACATACTGAGAGTGGTTAAGCCTCTAAAGAAGTAGTAACTCCATCAATTCCCTCTTGCTCCTTAACTTCAACTCCTATGTGCTCCTCATAATCCACTCTTTGAATTGTTATACCTGTTGGTTTCTATTACTTCTTTTGTTATGCCAAAGTTAGTTCATATTTAACTTACCATTAACATGACCCTCATCATTTTATCATCCTCATCAAGCTTAAGGATAGGAATTGAATTGGAAAGCTGTTAGTCTATCCTCACCTCCACATACACCTTAGAATATCCTAAGTGTTTCATTTCTATAAAAGTTTCATCTTAGCACAGAGGCTTTCCCATAAAGTAGGCCTTGTAACTCAAACTCATTTTCAGCCAATAATGCAATATAATATTATAAAAATTAATATAGATTGTGACATATTCTATGCTTATCTTTTTCATATCTTAGCCAAGTATCCAGTTTTAGACAAATATAAGCTTGTTGTTTATTTATTAAGGACCCAACTATAGCACCTTACTTATCCCTTGTTTAAAGTTGAATATAAAAATAAATAGACCATGTTTGTTGATCAAAACTTCCTCCAATCATGTTCTCTTCCAGTTCTTCAAATTCTTATAGAATATTGATAGAAAAACTGGTCTTTGTTAATGAAAAATCTAATTAAAGAGTTAGACTATTTCAATGCTCATACCTTGAGTACTTCTAATGATGGAGTAATTATATTACCTTCTTCATATTGAGTTAGAGGAATGTAGAATAATTTGACCTAAGGGGTCCTCTACTAATTGACACTAAATGTTTCTTACTATTACAAGCTAGAGACCTACGAGAGTGATCCCGTATATAAAGTTAGTGAGGAGAGATAACTATCAGGTAAAGGATTTATAGGTTAAACAAGGCTAAAATTTGCTTGGCTTGGTGAAAGAGATGGAAAGGATTATGCTGAGGTCATCTTTAGAGGGTCTTCTACAACTAAGAGAGGCCATACCAAAAATAAAAAAATGGTTTTATTAGGTGAAAAAAAAGGTGAATAAAAAGATCAATTATCAAAGAAGGGAAATGCACTACATTAGGAGCAAGAAAAATCAAAGAGATTAAATGACCATGGGAAAAAACCTGAGAAGAGGAAGAAAGAGGAGAGTAGAGGAAAAAAGATTGAGAATAGAACAAGAAAATTAATTAGAAGAAACGAGAGTAATAAGAAGAAGAGATGGTGAAATAGGCTTTGATATGGTTTTATAGTTTCATTGATTGTTAACTTGTTTCTTGTCTAACCCAAATCTTTATGCATATTTTTAGTAGACATGCACATAAGTTAAGTTGAATTGAGTTTAAATAAAGTTCAATAAAAAAATTTAAAAATTGTATAGCAATATTTAACATGATCCAAAAATGGATATCATTTTTAAATTTAAATTTGATTTATTATAAAAAATTTAAAATTTAGGTCCACCCTATAAACACATATTTTCAACCTTTTGTTATATCAAAATAAAATTTATTTATTTTGAAATAAAATATAATATCATATAATAATATATGCAAAATATTAATCATAATTCGTAAAATAAAGTACATTCGTAATTATCAAAATTCAAAATTTGATAAGATCTAAATAACACATTGATATATAAATATTGGGTTAGACTCAACTTTTTAAATGTTTTATATAATTCAAACTTGGAGCTTAATATTTTTCTTACTTTTAAAATTCAAATTTAATTCATAAAATAATTTCCAAAATTCAAGCCTTTTAATTTTTAAGTTTATTTTAATTCATAAAATGATTTCCGAAATCCAAGCCCTTTAATTTTTAAGTTTATTATTTTAGATTAATTGATGTGGATCTAATTCTAAGATTAGCACAATATTTGATCAAATGCATCACATTCATTGTGTATTTAAGAGTCCAACTTAATGAATGCCAACAGATTTGGTGTTCTACAAACCAATAACATAGAGTCAAATCTTATTTTTACCGTAAAAATTAGGAGGAAATTTTACATATGATCATTATTTTGAATAATGGTATTTACTAACTTTGATATAAATGATAGTTGCTAAATTTAAAATACTCTTTAAGTAATTGGTTTTTATTCCGCTACAAAAGTAAATATGGTAAATGATGTTATTTTAATTAGTTACATTTGAACCCCTATCTTGAGGGAACAGATCTTCTATTTCAGTTATGGTATTCCTATCATGTTTCATTAAATTTCTTTCACATATTTATATGAGTTCTATATAAATACATGACACGTAAATACATGAATGAGATTTAATAGAATAAGGTTGTCCAAACAATTCTCGTACAATCAATGTCATTACTTGATTAAATTACGGGAAACAGTTGAAAGAATTATGTATAATAGTACATGATCCACGACCGACATGCAAAATAAGAAAGGTGTAGTTAGAGGTGTCTCACGACCAGCATGAGGTTTGAACAAAAGTTAATTAAATTAGTATTAAAATTGTTTATAACAAAATTATATATAAAATTTTAGTTAACCCAACCAATTCATATAAATTTATGGTTTGGATTGACAGTTCAATTTAGTCTTCATAAAATTAATTTTTAAAAATTTTAAAATTTTAAAATGAATATTAATACAAAACAAATTCCAAAGTTACAGATTAAAATAATTAAAATTTTGACCAGTGAATAGAAATAATTACGAAATAAATATATAAAGAATTGGTAAATATTTTATAAAAATGTAACAAGGAAAGCTTCACTTAGCATGTTTAACAAATTCAAAGTTATTGACTACTTTGTAATATGTTGCATATTATTCCAATTATATTGTATGGGATTGTAAATGTGTTGCATAAACTTATATATATAACGTAACTTATAATTTTTATTAATTACAAGCCAATAATCCAATGACTTTAGAAATTTAAGTTAGGCACTTTGGACATTTGAGCAGCTTCGGCCTAGCCCTAAGTGTGGTTTAATTAGATTTAGATGCCTTGGATATTACATTTTAGTCATCCAGTTAGTTTCCTTAGTATCCATAAATACCCCGTTGGTCATCCATTTCTAATTGTACTAGAACTGACGTGCATCAAAGTTGTCTATAGCACATCATTTTGATTTAATTTGACAATCATATTTCTCGTCGTCTACTTAGTTTGACAACCATGCATGACTTCCAGGATAAGACTTGGCTGCATCAAGCCATGGCCAACTAACAGCAGGTAGCTGGCGTTTTGATGGCCATACAGCTAAGCAAGTGCAGCTAATTTTGTTATCCATGATTTGTGAATGAAAGCAGAGGCTTTGTAAAAATTGAGATGCAAACAAAGGAGATGAAGGCCTGGATAAAGATTGGAAGATGATTACAAATTATGATGGCTGAAAATGGTAAATATCAGATGGGCTGAAAATTTATACTAGTATAGCTTTGTAGTTGGTGTGAAAAGCGGGAAAGGCATTTCTTTGGGTGAAACCACCAAAACAGTAAAAATAAAGTGGTCCCATAGCGCTCCTCGTCGCTTTCTTTCACTCACTCGTCTCTGACATATAGGGCTCGATCAAAGTGTTTGTAGTGGTAGTCCAAGCTCAGAGACAATGACCCATCTCTCTCTTTCTCGGAGTGATATATATGTAAATTTTTCATAAAGAGAGATTTTAGAGAGTACATGATGCCCATGGCAAAATGCAAAGCTATGAACAGTAGAATCTGTGACTCTGCTGTGCATGTCTG
This sequence comes from Erythroxylum pedicellare, assembly GCA_027563575.1. NCBI lineage: Eukaryota > Viridiplantae > Streptophyta > Magnoliopsida > Malpighiales > Erythroxylaceae > Erythroxylum > Erythroxylum pedicellare. The sequence goes on along the minus strand of JAOQMP010000003.1, from coordinate 19,601,946 downwards.
CGTGTCTGCTTTTATCAGCAGTCACTGCTGAATTTACTTACTCGACCACCTTCTCACTCGCACATTTATTAACCGCATGAAAAGTTTCAAAAGAGAGATTCTTTAATTAGACAATCAAACTAGCACTTCCAACATTAAATACCATAATGCATAGAAAACTTGGTTTTCACTGTACTCTTTCTCTTCATCCTCTCCTACTCCACTCTCTCTCATACATATTATAGACATGCGTTAATTATCTAGAAGAATACAGTACCATGACTATCTCAATTGTCATTTAATAGATTGTCATTTTTGTTCCAACTATTATCATAATCATGGTATTCTTCTTTTTCAACTTCACATATCTCGATTGTATGAGGAGCATGGCCATCTCCAAATGCACGAACATGATCCTTTAGAGATCTGTTATGTTTAAAATCAGATCCACAAATGCAAAACCAAAGCTTACCACAATTTTTCTCGTGTGTTCTCCAATCACCGCGAACTGCAGATGGCTTCCCACATCTTCTACATTCAAATGGTTTCACTCCGTGCTTTCTCTTGTAATGTGTCTGTAGGGTCCTGAAATCCTTCAATGGCTTCGATCCTGGGTGCTCTACGTTGTTCTTGCAGCCCTCAGCGCAGCAATAGCAAGGCAATCTTAGCAAAGAAGATGCTGGTTTTGTTCCTCTTAGCGACTCCGGTCCCTTTCGATATTGTGAACCATGTCCCCACATGTGCATCTAGAGTTCCAGTAACAACATAAAAGGTGGATAATAAGAATTAACAAAAAAAGGTGTACTTAAAAAACATCAAACTAAAAAAATACAGAAGTCCAAACTTATTACCCAAAAAATGTAAAGATAGAAGATTACACACTTGGGTACTTTTTTACAATGAAGATATGTGTGTTTCCAGAGTTGGAAGACGTTACGATAGTGCGTTAAAAAGGTAGAATTCTCAAAAAGAAAGAGGTCGATGATAATCATTGAGAGACCTGCATGTTGTTGTATCTATTGAAAGTCTTGTTGCAGACAGTGCAAGGAAACTGTGTCGGGCAGACAAGTATTTGTGCGGGGGAAGGAATCCAGTACTGTCCTTTAGCTAGCTGAGGATCAATGTGATTGTGGTTGCTTGTGGTAGCTCCAGGTTCTGAAGGACGGAGATGAAGAGCAATAGTTGCACCATTCCCTTTAAAAGGGTCTTTGTGAGCATCATTCGGAAGCTGTTTCGAGGAGAGATGATGATAAGTAGGGATTTTATTGCTGTATTGTCCAGGAGGGCCTAGAGAAAGAAAGAGGGAATCTTCGTATTCTTGCTCATGATCGCCTTCTAGAAAGGCACTTCCGCCGGAGGACATGCAAGAAGAGGAATGAGCTTGCATGATTGTTATGCAAGATTGCAGGCAAGCTGGAGAGACACAGAGATATGATCTCTCAGATTTGTAGGAGAAAACAAGAAAGACAAGTATAGATCACTATCTGCAGGTTTAGGTCTTGTCCATCGGAGACCAGTATTGCTACAAGGTGCTTGTTTTGGACTAATTTTCTTAAAATAAGTTGCGCTTCTGGAAAGAAAGTGATGTGTAGAACCTAGGCTTACGTGTTTGGATTGGCAAACGGAGACCACCAAGAACGGTGAATGGAGAAGGGAGAGGGAAAATCATAAAACCTAACGCTTACACTAATTCGCCAACATGTACATATACTCTCACTGTCGATCCCAATGCGCGCTCGATTTTCGAGGTCTTTCTAATTACCTACTATCCCCTCTACCTCTATGCCTTCGTTTTTGGCTCTACTTCTGCGCTTATGTCTGTCCATCAACAATGCAAAAGTGAAGTGGAAACAACGTTAACTGTAGAAGAGAAGGCGGAAGCGTGACTCTCTCGCTCTACTTTTGTTATTCCAGAGAGGTTGACAGGGACAGGTTGTTGACATGGAGATGGGAAATGTTGAAGGAGTAACAAATTTCCATGCAATTGAGGAGAGCAAGCAAACCGTATTAACCCATTTCAAGTACGATAAGAGTCATTTTCCGATGGCTGTCGTCTTCAGTGTCCGCCAATTTGACGAACAGTTTCGAGCCAGATTTGTCAATAAAAAGCAATGGGCTAAGCTTACTGTTGAATTATTAATATAGGCACAGTCCATTAACAAGAATTAGGCTTGGGTCAATCATTGTTCAAATAACTAAAACTAGTTGTTTGGATAGTTGACCCTTACTACTTATAAACCTTTTAAAATTTTCATGTTTAGTCAATATGAGACACTCTGACACTCCCCTTCAAGTGCAACTGGGACTGACATCCAATTGTCACTTGAAATATACGTAGTAGTAACCGAATCGGGCCGCTGGTACTGGACATCTAGACGGACAACTGGAATTTAATAATCCAGACCAAACCTGCTCTGATACCATATTAAATTTTTAATATGGGCAGAGTGTAGAGTCCACTTACAAGAATTGTACTGGAGTCAACTATTGTCCAAATAACTAGAACTAGTTGTTTGGATAGTTGACCCTTACCACTTATAAACCCTTTAACATTTTCATGTTTAGTCAATATGGGATACTCTAACACTCCATCTCAAGTGCAACTGGGACTGGACATCCAGTTGTCACTTGAAATATACGCAGTGGTAACCGGACCGGGCGGCTGAGACGGAACATTTAGACGGACAACCGAGAATTTAATAATCCGGACCAAACTTGCTCTGATACCATATTGAATTTTTAATATGGGCAGAGTGTGGAGTCCACTAACAAGAATTGGGCTTAGGTCAACCATTGTTTAAATAACTAGAACTAATTGTTTGGATAGTTGACCCTTATCATTTATAAACCCTTTAATATTTTCATGTTTAATCAATATTGGATACTCTAATACTTATAATAAAAGAATGTCCCTGTCAGGGTAACATGATCCCGATTTTCACCCAAGTGCTTCAACCCTTAACCATAAGAGTATATTATTTGTGCCATCTAGATAAATAGGTAGGACGAGTATTGAGTTTTTCCTTAAGGTGTATTAATCCTGAGACAAGATCCTCTGTCCAATTTTTATAGTATCTTATTTTATCCCATAAATTTTAGCTATTCATTTATGTAGGTCCTACATTTATTTATACGGAATTCATGCAGGATCTACATAAATAAATGACTGAAATTCAGAGAACAGAATAAGATATCATAAAATTGAACAGAAGATTTAGCCTCGTTAATCCTGTGCTTATTTTAAAGAGTGGGATGTTAGAATATTGTTGATTACCTTTTTATGATAATCGTATAAACCAACCGCAACAAGAGATCATGTTTGGATTAACGTTAAATCGGTGATCGGCAGGCAAATATGATTAGACATGACAGGAAATCTGAAGTCCACGTAGGGAGAGATTGAATCAAAACCATCACATTAATATTGTGATTTGCTTTGTAGCAAAAGCTCCTTCCTCCTGCTCCCTGAATCCACCAAAAGCTCTACCGAAAGGTCCTAGTTTCGAGTCGAGGCTAAAACAACATCTTCTATATGCATGAAGTATTGACGTAAGGTTAGTACATCTTTAATGTCCTCTAAAAGGCACTTTCCTTTTTATTACTTCAAATATTAAAAGGAACTTTCTTTTTATCACTTCAAATTTTTTTATTGGCATTGAAAGGGAAATAGTTTTATTTATGTAACAAAAATAACATTGTTTCATAAATAAACAATGTTTTTCTATTCCAAGAAAAATAAAGAAAAATAACATTGTTTCCTTATTAAATATCTTGTCTTCTTGCACCCTAATGATCTCTACGTGTATCTCTCCTCTCTATTGTGGCATCATCCAGCCTTCAAACCTGTAAAAGATAATTTTAATGACTCTTCTTTAATAGGTGAGCAATAATTGAAAATAGTCATAACCCACGAATAAAGTTTCAACTTTTGCCTCAAAGAATCTCTAAGAATATTCTCCAATAATTTTATTGGTAGTTATTTTAAGCACAAAGTTTTATCTAAATTACTTACTATAAGAAATACAATGAGACAGGGGAGATTACTTCAAACCTCTTAAATTGAAAGTAAAATATATTTTGGTTTCAATAGTTTTGAAGTTTCTCTTGCATATTAAATAAAATAAAATGAAAATAGAATCTTTCAACTTTTATTTTTAGGTCTATTCTGATCCGATTAAGTTTTGAGACTAGAAAAGTCCGATCAAGCTCAAATTCTAGCTTATATCACAAATTTTGAGTCCAATCAAGCCTATTTTAACCTATTAGCAAACTTAGTTGTGTATGAAATATGTATAAGAAGGACTCTACTATAGAGTTATAAGTATATGAATAAAGGAAATAATCAAAAGATTATTTACAATTAGTTGCCCAAATATTTTACATTGATTATTGAAACAACATACATTAATTGTCTAATATTTTACATAATATTATTTCATTATTATGCAATCAATAATATTTTAATAATATCATACTATAGTGATTAACACCTTCCCTCAAACTCAAGATGGTGAAAATGAAGCCAAGTTTGCCGACAATTTTATTGAATTCAGTTCACAATTGTCCTTTTGTGAAGATGTTAGTCACCTGATCATAGGTTGATACAAAAATAAGAGAAATAATTTCTTACTGAAGATAATGATGAATAAAATGACAGTAACTCTCAATATATTTGTTCACTCATGAAATATGTCAATATATTCAATTTGAATCGCCCCATGATTATTAAGATAAATTGTTGTGACTAATGAACCTTCAATTCTTATATCCTATAATAGCCACCATAATCATATGAGTTAAAAAGTAGTATTAGTAAGAGCTCAGTATTTAACTTCAGCATTGGAACAAGATATTATTGTTTTTTTTACTTCTCCATAAGGTAAGAGAATCACTATAGAAGAAACAAAACTCAATAGTAGAGCGTTATTCAATAGGATCTCTAGTTTAATTAGCATTAGAATAAGTGAGAAGTTCCAAGGAGAAGGATGATGAAAATTAGATATGGTAGCTTTAATATAGTACAAAATATGAAGAACTGCAATATAATGAGCAATTGGAGAAGTTGTCAAAAAATGACTCCCTATTATAAGGTATATCAAACTCCCTATTAGTTTTTAATGTAAGGTAGAATCATCCAGAGGTTTTTCATAAGTTGGTGAAACTTGAACATCGCCATCAATTAGGATGGAAGCAATTTTGTTGTCTCTTATACTTGCATAAGATAAGAGATTAATAACATAATTTGTTTAAAAGAGACAATAGCATGAATTATCGTGATGAATTTATAATCTAAGAAAATATGCTAGATGTTTGAGATCTTTTATTTTAAAGGGTTGACTAAGGTACTTTTCAATTTTGTAACACCACTGAGTTCATTGTCAACAATGATCATATAACCTATCTATAGTACTAAGTGACATGTGAAAAATGACGTGACATAAATAAAGAAAAATGATGTGTTTCCCTTTTTGAGTTTTACTATATAATCATCATCATTATGATTATCTAAACTAGGCTTATCCCGTTCCATCTCCTCTTCACTCATAGATACATACTTTCCGTCATCTTTTATCATCTTTACTAGCTTTTTAGGACATTATGCAACTATATGTCCTTTCCCTAGACATTTGAAGAACAAAACATCTTGATTCTCAATTTTTGAAAAGGAATTAACATTAGCGTTCACTCCATATAAAGCATACATTTTTGGTTTAGCTACTTTATATTTAAGGAGATTTGTGTCTCTCTATACTCCCTAAATTACTCCATAATGAAGAACCCTTATTGAAAAAACAAAAATGATTAATAGGCATCTTCATAATATGTTTTCCACCTGTATGGTAATAAGCACTGCATCCTCCAACTCCACGTAGTGATGTAACGCAATGATATTTATAATTTCTTAGTTTAGCTCACAAATAAATTGAGCAATTTTCACCCCTCAATCTTTCTCCATATTGTCCTTAATTATAAGAACTTTCATCTCCTTATATTACTCCTCCATGCTCTTGGAACCTTAAGTTAACATTTGCAATCTTTGGTAAAGCTTCTTATAATAGGAACTTTACACAAATCACTTCCTTATCACGAAATTCATCTCATCTCAATTTCTAATAAGTAGCTCTTGGTTCCTCCTTCTAGTGAGAATTTATTAATCCTACCAATCTACTATATTGCCACTAAACTTTATGTTAACTAGTTTAACCTTCTCTTTAAAAAAATTATAGCACTCAAAAGCTAACTTCACACACTTCTCCTACTCCAAGTATGCATATAGATCTACCTTCCTCATAAAAGGTAGTATCTCCATATTAATGTTATCCATTTTACTATTTACCATTTTTTTTCATACCCCCTTTCAGATACTATAGCAAACTTGCCTCCTTCTTTTCTCCATATTCTTCCTCCTTTACCACCTCTTAGGATGAGCTCTCCTAAGTATCTGATAATACCTTTAACTCTATCATTCACCTTAAAGTCATCAGTCCTAGAAGTTAGAGGTGGATTATGTTCTAGTCTAACTGTAGTAGCTTTATGTTTCTACAACTTATCTTAAACTTCACCAAATTATAAAAGAAGTTATTTGTATTGACCTTAGATGATGTTCATAAAGGCATCCTAATCTACTTCCACTTTTTTTTTCTCACCTATTTCCTTATCTTTCAATAAGTTTCTTCTTCAAGTTTTAGTTATGTTGTACATGCATAAAACGTTATTATCAAAAAAACTCCCTCATGTGTTTCTCTTAATATTTCACTCAACTCATAACCTAAACTCTTGATCAAATGTTCTTTGCAAACCAGACAATCCAAATCATGAAACCTAGTTTAAATCTCCCCCTTCTGTCAAATACCCCCAAAAAAGTAACTTTTGATAAAAAGTAAATAAAGAAACAAAATTATGGGCAAAAGAATAATAAAACTCATATTATAGGAAAAGATGCTCTATATAACCTAATTTAAGGAACATAAGAAGAAATTGACATAACGAATTAATGAAAATAAGAGCAAGAAAAACTAGATAAATATAATAGAAATAAAATTTTCTTACAATGATTAATGCAATTACTAATTCCTTTATATTTGTTATAAACAATACTTTCTAGAACTTTTCTTCGCAAAACTTTGTTGAACCCTATTTTATTGACCTGTAACTCAAGAAATAAGGAACAAGAACTTAATGACAACTTGTTCTCAATAAAACTTTAATAATGACAAGAATAATAATGAATATTGAATGTAGGAAATAAAGGTACAAGAATATCAAATATGTAAGGAAGGATATCAAGAAGTAATATGAATATAAAATTAAGCTTTGATACCAAATTCTTAATACGATCCTTACCAATAGGACAGATGAGATTCTGATAAGTGCAAAATGCATCGTATTTTAGCGTATAGCTTGATATGTGTTTATCTATTTATTCGATTGTTTAGTATGCATTTTTGGTAGAATTGTGTTAGTTTGTAAATTATTTGTGTTTAAGTGTTTTTATGGGTTAGTAAAAGCATTTAAGCTTAATTATTATGTCTTTGAGATACATTGATGTGTTTGTTAGTATTTTAGGGTTAACAGTGAAAAACAGAGAAGTTTCGGAGAGACTTGGACTGAAACATTGGTCCACCACGATCGTGACAGAAGTAAGGGAAACAGATTTGGCCATGATCGTTATAGAAGCATAAAGATGCCACGATCGTGACAAAAAGTATACAAGTGGCCCATGATCATGGCCTGCATCAGGCAAACACACAGACACATAAAAAAGTCAAGTTTTGAGGGATTTATTAGACCTTTCGACCCCAACAACCCTTAGGGATGCCCATAACACATCAAATATATAAAGAATGAGACAAAAGAGAGAGAGGGCTTCTGGCATCAGCCACCATCACGAAATCCTAGAGAGAGTTCATCGAGAGATTGAGAAAGAGACAAAGGAAGAGAGATGTGGAGAAGAAGCCTACATGAAGCACTTCTTAAAATAGGAGGTTTTCCATCATTGCTGCCTCCATCATCCATTCGGATATATTTTCCAGTGTATTTCCAATTTTATCTATATATAAAATTAAAATAGCTATTGAGATAGGATTTATAAATTTTGAGAATTGTCTAAACTCACATTTGGGTTATTTTTATCTTTGATTCAATAAAAATCTGAATGTTTATGTGAATTGGATTAATTGTAATTGATTTCTGCATTTTCATATATCGATAATAAATGGAAAGGGTAAACCAATGAAAAGTAATTAAATTGAGCTAAAGAGAGTTAGGTAATTTAATAAGAACAAGAAATCAATCAAATTGGTAATTGTGTGATGAGAGATCTCACATAAGTTTCCGATAGTCTAGTGGAAAACTTCATATCTAATTAGGGTTTGGATAAATTATGAATTAAGAAATTGTAATTTTCCAACATTTGATTAGGGTTTATAATTTAGGGATTTTGGTTATAACTCAAGAGAGAGTAACCAACCCTAGGATAGTCTAGGACCAATAATCCGACATTTCATAATTAATTAGGTTAGTATTGAAGATAGGTAAAACTTTCCCATTTCTCTTAATTGGTAGTTCTTTAGGATAATTCTTGGTGTATGCATTGCAATATGCTAATTTGTTAATATTTCGTGGTTAATTCTTGAGTTGAATTGGTTGATTGAATTAATTGATTGAATTGCGTTATTGTTTTAGCTTAGTTAAGTTGAATTTCTGCAATTTGTTTCGGCCTTAAAGTTTAGGATTAGATTATCCCTCCTTATGGCGAAACCTTATATACTACGCAAACGACCCATAAACGTGCGGAATATTGAGGTTCAAATATTAAAACTACACATATCGAAAAATAACGATCAAGTTTTTTGCGTCGTTGCTAGGGAAGTGATTAGTTTAGTTCTATAGTTTAAGGCATTTAGTTTAGTTTTTAATTTTAATTTTCATTCATTCTTTTCTATTTCTAAAATTGTGCTCTTGCATGAACACAAGAGTCATGAGAAGTTTGAGTCGCAAAGCAGAAAAATTAGATTTAGACTTTACTCGACTAGAACAAACCATTAGGAAAGCTCGACGTAACGAAAAAGAAGAAATCGCAAAGATAATAATGGTTGAGGAATTTCAGCAGGATTTGGACCACAAAGCGAACCAAGGACAACAACAGAGGACCCTTATGGACTTTATGAGACTAAGGTTCAATGTGACTAACCAAGGAGTAGTTAGACTACCAGTATAAGCCACATCTCTTGAAATTAAACTAGCTCTCTTAAACATGCTTCAACAAAATGTGTAATTTTATGGACTAGCAAATGAAGACCCCCAACGTGCATATAGTAAACTTCTTAGAAATTTGTGATACCCTTAGGTACCATTAGATGTCGGAAGATGCAGTTCGAATTAGGCTCTTTCCCTTTACCTTTAGAGATAGAGCAAAAGCTTGGTATCACTCCCTTAATCCAGCCAGTGTTATCACTTGGGATCAGATAGTTTGTGTATTTTTAGATAAATATTTCCCCTGACTAAGACCACTAAAATCATCAAGGAAATCACCAAATTCCAACAAGGTGATAGGGAATCGCTCTAATGATACAAGGATTTACAATGGAAATGCCCACATCATAACTTACCCAAGAAATTTTTGTTGCAAACATTCTATGATGGAGTTACCGCGCATACGAGAGGCACGATTGATGTAACTTCAGGAGGATCATTAATGAGGAAGATAGTTGATGAAGCGAAAGAATTAATAGAGGAGATGGCAAGTAACATTTGTTTATGGAAGAATGAGCAGAGTAAACAAACTACTATATTTCGTTAACAAAAAGGAATTGTGACTATTGATTAAATAACGGAAATGCAAGCGAGGATTGATAACTTGACTTGACAACTTAACAACATGAAGGCTTAATCCTCAACTTCAGTGAAGGCCGTAGAACTTAAGTTTGAACTCTGTGGACAATTGGGCTGTGATACAATAAACTGTTTCTTAATAAAGGAAGGTGATTCAGAGCAAATGAATTACATGGGAGCCCAGTATGGATGAAGAGGGGGGAAACAACCCTTCCTCCAATACTTACAACCTTGGGTGGAAGAATCACCCTAACTTCTCTTGGACGAATAATGCAGGACGACAATTCAGACCTCAAGGACAATCGGGCTTCCAACAAGATAAACTAGCCTCAATGGAATCTAAGTTGGATAAGATTTTAGATAAGATTGGAGACATGGATGATCCACATAGGATGCTTAAGACCAAATTCGAGCAAGTTACCAAGAACCACACGTCTTCAATACATAATTTGGAGGTCCAAGTAGGTCAACTAACTGAAGCAATATTTACTCGAATGTAGGTACCCATCCAAGTAATACAGAGTCTAACCTAAAGGAAAGGATCATGGCCATTACTTAGAGCCAAGAAAAGGAACTTGATTATACAAAGGAGAATGGAGATAAAGGAAAAGGATAAGTAACTCCTTTTAAGTGAGCTCGGAATTGATCCAATCACGGAATGTTGACCCAAATTACCATACTTTATTCTAGCACAATGAAAATTATTGTCAAGTAGGGTAACAAGGAATTTTGAGGAGGTTGACTTAAACAATGTTGAGAACATAACTGAACACCTACAAATGAGGATCACATTAATAGAATCGATGAAGAAGAAGATTAAGGAGTGCAAAGCAAATGAAAACCCAAACATGGCACAAAAGAAAGACGATTAAGGGGATTTTTACATTCCTTACAGTATAAATAGAGTCAATATAGACAGGGCATTCGCGGATTTGGGAGCATATATCAACATGATGCCCTATACCTTTAGTCAAAAGTTGGGATTAGGAGAGTTAGTACCCACAAAGATGTTAGTAAAGATGGCCGATAAAATAATCCATCAACCGACGGAGATTATTAAGGATGTGCAAGTACAAGTCAATAATTTTACTTTTCCTACAGAATTCTATATATTGAATATTGGAGAAGATGTAAAAACCCCTATGGTCCTTGGAAGACCATTCCTGTCCACTGCTTGCTTAATCATTGATGTTAATGGGGGGAACTAACTCTGAGGGTAGGTAAGCAGCAAGTAACCTTCAAAGTATCAAAGAAGGATAGCAGTCCTCGTTTACCTCTAACTAATGTCAAGAAACCCGAACCTCAAGGGCAATGGGAAGATATTGCGGATCCTGGGAGTGCCTTCTGAAAGAAGTGATCACATAAAAGAAGGAGAAAGAAGGAGAGTCACAAGGAAGGTGGAATCAAAGGCATAGTAGCTCATGTGCAAATTGTTAGATTAATGACTGCACTGCCATTGCACCACTCATTTGAGCCACCATGAGAAAAAAAAACGTCGAGTTACTGACGTTAAAAGAAATGTTGCATGGAAGGTAACCTATGGAATTTTAATTTCCTTAAATTGTCTTTAGAAAGTTTGAATTTCGTAAATAAAATCGAAAGGTATAGGATGTCGATGCGAATTTTATGATCGATGAAGTAAGCAAAGAGAGGTAAAGAGCCACAAGGGGTTTCGGATAGTGGAGAATGACAAAAGAAGAAGAAAAATTAAAATTGGTAAAAAAATTGTAGGCCATAATCATGGCCTGAGGCAGGGTAAAAATGATAGACATGTGCATTTCACTTAAAATTTTACCATTTTACCATCCAATCACCTATAAATACATTTCTAACTTTACTTTTTCACTCACTTTCATTTTCACTTTATCTCTCTAAACTTTATCTCTCAAATCACTCTCATTTCTCTCTACAAAATTTCAAACCTCCAAATTTCTTTCGACTTCTACCAACTCACAATCTAATATACCGTGCATCAAGAAAACAGTAAAGTGTGATCAATTAGTGGCAAAAAAATAAGTCTCGGGACGAGGGAAGAGGAATAGAGCAGCTGATTATGGAGCACCTTTCCCAATCTTCTCTGATGAGGAAGGTACTCATTTCAATTCTTTTTGTAGTAAACAAATTATGGTTCCAAAATATCTTCACTTTGAAACTTTAGATAGATTAGAATTGCGATATAAGGTTGAGAGCTAAGATGAAAAAATTCAATAAGGTCAGTTTATTCAAATTCAATTCCTAGTTTACGAAGAATTGACCTTAGAATTTTTTGCTTCTCTTCAATATGAATCCAACAAACCTAGGAAATTGTAGTTTAGGTTATGGGGATAACCCTATGGGCTTGATTATGATACCATGTATGAAAATTTTGGTTTCTCCAAGTCTTCCATGGTGGATCAGCACGATAATTTCTATGTCAGTCCCTATTAGATATAACTAACTAGATTAGAGTGTTTCGATGTTAAGAATGCACACAACAACATTATTAGGAGTCATGAACACTTGTTGATGTACAAATTCATGTGTCAAACCGTTTTTGACAAAATGAAAACCAACAAGTGTTTGACAAAAGAATTGTTTATGTTGTGGTGCATGGATCATAACATCCCAGTTTGCACAATCACCTACATTTTTAATGCAATTATTATTGCTTTAAAGAAGAGGAGCAATAATTTAGGAATGGGTTACTTGGTTTCAACCATAGCTAACTACTATGGAGTTGAGTGAAATGGACTTACAGTTTACCATCTTGAGTTCATGAACCACCATCATCTATGGCGGGCTGAAATCCTAAAGTCTCATAATATGGAACTTCGGGATATTAATGCCAAGACATATGTCAAGGGCAGGATTGGTCAAGTAAGTTCAAGCGCCCAACAACAACAAGAAGGGGATTTGACCAGTTAGGAGACCAAAGAGGAAGAAGATGCAAAAGAACCAGGCTGGAAGAAGGTACTAGACACAATATCTATAAACACTAAGGTAATTACGGATACACTTGCAGAGAATTCCAGAAGGATGAAGGAGATAACCCAAATCCAACGACGCCAGAGGTGGGACATATGTCGTATTCATCGCTATTTCGAGGCTCAGGGTGTTCAACTAGCACCTCCAACTTCATCACCACCTCCATCACCATAAACTTTGTTCTCAACCCTTTCTTTCTTTTTTAAATTTAGTCTTTATTTTTATTTTTATTTGTTATTGTTGTTTTTTGTTTTGCTTTAATTTATATTTCTTTTGTCTTTATATGTGTTTGTTATCACAAATTGAGGACAATGTGTTATTCAAATGTGAGGAGGGCTATGTGTTTTATTTGAATGTGAATTTTGTATATTATAGTTGTTATGTTGCATTATATGAGTCATAAGTATGTGTCAATGGCTTAGATGAATTGACATTGATTTAATTTTGAACATGGTTTATTAGGTTGAGAATTATTAACTTGCAGAATTAGTGAACTGGGGTTCCTTGATTAAATATGCAGCTTAATTAGGATTTAGTGTTTAAGTGTAGCCTTCTAAATTGTCACATTCATTCATAATTTGATGCCTTTTAACTTAAATAGCTTTGCTTGTATTTTTTCATGAAAATGAATAGTTAAAGCAACAAGGTAGGCAATAAAATATTTTTAAAAAAGTTGTTACTTTTTAAAAATAAGTAACTATTCTTCTGGTCTTCGGGTTATGAATAGAGCTAGTAGCCAGTTGAGAACGTAATATAGCGGAGTAATCGAATCGACACGCATCACAACTGTGTGCTTTCACATAAAAAGGCTAAAATGACGGTCCAACTAAGTAGTTTAATAAAAAATATGATTTAGTTGAATAACCGGATCGACATTCATTACCAATGTTTGCCTCCGTGTAAAAAGACTAAGTCCATGTTAATAAAAAGTAAATAAAAATAAAAATGTTATTTCGAATAAAACCTACTAAACTTGTAATAATTTGACTTTTCATGAATATGTATTTGGGATTAGTTATAGAGTTGAATGACCAAAGAATTATTAATGAGTGTGTACAATTGAGAAGGGTAAATAATTTAACATTTGAGTTTAGATTAATATGTATATTTAGTTCAAATCCCCAAGACACGGATTTTGCATGCTAATGATTTAAAATGACATGAATGATTGTGTTTTAAATTAAATTTATTTCATGAAGTTGAAGTCATTATCTCATTACTACATTATGTACTGTGTGAATTTCTATGAGTTTTTTATTTTGTTTGCTTAAGGACAATCAAATGTTTAAGTGTGGGGATGTTGATAAGTGTGAAATGCATCGTACTTTAGGTATAGTTTGATATGTGTTTATCTATTTATTCGATTGTTTAGTATGCATTTTTGGTAGAATTGTGTTAGTTTGTGAATTATTTGTGTTTAAGTGTTTTTATAGGTTAATACAAGAATTTGAGCTTAAATATTATGTTTTTGAGGTACCTTAATGTGTTTGTTAGTGTTTTAAGGTCAACAACGGAGAACAAAGAAGTTTCAAAGAGACTTGGACCAAAACAATGACCCATGATTGTGACCTATTTGCCACGATCATGATAGAAGCATAAGACTTGACCCACGATCGTGACAAAAAGTATACAAATGGCCCACGATCATGGCCTATGTTGGGCAAACATGTAGCATATAGAAAAGTTGAGTTTTGAGGGATTTTTCAGACCTTTCGACCCTGAAAAAACCCTAGGGCTGCCCATAACACATTAATATATAAAGAATGAGACAAAAGAGAAAGAGGGCTTCTGGCATTAGCCACCACCACGAAACCTTAGAGAGAGTTCATCGATAGATTGAGAAAGAGACAAAGGAAGAGAGACGTCGAGAACAAGCCTACACGAAGTACTTCCCAAAATAGGAGGTTTCTCGTCGTTGCTGCCTCCATCATCCATTCATATCTATTTTTCAGTGTATTCCCATTTTTATCTATGTATAGAATTGGAATACCTGTTGAGATAGGATTTATGAATATTGAGGATTGTCTAAACTCACCTTCAGGTTATTTTTATCTTTGATTCAATAAAAATCTGATTCTTTATGTGAATTGGATTCATTATGATTGATTTCTACATTTTCATATATCGATAATAGATTGAGAGGGTGAACCAATAAAAAATAATTAAATTGAGCTAACAAGAGTTAGGTAATTTAATAAGAACAAGAAATTAATCAAATTGGTAATTGTGTGATGAGAGATATCACATAAGTTTCCGATAGTCTAGTGGAAAACTTCAGATCTAATTAAGGTTTGGATAAATTGTGAATTGAGAAATTGTAATTTTCATAATCTAATTAGGGTTTATAATTTAGGGCTTTTGGTTATAACTAGAGAGAGAGTAACCAAACTTAGGATAGTCCAGGATCAATACTTTGACATTTCATAATTAATAAGGTTAGTGTTAAAGATAGGTAAAATTTTCCCTTTCTCTCAATTGGTAGTTCCTTAGGTTAATTCTTGGTGTGTGCATTCCAATTTGCTGATTTGTTAATATTTCGTTATTAATTCTTGAGTTGAATTGGTTGATTGAATTGATTGATCGAATTGCGTTATTGTTTTAACTTAGTTACAGTTGAATTTATGCAATTTGTTTCAGCCTTAGAGTTTAGGATTAGATTAACCCTCCTCGTCGGATCAATACCTTAGATATTACGCAAACGACCCGTACGCTTGCAAAATATCAATGTTAAAATATTAAAACTACACGTATCAAAACACAACGATCATATTCAATATCAATATGACAGGTCCAAGGATAGTTTTATTGAAAATAGGTTAATCTAAGAAATAAAACATAAAACTATGTAAAAAAAGGATATGAATTACCAGATCGATAAGGATAAGATCTTCGAATTAATCGCCACTAGTAAGTTAAATAAGATCTATAGTTAATAGAGAACCTACGTAAAAGTTTATATAAGAACAAGGATGAGAATAACTCTTTAAAGGTTTTTGTGTCAATAATAATAATGATACATTTTTAATTCATCCATAAGATAGCCTTATATAAAAACACAAAACTCTAAAATTAAAGTTATAAAAAATTTTAACTATTTAAAATACAAGAATAATATTTGTCATAGCCAATACTAGTGTCGATTTTGTTTCGAAACTCCCAAAGTGCGAAACTAAGATGAGTCTAGTGCTAATTACAAGTTGAACTCTAGCATTAGTTTGATTCTAGAACTTCAGTCTGTAAAACCTTGTAAAAGACCAGTGTCAATTTATTTTTGAGTATGACACTAGTTAATTTTGTAACTATCATCTCCAACTTGTTTTTGGCACTTGACTTGAATCTCTTACAAGTTGTGTAAGCAACTCTCCATACCTTCCCTGAGCAGAAATCCATACATTTCAAGTCACTACGCAAGTCCTATCATCTCAACTTTCTCTCTATAGGCCAAGTCGTCTACCTTCTCATTAGGAAAAACACTCTTCGATGAACCTCTTTCTAGAATTTTTTTTTTTGGTACAACCACTATACTCCATCCATATTAAGCTTGTATGTTTCCAAATTCTGATTAGCACTCTTTAAAATTTAGAAAACTCAAACTAAAAGATCTAAGAAAAACCATGGGCCTTCTTTCTCTTTTCCTATATTCTTTATAAGTATTAATGATCATGAGTGATTGTCATTGTTTATTAGTAAGCAGGCATTCACTTAGTATTTTTTTTTCCCTCTATTTTTAATTCATCCTTCCAAAACTCTTTTTAATTAGGTTTTGTTTTCTTATTTGAATGTTATAGACTCAAAATTGAAGGAGAAGCCTTTAAGGGAATCAAATGAATATAACATAAGGATAAAGAGTTAAAAGGCATATTCATATGATTGTATATATCGTCTTTCTTTTCCGTTTGCTTGTTTATTTTTTTGCTCGTATGGCTCACAATCATGAAGGAAATCAGGAACTTGACACTAATTGTATTAGGTCTACTTTTTCAATCATTTATATGCTTTATAAGGGTTGGTGATGATGGCCACTTGATGTTATTAATTCTTGCCTTCTACGTTGAAGTGGATAAAAGGGAAATCTCCTTTTCGAAAGAAGAGTTCCCAGCTCTTTTGAAGGAGACCCAATTTGGAGACAGACCTAAAGCACCAAATACCGATTCCTCTGTTCATTCCGACCCTCTTAAACTAGTTGAGGTGTGGCGTAGCAAATCCAAAACTTTGCATAATAAGGGGCAATTAAAGCATTATCGAAATGTTATTAAAGATGGGGTTGTCTCCCCTCCTTTGGAGCTACTCACAGTTGGTGCTCAAGCTTGGTACTGCCCTAATTCGATTCTTTTCAACGAAACGCCCTACATTTCCTGTTGTCAATGCGTGGGCATGAACTCGTTAGGGAAAGGAGGGTCTTGAGAAGGTCTTGTTGCGTGAGGACGGAGTCATTCTTTTCAAGTTTGCAGTCGAAGCTAATCTTGATGAAATTGTTGAGCTTGGACCGTGGCATATAGGCGACCGGCCACTCTTCCTCTAGAAATGGAGACCAGGTATGGAACTTGACTGAGGAAGTATTGATGTTTTTCCACTATGGGTACACTTCCATAATTTACCTATGGAATTCTGGACAATTGAGGGTCTTAATTTCTTGGCCGGTTCATTGGGTAGGACAGTGTGCATAGATCATTAAACTGCTACAATGAAAAGGATTAATTATGCTAAACTTTGTATAGACGTATCAAAGAATGCTCCCTTACCTGACTTCCTCCCAATTCTCAGACTAAATGAAGTTGGTCCCTTCGAGAAATCTAATTTCATATCCGTAGAAACCCAACTATGCTAACAAAAAATGGATGCCTATAGGTAAGGTTTTTAGCAATGGTTGGTATGAGGAATTAATGACTACTGAAATCTACTCTGGCTGTTGATAATGTTGAAATAGTTGTAATTCCTACCAGTCCTACGGTTGATCACCAACTACCTGTCCTTCCGGAAAATGCTTCTATCTCTGCATCTTCTCAATCCCCTAGTGTAGTAGCATTGGGTTTTAAAGGAAGTAATGACCCGCAAATTGTCTTGTTTGTTGTTAATGCCTTCGACCAGCATGCCCCTTATCTAATGTTATTGCTTCTGTTGTTTCTCTGTTGTCTAATGAAGAACCAGTGGGAGGTACAGGCAATGTAGACCAACATTCAAACCTCCCAGAAACATCTAACCTATGCTTCGTGACTGACCATCATTCTGCCCTCTTGGCTGCATCCAACCAATGCTCCGTGATAATTGAACTTCCGGCACCATAAGACGCTCATAATATGAGTAATTATTTGGCAGTTTCTAGTAGTCCAGTGGTTGTTCTCGATACCACTAAAGTGGCTATATTATAGATATATCAACAGCTAATTCCCTGGTTAATATTCTGGCAGATCCAAAAAGCACTGTAGTGGTTCCTGAAGTCCCTCAATTTGT
This sequence comes from Erythroxylum pedicellare, assembly GCA_027563575.1. Lineage (NCBI taxonomy): Eukaryota > Viridiplantae > Streptophyta > Magnoliopsida > Malpighiales > Erythroxylaceae > Erythroxylum > Erythroxylum pedicellare. The sequence continues at coordinate 19,583,718 of JAOQMP010000003.1, read as the reverse complement.
TGCATTATATTAAGTCTAAAGGGTTGAATCCTGACATACCACCTTGACAGTCTCTAAATTTGCAGATGGTGTTTCTATTATACCTGTTGAATCCTCCAAGCCTTTAGCAGCCGATGATTTAAAGATATCCAACAGTAGCTCTAGAAGAAAGTCAGTAAGGAGGAGAGGTAAGCAAATCAGTAAACATATAGGGGATTCCCCCACCAATGTCAATCTTGGTATGGAATACTAGAGGGCTGAACGACCCTCATGAAAAATCATTAGTAAAAGAAATAGTGAAAGAAAAGAAGGTCTGCCATATAGATCTCATTGAAACCATAATAAAATAACCACGTACATTATCTTATTCGAAATTTTTGGGTGTAGATTAGGAGACTTTTTCTAATCATAGGTTTCACTATAATTGTAGAATCTTTTGTCTACATAACACTCAGATGATTGCAGTACAGTTGTTAGAGGAATCAGAACAATTATGCATTTGAGTTGCTAGATGATAGGTATGAATCTTGTGTGTATGAATCTTGTGTCTATTGCCACTCTTATATATGCATCCAATTTTGGTTTCCAATGTAATAAATACACAATAGCAAATACTTCAAGGTGCCTCAAAAGTATAATATTTAAGCTCAAAAGTTTGTACTAACCCATAAAACACTTAGAACAAAAATAATTAGCAAACTAACACATGTCTAACATAAACATATACTAAATAATTGAATTAACAGTTAAATACATATCAAACTTAAGCCCTAAAACACAATGCAATTCTCACTTATCAACATTCTCACACTTAAATATTTGCATGTCTTCAAGCAAACAAAACAACAAACACAAAAAATCACATAGCACATAATGTAATGATGAGACAATGGCTTCAACTTCGTGAAATAAATTTAACTTTAAATACAATCATTCAAGTTGTTCCCAATCATTAACATGCAAAATCTGCATCTAGGAGCTTTAGACTAAACATACATATTAATCAAAACTCAAATGTCAAGTTATTCACTCTTTTCAATTGTATACACACATTAATAATTCTTTGGTCATTCAAACTCTGTAACTACTGCTAACTATGTTTTCATGAAAAGTCAAGCTATTTGCAAGTTTGGTAGATTTTGTTAGAAAACATGTTTTATCTTATTTACTTTTTTGTGTGTGGATATAAACCTAGTCTTTTACTCGGAGGCAAACATTAGTGATGAATGTCAATCCGGTTACTTGACTAGGTCATGTTTTTATTAAGCTGCTTGGTTGGAACATCATTATAGCCTTTTGATGCGAAGGGACACATTTATGATACGTGTCGATCTAGTTACTCAGTTATATCACGTTCTCAATTGGATACTAGCTCTATTCATAACCTGAAGCCTAACGGAATAGTTATTTATTTAAAATTAACAAACACTTCATTTTTTATTGGCTACCTTATTACTTTTGCTACTCGTTTCCTGAAAAAATAATAGCAAAGCTACTTAAGTCGAAAGACCTAAAATTATGAATGAATGTGACAATTTAGAGGGTGACAAACTAACACTAAATCCTAATTAACTTGCATATTTAGCCAAAGAACCTAATTTACTAATTTCGCAACTTAATGACTCTTTACAACCTAATAGATTATGTTCAAAATTAAATCAATTTCAATCCATCTAAGCCATTGACGCATTTACACAATTCACAATATACAACCTAACAAAATATCATACAATATGCAACATTTACACTTAAAACAAAACATATAACCCATCCGTTTGACATCAGAAGTGTTTCCTTATCTTATAAATGATTCAAGAGAGTAAAAGAGTTAGCAATCCAAACCTTTCCAAATCATTCAAAACTTATTTTAGAATTTAAAACAATCCTAACTACATAACAATTTAAATGTAACGACTAAAAACTTGATCGAGTGTTGATAAATTACAAAATATCACAACAATTGGTATTTGACCAGTAAATTTTGGGAAAGATTTCAATGATAGAAGGTACAAGGGGAACTGAGATATGTAGGTCAAAGAAAGCAATAAGAATTTGATTGAGGCACAAACTAGGAATGATAAACTATTGTTAGAGTCAATATAAGTATGAGAAGGATATGTTGGACCTTAAATCTATCTTCATGCAATTCATACAGTGATAAGGAGTGGAATCTGGAGTAGCTATCTCGGTTACTCTAGAACACACGAATCTAAGCGATAAAATAACTTAAGAGAAGGATGAAAATGCGATCCTCACAAGGTTAAGCAGAATAGAATTTTCAATTTTTAATGGTAAGCTAATCAAACTATGGCTATACAAATGTGAGCAATTCTTTCAATTAGATTAAACTTTGGAGAAATTGACAGTGGGAATGGTGATCCTCCATATCGACGAACAAGCTGAGGAATGGTATAGACTCTATTTAAGGAATTGGAACAAGTCCGAAGTGGTGGATTGGAAGGAGTTCACGAGCATCCACAAGCAATGATTTAAAGCAAAGATTTTCAATGATCCAATGGAGATTTTAAGCAGCAAAAATAGGAAAGCTCAATGCTAAAATATTGAGCCAAATTCGATCATTATCCTAACCGACTATCATTATCTGAAGAATGTTTAATAGGATTTTTCCTTAAGGGGCTCAAACTAGAAATCAAACTTACAATGCGGTTACCTGAGCCATCTTCTCTACATCATGCTTATATGTTGGCTCAGAAGTAAGAAACGGCTATGATGGAAAAAGGGAGTACATCTTTTCTCAAAAGGAACACTTTAAGGAGTGTAAGCGCTGAGGGAGGTCACAGCCCAATTCTAAAGATGCAGTAGACAATGAGCTCAACATCAGACTAAATACTTCCCACCCTTGCGGATTCAATGCACTTGGTAGCAACAAGAATGTTCAAAACTCTAAAATACATTAGTAGCAAATAATTTGATGAAAAAAGGTCATGAGGGCTTATTTTTGGTGTGATGAAAAATATATCTTAGGCCATAAATGTCAAAAGAGGCAATTACAATTATAATTGGTCATTGGAGATAACGATCTTATAGAAGTTGTAACTGAGGGAGACAATGATGAACTCGAGGAAGAACAATTAGAAGCTAATTTCCTAACCATGTCTATGCAGGCAATGATGGGATTAACAAGCAAGTGGAACTTTAAGCAAATTACAATAATGGGAATTCATCGAGGAGGACGGTTCACATCTTGATAGATAATGACAACACCCATAATTTTGTGGATGCTTCGATTGTGAAAAAAGGCACCTATGATGACAAAGAAATCGAACCACCAAACATTACAATAGGTGGAGGATTGCAACTGGTATATAAGCAATGCTACATAAATTTTATGTGGACTATGCAAGGAGTCCAATTCACCATAAGTGCACTAGTATTGTCAATAGGAGGTTGTGATGTAATGCTCCGAGTATAATTGGCTAGTAAGATTGAACGACATTTTGTGTAATTTTAAGAAGAGGACCCTGAACTTTAAATGGGAGGGACAAATAGTTACATTAAACGGGAATCTAGATGGGAGATCCAGGATAGTATAAAACAAAGATTTTCATAAAACACTTCAACACTTAAAGGGAGGCCAACTTTTCATGACGCAATTTGACATTTTCAATTGAATGTCAACTTCAACAACTAGGAGTAAAGGAGGATCAATTGAGTACCTTCAATGAGATCCATGCAGATATTCAAAGTTTTCCATGATATTCAGAGAACCAACCCCATTACCACCTAGTAGAAAACATAATCATCAGATCCATTTAAAAGAGGGAGTAGAAGTCATTAACATCAGACATATAGGTACTCGAGAGCTCAAAAGGAAATCATTGAATAAGTAGTGAGAGAACTAATGAATCAAGGCTTCGTTAGACACATCTATGGATTGTATGCATCACCAGTAGTCCTCATCAAGAAGAAGGATAGTTCATGCGAATGTATATGGACTACTGTGAACTTAACAAACACACAGTCAAAGATATATTTTTCATTCCCTTAATCAAAAAATTATTAGATGAACTACACACGACTAGCTAGTATACAAAGCTAGATTTACTCTTGGGTTATCATTAGATCCAAATGTAATATAAAGAGATTCTGAAAAGAACGATCAAGAAGTCTGAAGGGCACTATGAATTCCTTGTCATGACATTCGGCCTAACCAACGCACCATCCATGAATTAGAGGCTAATGAATGAACAATTTAAATCGTATCTCCAATGTTTCATCCTAGTATTTTTATCAAATTTTAATTTACATTAAATCATTACAATCACATGTGGAACACCTTATTATGACAATGGAAACTCTAAAAGTCAACGAATTATATTTATGCAAAGGCAAGAATGTGTTCAGAATAAGATAGATTGAATATCTGGGATACACAATTTTAGAGAAAGGAGTGGCTACGTATGTTAGGAAGGTAAAAACGATTGAAGATTGGCTAGAACCCAAAATTGAGGAGCTTCTTGGGAATCACTGGATATTACAAAAGATTTATTAAAGGCTATAGACTAACTGCTAGACCCATAACTAAATTACACTGAAGATTATTTTTTTTTACTGCGGAGTTGGCAACAAGAAGAAAAGGAAGCATTTGAAAATTTGAAGAGAGTAATCACGATAGCACTAGTGTTAGTGCTCCTTAATTTCTCAAAACCCTCTGTTGTGGACGCAGATGCTAGCAGGTTAGGCATTGGAGCAATATTACAAGTAGTACATCATCCTATTACATATCTAAGCAAGATGTTAGCTCTAAGACTTCAAGGGTTGTCAACATATGAAAAGGAGTTTTTAGTTATAATCAAAGTAACTAAATAATGGAATCATTATATCTTAGTATCAAACCTTTCACTGTTCAAATAGACTATAAAAGTTTAAAGTATCTACTGGAGCAACGACTATCTACATCATTCTAATAGTCATGACTTTTGAAGCTTTTGTGGTATGATTTTGAACTTCAATATGGTAGCAGGAAGGAGAACACTACGGCAAACGCTTAAAAACAATTAGGAAAAGGATCACCTCAAATGTATATGAATGGAAAAATGGGTTACCAAGATGAAAACCACACTCAGGGAATAATTAATCAAGATTAGTCATGATGAAACAAGGATGATTTGCCCCTTTGCTATCTAGAATTACATTATGAAATGCATGATTTATCAAAAAAAAAATGATACGTCCACGTCTTCAGGGTTACTACAACCATTTAAAATCCCAAAAGGAAGTTGGAGGGAATTAAGCTTCGATTTTATCAAAGGGCTGCCCACATCCAAGGGAAATTCTGTGATATTAATGGTGGTTGATTGGTTTACGGAGTATGAACACTTCATTCTAGTAAAACATCTGTATTCAATAAAAGACGTCGTAGAGTTATTCCTTAATCACATTTTCAAGTTGCATGGAATGCCTGAAACTATCATTAGTGACAAAGACCCCACTTTTTAAGCAAAATTTGGAAAGAATTATTTAGACTATAAGTAGTTAGCTTGAAATTCTCAACACCTTATCATCTACAAATGTATAAATAAACGAAAGCAATCAATAAAATCTTATAGACTTATCTAAGACGTTTTTGTGGAGAAGCACCCCATAGGTAGAGTGAGTGGATTCCTTGGGTCGAATGATAGCATAGTACAACAAACCGTTCAACTATCAATACAATACCTTTCAAAGTTCTATATGGGTATCCTCCACCTATTCATACTTCTTATCTCGTTGGCAATTCGAAGATAGCAAAAGTAGATCAAGCTCTTAGGGATAGAAAAGGGACGTCGTAGATAACAAGGTTCTACCTATAGAGAGCGCAAAATAGAATGAAGCGACAAGCGGATTCAAAAAGATCTCAGAAGAATTCAAGTTGGGTTAGTTTTATTAGAGGTAAAACCTTATAAACAACATTCTCTTCCAAAGAGGGGCAACTATAAACTGTTACCACTATTTTACAACCCTTACAAGATTCTAAAAGGTGTGAGAAATGTAGTTTATAAATTGGAGATGCTGAGAGGAACTTCTATTCATCCAATTTTTCACATGTCACAACTTAAGAAGGCTCAAATCACTATAAGAAAACTACGGCATGGCAACGAAAATTTAGCGATGAAATAGAAACCGTTAGAACTTAGCGACGGAAAGTATATTTCCATCGCCAATGGGGAGTAATTTAGCGACGGTAAAAATATTCGTTGTTAAATATGTAGGGAAACAGTGGCAGCAAAATTTGCGTCGAAATTAGCGATGGAAAAATACGGACTTGTTATATCGGTCAGTAATATTGTCATGGAAAAGACAATTTTTACGATAGAAATATAGGTCGTCAGAAATAGCGTCGATAAAAGTGTTGTCCTCTCGAAGGTCAGTGATTGTCGTAAAACGACGTCGCTTTTGATTGGAAAAAAAGCAATGTCGTTTTGTTACAATAGGAGAACATTTTCTTTGCAACCAAAACGTCGTCGTTTTTAACAAAAACATCATCGTATGTTGAGTCGTAAACAACGTCATCTCACATAATAAAGGATGCTTTAATGCTAGCCAAAACGATGTCGTTTTGGATAGCTTAAATTGAAGTTATTGAAGTTAACCAAAACGACGTCGTTTGGGTTAGATGGAGAACGTTATTTAACCTTACCAAAATGACATCATTTTGATTTAAACTCAAACGACGTCGTTTTGATTAACTTCTATTTAAGCTATCCAAAACGACGTCATTTTAGTTTAAACCAAAACAACATCATTTTGGATAACTTGAAAAGCATCCTTCACATAACCAAAATGGTGTCGTTTTGCTTTAAACCAAAACGACTTTGTTTTGGCTAGCTTGAAGAGTGTTGTTCATATAACCAAAATGACGTCATTTTGGTAAGCTTAAAAACCAGCCCTTCTCCCCTCCTTCTCCAACCTGGCACGCGCGTTCTCCTTCTTCCTCCTTTGGCTGTGGCTCCCACAACCTGACGTCGACTCGCCTTCGCCCGCCGACTAGCTGCTGCGTCTCCGGCCAACGTTAGGGGTCATCTTCTCTGACGGTGTTGGTGAAGGTAAGGCCATCTTCTCCAGCGGTTTTGGCGAAGGTAAGGTCGTCGTCCATGGATGAAATTTTTTCTTCTTTTTGGACTTAATTGTTGATGATGGGTTGGCTTAATTAGGTTTCGTTGTTATTGTTTTAAGGTTTGCCGTGTAAATAATGGAAAATTGTTGTCAATTTGTGTTTAGTTAGGGATGAAAATTTTCTACATACCATGTGTTCGATGAAATGTTTGCTAGTATTTGGTATTAAAAAATGGAATATCCTTGTTATTTTTGTTATAAAAAGATTTAGGGTATTGACCTATACCATTTTCACTAATTGATAAACTAATAAAGAAGTTGAAAGTAGTTTAGCCGATGGATAGTTTGGATTTTAATTTCACAACCTTAACTCCGAGTCTATTTTTCTCTTTTATGGTTTCCCAAAATAATAAGGGTATAACTTTTCGTCAATAAGGAAATGTCAAAACTCATTTCTAAGAGCATATCAAAGATTGATGTCTCTCTAGTTTTTGAAGTAATTAGAATAGGACAAAGTGAAGAGAGTGGAAATGGAGGCAAGATAA
>JAOQMP010000003.1:19554735-19569214 GCA_027563575.1 Erythroxylum pedicellare | reverse complement strand
TATATCAGTAAAAAATTAAATATTTTATTAAAATAAATAAATTTTATTTTTAAATTAATATTTAGTTGATACCAGATCAGATTATTAAAAAATAAAAATAGAAAACAAAAACTATTTTTTCTGGTTTTCATAAATTATAAAAAATTGAAAGAAACTAAAACTAAAAATTCAAATAAATAGGTTTTTTTACTGAATTTAAAAATAAAAAACCAAAAAATAAAACACAAAATGGAAACAAACAAGCTACCATTATCAAAATCATATACCAAAAAGTTCTGCGAGATAGCCTTCTCTGCAGTTGCCAAGTACAAAGCACTAGAGGCTTCACCAAGCAACTCTGCAACACCATGGTGCAGCTTTGACAAAACACCAAAACCAGTATTACCTGTTTCTTCTGCCTTCCTGATATATACAGCCTATCACATTGCAACATCATCAGTATCATACAGAACAATCAGCAGATTTGAATCTGATAATGGATGATCCAACAGCAAAAGAAATAACCTGGGCCTCAGCCAAACAAATGAGACTGATAGCACCACAAACAGATGATGTAGCTTCTGGAGGCCTTTCAGATATTTGAGGCTGTGAATAGGGAAAAAACTCATGAGCCAAATAATGAAACACGCCTGCAGCTTGTCTGAAGACGAAGGCTGATTGCTTTAAGTCTACAAGAGTGCAAAGGAGAGTGGATAATCTTAATAAGAATAGTCATCTCTTTACATCATTTAAAATGCCACTAGTGCCTACCTGCTGGAAGACGTTCCAAAGCATTCTCCCTGAGTACTGCTCCATACAGAAAAAGGCTCATACCAAGCTCAAAATGCAAACTATCAATCTGAAAAAACTTCGGACCAGTAATATTAAAGAAAAATGATGAGCTAAGAGCACTACTCCATCGAATCTTGAGTTGAGAAGTCCATCTGACCATCTGGCTGTTGCTCCGAATGAAATCAGCGTGAGAAATAAAATTTTCCAGCAGGGGTAGATACTGTTCCAGTCTGAGACGCTCCTGAGAACATCAAACCAAGACAAACATGTCAATGCCCCCGGATCCTATGGTTATTGCATAAATGCGAAGTAAATATAGTTTGAAATTAACACACACAAATTTTAGCCACACAAGATATTAGGCTGCTTAATTTAAAAGCTAAAGAGAAACAAAAGGACATTCGATAAGTTGCATATGCTACTATGTTCGCATTGAAATAACGATAAGAAGGTGATACAAAGCTTGAAAGAACACTTAGACTATTCCATCGTCGAAGATAATGCTTTAACAATGCAACAAAGTAAAAATTGCATCTTTCACAGTTCATCAAGGTGAAAAATTGGCCACAAAAAAACATTATATTTTAGCAAACTAGGTTAATAAGGGCTGGATTTAATTCCTAACGTAAGAAATATTATTGAAAATAAGATTAGAAACATGAGTTTTACTCCGAACTTGAACAGAATATGGAACCTGTTCATAACGACAAGTTGATCCACCAGAAATTTCTCGCGCAATTGCCTCCGTGATGGAGCTTGTATGATTAATGGATTCCTCAATCGCCCTTCGCTTAGAGCTCAACTCTTTCAGATGCTCTAGTGTGGAAGAATCACGTGAAGCAATCACATCTTCAAACACAATCTGCTAGCACGCACGTTGGGTCATCATAAAAATGAAAGAACAGACAGATCATAGAAATCAGAAAATTCCCAAAAGGGAACTACAGCTATGAAAAGGAAAAACAGTAAAATATAGTGGTAAAGAAAGCCAAGAGAAGAGAGACGGACTCTTTTGGTTTGAAGCCTTGGCAAGTGTCGATATTGGAGCATCATGACTCTGGGCTCTTTGAATGAAAATTCCAAACAAAACCACTTAAAAAACTGGTCGGAGATTGAATTGAATGAAAGGAACCATTGACTATGTCGCTATGGCTTGTGCTAACTCAAATTTGGGTTTAGGTCTACTTCACCACCAAGGAAAAGGATGAAGCTTCAAGGCCAAGGGGCTTGTCAGTATTGCATTGTAATCTTCAGTAACAAAGTCAGCGCTCCATTTTCATATTAACAACCTCAAATATTTATTAGCATTAATTAAGAGAGATATTCTCCTAAACTATATTCAAATTTTATAATTATATTACCAAATTCCCAAATATCTAACTCTCTTGATATTTGAAAAATGGTATTCTTTTAAAACAATTCTTATGATTTATTGGAAAGAAATAAACTATAACAATTGATTAATGAATTTGATTTCTTTAAATTCTTTTATATAAATATAACACCATAATTTACTATGCAATCATAATTATCACAATCATTATATTATTTTAAATTAATTATTTATCATAACTACAATAACTTAAAGTACAAAACTATATATCCTGTAATACTAAACAGGGAGAATAATAAAAATTATAATGGTTTACACATCATAATATAATTATTTAAGAACATAATAGGTCCTTATATTATATAATTAAATATAGTAGGCTAATTGGTGAAAACCAAATTGATAAAGACAATGAGAATTTCTTGATTCCATCATCGAGACACTTGTTTGAGACTATATAATGATTTTTTCAACCTGCAAACCTGACCATCAGGTGCGCATATATAGCTTAGTGGTGGCTCCATATAAACTTATTCATTTAAATATCAATTTAAAAATTCATTGTTGATATCCAACTGGTGCAAATGTTATGCCTTGGTTGTTGCGGTGGTGAGGAATGTTTTGACTGTCACCACTTTAGTAACAGGCGAAAAGCTATTATGATAATTTTGCCCTTCAATTTGATTAAAATATTTTGCTACTAATCTAGCCTTGTATCTATAATCAATCCCCATCATTTTTGTATTTAACCTTATACATCCACTTACAGCCTATTACTTTTTCATTAAGAGGTAAATCTATTAACTCCCACATCTAATTAGTTTCTAAGGCTTGCAATTCAGCTTTCATCACTCTTTTCCAATTCTTATTTATTCTAGTTTGACTACTTGACATACTTACCAAAAATGACATGTATGCAGAAGATATATGTGAAGAAACAATTTAGGGATATATTGGTGGTGTGTGTGATGATGATTGATGTGTGCTTACAATAGAATTAGAAGATAAGAGTGATTATGTAGAATTTGAAATAAAGTCTTTCATTCATAGGAGTTTTTGTTTCGGTTTGATACTTTTCCTAGTAGGAGGTCAAACATTGTTTAGTATTGAACTTGAAGTTTTTGAGTAAGAGGGTGCCATATGGTTTATGAAAGAATCAAGTGCCAAAATATGAACAAAATACAACTGAAATGATGAAAACAAGTAAATGGATTGTCTGAATTTAGACAAAGTACAGATAAAAGAACTCCAAAATCCCTTGTAATAATGGTTTGATATGGAAATAATTTTTCATAAAAGATGACATCCCTAGAAATAACAATCCTTTTTTTATTCCATATCATACAATTTATAGGCCTTGTCCAATAGAATAACTAACAAAAATTGCTTAAAAAGCTCTAGGTTTAAACTTATCTTTGCGAGGAAATGTGTTTGAGGCAAAACATAAACAACCACAGGTTATGAGAAAAGAATAATTTGGCTCCTTTTAAAAGAGTATTTGATAAGGTGTTTGCCAAGATATAAAAGATGACGGGGAGTGCATTTATTATATAGGTAGCTATCAAAATGGCCTCACTAAAAAAATGAATAGGTAAATATGACTGAAATATCAATTGCAATTTGTAATAAATGCCTATGCTTTTGTTCTATAACTCCTTTATTGGGGAGTATAAACACAAGTTTTTATATGAACAAAACCTAAAGTAGAAAACAGAAGTGTACAAGAAGAATTGGTAAACCTTATACTATTTTGTGTCCTCATGATTTTGACTGATGTATAGAGCTGATTTTAACCTAAGTGGAAGATGGTATGAAGTTTTTGAACAATCTGATGTTTATGTTCACACAAAATGAATAGACTATATACTGAATATATTAGTATATACAAAGTCATTTGCACTATTTTATGAAATAAAATAATTCCTAAACACCAATCATTGATTAAGAAATTATCATTAGCTTAAAATAATGAAAGATTACAATCAGCCTAGATTTGTAAATTAGAATCCTAGCTATTAATCAACTATTTACAACTCTATTAAATCTTCTAGAATATTAAATAGTCTAATTTTCTTATACTCCCTCAAAATGGAGAATAAATATTTTCCATACCTAACTTGCTATTAGTGTTCTGAAAAGTTAAACTATCTAGTCCTTTTTGTGACCATGTTTGTCATTCGACCATTCGTAGGAACATAAGATGCATAGATCGGTCCAGTTTCAATCTTTTCCTTAATGAAGTGTCGATCTGTCTCAAAATGCTCTGTTTAGTCATATTGAATTGGTTTATGTTCATTGCTTATAGCAGACTTGTTGTCGCAATACAACTTCATAGCTCCATATCATTTAACTTACGAGTCTTCCAAATTTTTCTTTATACATAAGAATTCACAAATTCCTTGAGCCATTGCACAAATTTAGATTATGCACTTGATCTTGATACTACTGCTTTTTTTTTTTTTTTGCTTCTCCAAGTCACTAAGTCCTCCTATCAAAGTATAGTAGCTAGTTGTTAAGCGTCGATCTGATAGTGGACTAGCATAATCTGTATATGTGTAGGCTTCTATAGTTAATTAAGCTCCTCTTCTAAGCATAATTTCTTTTTCAGAGTTAGATTTCAAGTACCGATACAAGCAACCCGTAAATAAACTTTTTTAGGGTCATTCATAAATTGACTTATCACACTCACAACATATGTAATATTAGGATGTGTACGAGACAAGTATATTAGTTTTCTATCTAACTTTTGATACCTTCCTTTATTAATAGCTTCATCATCTCTTTCTTCATTCAACCGATGCTTCTTTTTTATTGATGTATCAATGGGCTTACATCCCATCATTCCTATCTCTCATAGAATATCTAAAATATACTCTTTTTAGGAAATAAATATGCCTTCTTTAAACCAAGACACTTCAATCCCTCGAAAATATTTAAGTTTTTTTAGCCGTTTAATTTCAATTCTTTTATAAGTCTAGCCTTAAGTTTTAGAATTTCCTAGTCATTTTCACTCGTCATAATGATATCATCAACATATACTATCAAGACTATAAGTTCACCTATTGTCAAGTATCTAAAGAAGAGAGTACGATCCCTTTGGATTTTTTTTGTAGCCAATACCAAGCATTACTTTTACAAATTTTCCAAACCAGGCCCATGGTGATTGCTTAAGCCCATAAAGTGCTTTTATCAATTTGCGCACTTGGTTATCTTTAACATATTTTTTTAAACCTAGTGGAGGCTCCATATACACCTCTTCTTCAAGATCATTGTGTAAAAATGCAATTTTGATATTAAATTGCTATAAAGACCAATTGAAATTAGCAATTAAAGATAAAATAATGTGACCTGTGTTCATCTTACCTACTGAAGCAAAAATTTCCTAATAGTCTACTCCATATGTTTGAGTGTACCCTTTAGCTACTAACCTACCCTTGTACCTCTTTAAAGATCCATCTACTTTAAACTTAATTACATACACCCATTTACATCCTAGTAATCTTTTATCTTTTGGACGATCAACAATTTCCCATGTATTATTTTTATTTAGTGCAACCATTTCCTAATCCATGGTAAGTTTCCAATTCTCATCTCTACCTGCCTCGTTAAAATTTAAGGAATAGGAATTGTATCTAAATTAGTGAGAACACAACGATGTTTATGGGAGATTTTATTTAAAGAAACAAAGTGAGAAATAGGATATTGAGTGCAATTTCTGATTCCTTTCCTAATAGTTATAGGAACATTTAAATCATCAATCAACTGAAAGGGTAGTTCTGACTATGTACCTAATTCTAAAGTCAAATTTTGAACTTGCAATTAAGTGGAATTGGGCTCTTTTCTCCTTGGGTAGACCAAGATAGGTTTTCCTTTTTACTACTGGTTTTATAATTTGGGTGTATTAAGAGGTTGTTCATGTGGCTGATCAAGAGGCATTATAGGCTGTCAATTTAAATTTTCAGGTTGAACAGTTTCAGGTTAACTAGTGAACACATTAGGGAAACATAGCGCATGGTTTTTATCTTCACATACACTTTTCCCTTGAAGATGAGATTTTGAATAGCAAGGTTGTTTCTCAATAAAAGCAACATCCATTGAAATGAAAATTTTATAAAAAAATAGGATGATGGCACTTATAGCCTTTTCTTGTAGAAGAGTAACTAATAAATATGCATTTTAATGCTCTTGGATCAAGTTTTCCTTGGTTAGTGTCATGAATATGAATAAAAACCACTCAACCAATGACTTTTAGAAGTAATTTGGAATCTATTTGTGAATTTGAGTAATACTCATAAAATAAACTTATTAGAGTCTTGAAACTAGGAAATTTAGAGGCACCTTATTTACTAAGTGGGCTGTAAAAGGATAAATTCCCCCCATAGGATTTGGGAACATTATTTTGAAATAACAATGTTCTTGTAATTTCTAAGAGATGTCTATTTTTCCTCTCAGCTACCCCCATTCTATTGTGGTTTGTTAACACAAGATGAATAATGAACACTTCCTTTTAAAGGAAAGATGAAAGATTTTGGTTAAAGTAATCTTTGCATTATCACTTTGTAGGTTTTTTATTCTTACTCTAAATTGGTTTTTGATCATTTGGAAAAATCTTAGAAAAATTTCCCCAACTTCATATTTGTTTTTCATTAAATATACTCAAGTTACCCTTGTATAATCATCTATAAAGGCAACAAAACACCTTGGCCCCATGATGTTTAGAATTCTAGAAGGACCCCATATATTGGAGTGAATTAATAAAAAGGAACCATACTTCAATTACTACTCAATGGACAAGAAACAACTTGTATTTAGCAAGTTCACACACATCACAATGTAAACTAATCATTTTAACATTTTTTAATAACAATGGGAACGTAATTTTGAGCAAACTAAATGGTGGATGACCAATACAATAATGGTGGAGCCAAATGTCCTCTTTATTGGTAGAATAACTAGATAGGTAAGACTTTGAAAGGGGCACTTTTTTTTTCTTCCTTAATATCAAGGATATGGAGCCCACTTCTTTCCTTAACAAGAATAATCATCTTCCCCGAGACCAAATCCTTCAAGATATAATGTGTGGCCTAGAAAATCACTTTGCAATTCAAGTCACAAGTAATTTGTTTTATGGACAAAAGATTGATAGCTAATTTAGGAACATATAGGACATCTTTTAACATAACTGTGGAAGTAAGAGGAATAGTTCCTTGACTTGTAATAGTAGTAAAGGTTTCATCTACGTTTTTTATTTTTTTTTTGTTACTAGGACAAAGTTTATATAAGGTAATATAAGGTAAAAGGTTGATGTGAGAAAACCATATGGTTGGTAGTCCGAATCTATGATCAAAGTACTATTTTGGATAGGAAAAGAGGCATTAAGAGCATAAGAATTAGAGGACTTACCTGAATGAGTCAAAGAGCAAGAGTTTTCAAGTTTGTTAGTTGATTTTCATATGGATTTCAACTTTTCTATCTCTCCCCGAAAAGTTTGCAAATCATCTTGATTTGGTTGTTCACTAGGAACAACTTCAGCATTTGTCATATTCATTTGTCCTCTAGACTATCCACCATGATTACCTCCCTTTCCCTAACATTATAAGGGTTTCCATGAAGTTTCCAGCAAGTATCCTTGGTGTGACACACCTTCTTGCAATAGGTCCATCAGACCCCTTCTCAGTTTGGTTACCTCTTCCTTTTATTGGCCTCGGTATTAAATCCATGTTTATGGAATTCATAGCTGATCCTTTATTTACTGGATTGTCAATCATCACTCTTTGGCAAATCTTCTCAACCCGTATTATAGAAAAGTAGCCCCAAGATATGGGGAACTTCTTTCTCGAGAACTTCAACTTGAACATGATCAAAATATAGGTTGAGGCCTGCAAGAAATTCAAAGATTCTCTCTCTTCCCACAAACTTTCACAGCATTGTAGCATCTTCTCGACACTTCATTTTAAAAATTTTGATAGTAATCCAATTCAAGCCATAAGCTTTTCGTAGTGCTATAGTACCCAGTGACTGAAAGGTTACCTTGCTTTGTGATATTGATTTTGATTTGGATCTTATAAATTATTTTAGCATCTTACATTTTTTAATGTTTTTTGACGAATGGTTTCCCAAATTTCTTTTGCAGTTGTTAAAAATATATAGGTTTGGATCACTTCAGGTGTCATAGAGTTCCACACCTATTACATGATCATAGAATCTTCTTTATCCTATTTTACAAATGTGGCATCTTCAGCGAAAGGTCCAACTCTCATAAGATGCTCAATTTACGCTTTCCTTTGAGAATGATTTTAACCACTTGAGATTATTGAAGATAATTTCAGTCATTGAGCCTATAAAAAGATTATATGTTCTATAGTTGTTTTAACTGAACTAGCGTCTTAGCCCTATTATTGGTACTAATAATAGAATATTGACTCTCAGATGAATACGACATTATAAGATAGCCAAAATAGAATTAAGTGAAAAAGAATTGAAAGAGGTTCGAAAACTAGTACCCAAGATTTAGAAGAAGGTTTTTAAGCTTGAAAGTGTCCTAGAGAGGCTCTAATACCATGAACAAAAATTGAAACTCTTCTCTTATTTCTCCATTTCCTAAATTCACTAACATATACAAAATCATTTGTCATATTTTATGAAATAAACTATTCTTACACATCAGTCATTGACTAAGGAAATTATAATCAACCTAAATTAAGGAAACACTATACTTAGCCTAAAGTAGAAAATCAAAATCCTAGCTATCAATAAGTTCTTTACAACTATATCAAATCTTCTAGAAGAACAAATAGCTTGATTTTCTAACATAAAAAAGTCCATATATTTCTACTAAAATAACTTATGATAGTTAAGCAATAATGGTTTCCATTAGTTGAAGCATGTTTGTAAGGACCCCATAAATCAACATGAATAAGTTCAAAACATGCAATTGAATGAATAGAATTGGGTTGAAAAGGTTGTCTACTCTATTTAGATAAATGACATACATCACATAGGTTTTTTTTAGTAAAAGGATCCTTTATTCCATTCAAATGCTTCAATACATTTATAAAAGGATATTCCAATCATTGATTCCAAGGATCAATTGTATTTACAAAGTTAACATAGAGGGTTGGATATAATTTTGAGGTATACTATGTAATTTTAAGAGCTAAAATCTACAATATACAAT
Organism: Erythroxylum pedicellare; assembly: GCA_027563575.1. NCBI lineage: Eukaryota > Viridiplantae > Streptophyta > Magnoliopsida > Malpighiales > Erythroxylaceae > Erythroxylum > Erythroxylum pedicellare. The sequence continues at coordinate 19,559,933 of JAOQMP010000003.1, read as the reverse complement.
CATCTTATCATTTTCCCTACTGTAAGTACTTCATCAAAAATTAGGTCCTATATTACAAAAAAAATGGAAATTAAACTTCATATGAGTTGTAATGGTGAGCCTATTAATAGACAAAAGATTGAATTTGAAAGAAGGTATGTGTAAGCAATTAATTAAGTTTAATATATCATCTAGTTGAACATCACCTATATGATTAACAAGCTTAATAGATCCATCAGATAAATGTACATTTGTAAAATCATTCACAAAAGAGAGGTTCTTCATCAAATTTAGTTCTACGCACATGTGATTTGAAGCTCTTGTGTTAGCTATCCAATAACCAATTTCAATTAATTCAGGTGAACCAAGAATATGATTAAGAGCTATACTTATAAAATTTTCAAAGTGTTAGAAATTTATTGCATGTTTTTCAACTCCGACTTTCCCTTTTGTTATAAAATCGTCAATCTCTTGTTGTGTCATGATTGAAATATTTGATTTCTAGTCCTTTTTTTGAAGTTGTTCTACTTACTTCATCTATTGCATTAATCAAATTTTAAAAAAAATGATTTCTTTCCTTCTTTGCTTTTCTTTTCTTTTAATTCCTTAAACCACTCTAGATACCCATGAAGCTTGAAACAAGTATCTTTGTTATGCTTGTCCATTTTGTAATATTCACAATGTAGTTTTGGCTTATCAACAAACTCTTTTCTCTTTGTTGTACCTTTTCTTGCCCCTATTCCCTTTTGCTTACCTCCTTGTGCTCTAACAGTCATTGCTTTTTCAACTACATCTGTAAAACTTATGCTTACTTCCTTCTATTTTTCAACTCTTAACGACATTGAATATGCCTGGTTTACGTTGAGTAATGAATCCATAATCAAGATTTGATTCTTCACATTATCGTAAGTTTCATTTAGGTCAATTAGGAATTGCATTAGCTTGTTTTTATATTCAAGTTTTGTAAATTGTTTCCCCACTCCACATTTACACTGAGGAAGTGGCATTAAACAAGTTAATTCATCCTACAATTTCTTCAATTTTTTAAAATATTTAGCTACAAATAAATTTCCTTAAGATATCAAACTTATCTCCCTTTAAATCTAGTATAACAATGTTCAATTACAGTCTCTATATCTTTCCTCCAATTCCTCCCATAACTCTCTTATAGATGTTATATATAAGAATGTTTTAACAATATCCTTAGAGATTGAATTCAAGATCCAAGAAGTTACCATACCATCCACTCTACACCAGCGCTCAAAATCTTGTAAATCATCATGTGGCTTCACACATCTTCCATTGATAAAACTAAGCTTTAGTTTGCCCCTACTACTATCTTCATGACTCTGATCCTTGACAAATAGTTGCTTCCATTTAGCTGAGTTAGATATCATTCCTGGATGATCAGATCCTTAAAGTTGCATTCTTTCTCTCTCAAATATGAAATTTGATCCCCTAACATCCTCGTCCATTAGTGTTGAATACTGATTTCAACTATGAATTCAAGGAAACACAGTTGTGATGAAAGAAAAAATTCACAAAGTTCTTTCCTGCTCTGATACCATGTAGAAAACAACTCAAAAATTTATTCATACTCAACTTGTTATATACATTAGCTGGATACGTTTATGCAATGTTTTAAAAATCAGACTAAACATTGAATCGGTCAAAGAAAAGGTTAAAGGTTTTTAAGTTCAACCGGTATTAAACTGTTATAAAATCGGTACATAATAAAAAGTAAAAATTATAAGAATAAGTAAAAATAGTATAAAATAAAATACTTTACTGAAATAAAAAATGCACTAATAATGCCTATTAATATATAATAAATCTAATAATTTAAACTAGGACTGAATCTAATATAAATTTTAAAATAATAATAAAAATAAAAATTTTATTTCTTTATTATCAGTTATTTAAAGATTCACAAAGGTTTAATTATATTTAAAGAAAATGAATAGGAATAACTCTAACTTTATTCTAACTTCTTTTTTAATGTCCTTTAAATGTGCTTTTGTACAATTGAAATATTATTTTTAACACAATCTTAAATTATCTTAGCAATCACTTATATATATATAATTCAATTTATTAAACAAATTCAAGATAAAAATAATAATTAGTTTTTAACAATGATAATTTAAAATTTTAAAGTACAAAAAGATAAATAGAGAACCTAAATTTTGACAAATATACTTTATTAGTAATATTAAATGAATTTATTTTTTTAAAGGATAAAATAGTAATTCATTTTTAATAATAATAATTAAAAAAATTTTAATTAAAATATAAAGATATAAATAAAAAATAAAAATTATTTTATTAATTAGATTGTGTGATAGAATTGGAAAAAAATTTCATTAAAAATTTCAAAATTGTCAATAATAGAGAATGACAAAGACAATGCATTGGGTCTCAGATACTTAAATGTGCAGACAGATTCTCAAAGTTTATTAACAATGACAATGTTTTGGGGGCCCCATACTTAAACGAGCTGACTCATGATCAATTTTTTTAAGAAAATTGACTAATTTTTTAAGAAACTAGGGGATTTTCTACTTAACCGACTTATTTTTCGCATAAAGGTTATAAACACAAATTAAACCGGAACTCAAGCTTTTATTCTAGTTGAATCAGCTAGTCCTGTCCAGTTTTTTAATCATTGCTTTTATGACTATTACATAGTCCTCATGTTGGATTAAATTACATAATTGTCATCTTCGTCATGTAAAAAATAACTGTCAACTAAACTACTCTAACTAACACTACTTTAACTTTTGCTACACGACTTTTCAGCTTTGCATCTTCAGCAACTTCAGCATAGATTGTTCCTCTGCATCCATAATGACTTCAGAATAAAACATATCTTTCAAAAAAAGAAAAGAAAAAGCACTTCAACATAAAACATGTTTTCGATTTTGAAAGCTTATAATAGCTCTATTATGCGGCTTGTTTGATCTCATTGTCTGGAACTATTTACTTTGGGTGGTTTATATGGATCACAAATCAAATATCCCTATACTCGTGGGAAGTGATCCTTATATGTTTAACCTATATATCTAACTTAATTTCATAATCTTGTTTTGACTCGAGTTCCTTGCCACATGAAAGTGGTCAAGGTGTAAATCATGCTAGGTTAGTTTTGTGCATCTAAACTCAAAGGCCACGAGGACTACAACAGCAAACACATTGCATGAGTTTGGGCAATGAAGTCAAATTTAATCATAGCCTTGCTTTGCTAGGGCTTTATCAAGATGAGAATAGTAGAATAGAAACAAATAATTGTTGTTGAAAATGATGAGTATAAAGTTTTTAAATAGAATAGTTACCTAGGAACATTATTCCTTTGAAATTGCTAGCATAATATTTTTTTTTTGTAACAATGACAACTTTATTACCAAAACAACCAAAGGTCGAAATAATAACGATAGTGAAAGAATGAAGCCACCTACTAGGTAGGGTTCCTCATTCCCTTCACTCCACTAAATCTAGTTACATAAAAGCTGAAAGAAAATATTATCAGACTTACTTTTTGGACCATGATAATCTAACATTCTGTATCTAACATACAATGTAATCTCTTCAATAATGTTGTTAGTACATCTTAATCTTTTCTCGAAATAAACATAGTTTCATTCCTACCAGATGAAATAAATCACAACACATAAGCTAGCAGCCAGAATATCCTTAACAGCTTGTGATTTTTTACATCTATCAATCCAGTGAAAGCAGTTTCAAAGTGTTGATTGATTGGAATGCTAACCAATCTATCTCTTAATAGCCAACAAGATAGCTTATGATCTAGGACAAGGAAGAATAGATTAGCCATAGTTTCATTATTAGGCTCACACAGATGACATTTCATAGTACCTTGTACGAAACCAAAATGATGCAATCTGTCTTTGGTTAGCAGTTTATTAGTAGCTGCAAGCCAGGATATAAAATAAATGTTTAGGCATATTTAATCTACCTCAGATAATGTTTGCATATTTGCATTTTTTAGTTTTTCCTCTTAAGATATCATAACCATGAGCTGCAGTTTAAATAGAACTACTATTTGTCCATGTTCCACCGCAATTTTAAGCACATCAGAATTTCTCTTTGACTTTATTAATCTTAGCCCAGTACAAGCTACAATCCATCTTAGGCTTATAAGACTAGAAGTCAGCTCCTTTAAGATAAATTCCATTCACCCACTTCACCCAAAGAACATCCTATTTTGTAGGCACAAACCATAAATGTTTACCAATCAAAGCCAAATTTAGTCGTATAAACCTTGAAGTTAAGTCCACCTTGAGTTTTAGGTCTGCATATGTCATCCTAAGCAACCAAACCAGGCTTCTTTTTTTTTATGTCAGAGGCTCCCTAAAGAAAATGTCAACATTTTGCTTCAATTTTCTTAATCACACTTGAAGAGAGAATGAAGATACCGGCCCAATAAGTGTGAAGGGACAATAGTACTGAATTAATCAATTGTACCCTTCCAGCATAAGAGAGATTCCTAGAAGCCCCACTTTGAATCCACTTTGTAATATTTTCAACCAATATGCAACAATCATCTTTACTCCATTTTGTATGAGACAGGGGCACACCCAAATATTTAAAAGGAAAAGAACCCTCTTGGAAACTAGTAAGCATAAGGAGCTTCTGCTTGTTCTTAACAGAAATACCAGCCACATAAACATTGGATTTAGTCTTATTAGCATGTAAGCTAGTAACATTAGAGAAATAATCAAACCCTGCTTCATTTTAGTGACTAAATCAATATTAGCCTTGTAGAAAAGCATCAGATCATCATCAAAACAAATGTGGGTGAGAGAAAGGTTTTTACATATAGGGTGAAACCTGAAATCTTCTAACTGGCTAACAATTTTCAAGATTCGAGATAAAAATTCTATCACTAAGACAAAAAGTAGAAGGGAGACAAGATCACCCTATCTAATACCCCTTTTCCCATCAAAATATCCCTGCAAAACACTGTTCACAAAATGGTATAATTGATGCACTTAATACATGACATGTGATAAACTTTTTAGGAAAACAATACCTAACAAACATCTCCTCAATGAAGTCCCAATGCACTATGTCCTAAGCCTTCCTCAAATCAATCTTCATAAGGCATCAAGAAAAAGTTGATTTTAAATTATACAGTCTGATCAAATCCTGACAAATAGGGATATTATGTACAATACTTTTATTCTCCACAAAAGCACCTT
>JAOQMP010000003.1:19488208-19516065 GCA_027563575.1 Erythroxylum pedicellare | reverse complement strand
AAATATTCTTTGAGGAATTGATCCACATATTTTATTTCTTTGCAGCTTAATTGTTCTAAGTCTGCATATGCTCTATCTTGAAAAGCTGTAGATCCTTGGTATGGTTCTTCCAAGGTAACCATTTTTCGTATTTGTGAAAATACGATTTGTGTATCATCTGCAGCGTTGATGAGCATTTCATATTCTTGCGGGTATGCTAATCTCCATTGCTAAAATAGTCTTTTCATTGTTTCTCCCAGCAAATTTTCAATATAGGTCACTTTTGCTTGATTGTTAACCCAATTCATTCTGTCGATGAGATTCGTATTTACCGATTCCCATCTTGTAATGACATCCTCATACTGAGATATGTCTTCTGGTAGTACTAACATGGCTCCTGTTTGTACTTGAGCAGATGGTAACATCCATTGATTAGATGTTTCCATTCTTTTTCCTCTTGATTTTTCCCATTTTTCTTTTATTTCAGGAACATTAATTTTGTATTCTCCAGTAGCAGGAGGATAATATGGTAATCCCATATGAAAATCTATTGGTGGTCGATATCCAGAATCAACTACCTGCGAAGTTGATACAGATTTGATGGAATCCTTCAAAATTTCTTGTAAGAATGGAGTCTCATACAGGTCTTCTTCCCTTAATTTTGGATACTCCATTTCTGATACATCTTCCGTTAATATGGTTTCTTGCATTTCTTCATAGTACCATGGTATTTCTTCAGAAGATTCATCGGAATCATATTCTTCTTGGATGATACAGGTATCATTTGCTTCTTCTGAATTCTTAAATTCTTCACCCCATCCATCAGTTATGATAGGATGTTCTTCTTCTGGAATAGTATATTTTACCCAATATTTCCTGTCTCCAAGATTATCCCATATTATGCCCTTTTCTTTTTCACTTTGAATAAAGTGATCTGGAAGAATTCTATTGATTCTCCTTTCTTCTTCTTTAATTACTCGATGAGTAATTACTAAGGCTCTTTCTATTTGATCTTCATCTAGAACATCTTCTTCTTGCTGAGTCTTTTTTCTTTTTTCATAATTGGTGAATCTCATGCTTATGGATCCATCAATGTTTTCCCATGTTTGTGTCTTTTTTGGGACTCTAGCTATTGTTTCTGTATTCTGGGGAGGTTTTATCGTCCATCGATCTCCATTGAATATTTCAGCTGAATATTTTTCTCCAGTGATTGCCTTGACTCCATGTGTAGCCAGAAAATCCAAAAGATTTTCATTTCTGTAGCGGAATGATGCTGCACTTGTATTTGTTAATCTTGCAACCACTCCTCTTGAAATGATCAAATTTGCCTCAGCTTCTGATTGTGTCCATGACTCATACCCTTTAGTTTTGATTACGATTTCCATATTTTTATAGAAATCAGTAATTGTCATCATTTGATTGGGTAAGAAGTAGTACCACACGCAAAAATTCCAACAAGAAGAACAAAGGGAGCTGCGGGATATGATTTATACAGTATTGACTTTATAATAATACCTAGTTATACAGTCTTTTGACTATCTCCCAAATTTTTAACTTAAAAGATTCATCTGAAAAATAAAAGGAATAACCAAATGGTATAAGTCATAAAACTAAAATCAAGTTCATAGGGAAATTGGTAATATAAAATGTCTTTTCTAATTTAAAATAAATTCAGTACATAAAATTAAATTGCAATCCCTAACAGTCTCCACACGTGAACGTATCTTGTTTCCAGATAAGATATGCTACTCACTTTCCACTAGCTTTATTGGTTTTGCAAATTCTCCAATTCATTCGTAATATAGATTGTATAACTAGAATTAATCCATCATGTGTTATGACAAACTTCAGCCATATTAGATTCAAAGAAAAATAGTGAGATTAGATTACCTTTCTTTTCAAGTCATTCCTTATGTTTGATACAATCTTTCTTCATATGTCCTTTTTCCTTGTAAAGGAAGCACTTGTATTCCTTCTTAATATTAACTTGGGTAGGTATTTGACTTTTTCCCTTAAGATGGCCTGATTTTTCTTCTTTTCTTGAGCAACTAAATCTGCACTCTACAAACTCTCTCCTTGTTCCAACAACAATCTCCACACATGGTCATTAATTCAATTATTAACCACTTATCCTTATATGTATTATAAGAGATTTTAAATGGTCCATATGGTGGTGGAAGGGTGTTTAAAATGTAATGCATAAAGAAAGAATCAAACATCTCAACCTCGAGTTTTTTTAACTGAGTCGCAATGTCCCCCATCTTCATGATATGCTCACACACACCTCGGACACCGATGAGCCTTGTAGATGAAAACTTCATAATCAAGGTGCTTGCAAGTGTTTTGTCTGAAGTTTCAAATTGCTCATCAATAGCTTTCAGTAGAGCACAAACATTATCATGTTGTTCTGCAGAACCACGAATGCCAACAGTAATTTTGTTTTTATGAACATCACACTTATAGGGATGTCAAAGGGGCCCAGCTTGGCCCGCGGCCTGATCCTTACTTTAAAAATAATGTTATTTTTATGGCCCATTGGGCCACGGGCCGGGTCAGGAGCAACTTGGACCCGGCCCAGGTCATTGACATCTCTACACACTTAAGTGATTAGATCGCTCCCAACGTTAATAAAGAACAATTTCAGAGATAGTGCTAACCTAAATTACCTTAGGTTGTTCGTCCTTCCAAATAGCATAATTAATGTCTATCCACCCCCAGATGATGAAGAATTTTCTCCTTCCTAATTTTATAGTTTTCACCCTCAATTTAGGAATGCCATAACTTGTCTTAGAGAAACTAACAGTTTAAATAGTTGTATAATTTAAACAAACATGGTACTTATCAATAAATTGAGGCTAACAAACTGTGTGTGTGTGTGTGTGTGTGTGAGTGTGTGTGTGTGTGTTACCAATGTAAAACATATCTTAAAAGACATAAATCAAATGACATAAAAATTCCCTATGGTCTAAATTTTTAATTCAAACATATTTATACTAAACTTTAGGATAAAACTTTCAAATTATATTTTAATTTCTAATACCTGTGGGAAAATTAGAAAAAAATAATTTGATATTTTATCCTAATTAATTATTCAAATATAATAAAAATTCTTATGGGATAAAATTTATTATAATAAAATATTGAGTTAATTACCCAAAAAGCTCAAACTTTTGTCAAATTTTCAATTATAGCCCGAACTTTTAAAAGAAGTAATAAAATGCCCGAACTTTCAATTTTTTTCAATGCTAGCCCAAACTTCAAAAAGTGGCATTAAATGCTCAAACTTTCAATTTTCTTCAATTCTAGTCCGACATTATCTATTGTTTTCCTGATACCATCAGCCCTTTATTTTCTGTTTGATCTTCTAACGCTTCATACTGCTATTGCATTACAATGTACTGTACCTGAAAGCTCTTTGTTTTTAGTTTGTTCTCCTGATGCCCTTAGTATGAGGGCGTTAGGACTGCGTAATATAAAAATTGAAAGGTAAGGACGTTGAGAGAGCAAACTGAAAATGAAGAAAAAAAATTGAAATCAAAGTGTAAGGTCGTCATGGCTGCGTAATTTGATTTAGGTCATTTTTAAATAGTGATATCGTTTCATTAATCTTCATTTGTCGTTTTAATTTTAGTTGGCGTATATTAATAGTTAAGGTTTCTGAAATATGTGACAAGTTACATCAGTAAACTTAACAGAAACACTAACATTGGGCTAGAATTGAAACAATTTGAAAGTTTCAACATTTTATTAATATTTTTTGAAGTTTGAACCAGACTTAAAAAATTGAAAGTTTGGGCATTTTATTATTACTTTTAAAGATCGGGCTACAATTAAAAAATTGACGAAAATTTAGACTTTTTTGGTAATTAACCCTATTAATATTTTATATTCTAATTAATATTTTTGTTTGTTTTACGGGATACTAATCCATAGTTGTCTTCATTCATGTCATCAATGTAGTGGGCTTTGAAAGATAATCTTTAAGGCTTTGAGTTTTATCATTTGGTTTAAGATTTAAGTTTGACAAACAAAGAAATTTTAATTTTAGTATTTAAATTTGTTTCTTGTGTGGGATTTGCTATGAGTTTCAAAATAATTGTTATATTTAAAATTTTATTTGTGACAATAGTGAACATAGTAGTGACAAAATTGTATAAATTTTAATTCTGTGGTGAAAATTTATTGACATCATTAATAAAAGTATTAGTGACTATTTTTCTCACTAATAATAATAATACATGTGACAACATAATTTGTCACTATTAAATGATCATATTAGTGACAAAATATCTTTCACATATAAGGCTTAATTAAGTGACAATATGTCTTGACACAATTTTATATAATTTTAGGGTTAAAATGTTATCACAATATAATAATGGTTGTGACATTTTTATGTATCACTATTAATATTGTGACGTTTTTGATGTATCACTATAAATATATTTTTTGTTGACACTATCGTTACAAATGAGTAATGTTATTTTGACCATACAATTTTGTCACTTATGCAAAAGATTTCAGTGGCAAAAGCAACGATCACAAAAATCATGAGTAATTGTGACAACTTTTTAAATGTGATCACTATTTCATCAATGACAGAGATATTTGTGACGATAAATGACAGCTTGAAAAAATCGTCAAAGAAATTAATAATAACCAAAATTCATGCTTTTAGTGACAACTTTAGCTTCCATTAAATGTCCATTTTCTTGTAATGTTACATGAAGAAACTCCCAAAGTCGAGGAAAGAAACAAGAATTCTACATATTGTTAAGAAACAAAGAACTAATACTTTTTATTCACAAAGAAGGGAATTTGGTGCCAACCAACTCGAAGATCCAAAGGAATAGAGGAATCTTACCCGCTTTAGGTTCTTAAAGGACAGTCGTGAAGGGCAGTCTGAGCAAAGGGCCTGTCTTAACAAAAGCGATCAGCAGTCACGAGTGCCATGACTACTGCACAAAAGAGCTATGTTTCTAGTGTGATGAGAAGTATATGTCAGGCCACTGTTTTTAGAAGAAACAACTACAATTATACATGGTGGAAGAAAATATGGAAGTCAAAGAAGGTACGGATGATCTTAATGAGGAATTCATTGAGGAAGACAGGGAGCTTAATATATCCTTTCAAGCGATGATCAGAGGGGCTAACAAGAAAGGTATAAGCAGATAAGATTAATAAGGGTACATCAAGGGAAATCAATACAAGTCTTGGTAAACAATGGAAGTACTCACAATTTCGTAAGTGAAGCCCTAGCTAAAAGGAGTGCAGATCAATTGGAAGAAATTTTAGACATATATTACCATAGGGGGAGGTCTATAATTGGAATGTCGCTAAAAATATAAGGGGTATAAATGGACCGTGCAGGGAGTATCATTCTTGTTAGACGCATTGGTGTTTCCTATGGGGAATTGCAATGTTGTCCTAAGCTCTGTTTTGAAACCCGGATCGGACCGGCCGGTTCGACTGGTGACCGGTAGGTTATCCGGTCCGGGTGATCCCTAAAAATCAATCATCAATTGAACCAGTGCGAACCGATAAAAATCGGTCAATTGACCGGTTAAACCGGTGGTCGAACCGGTTAGCTACTAGTTCAATGAATTCTTTTTTTTTTTACTTTTTTTTCTAAAACACATCACATTTTTTATTTATATTTATTTATACTATTTGAACTGGTCAAATGAATTTTTTATTTATATTTATTTATATTATTTGGTATATTTTTTATTTTTTAATATTACTAATATTATATATAATTTAATATAATTATTGCGTAATTATGACGTCACACCGATTCGACCGATGATCGAACCGGTCGAACCAATCAAACCAGTGACCAATAAGACCTCCAGTTCGATGTCTGGTCTAGATTTCAAAACCTTGATCTAAGGATATAATGGTTGATTAATATTAACGACGTATTATGTTACTTAAAGGAGCGTATAATGGAGTTTATATGTGGATGGGATAGTCGGTGCCACTATCAAGGTGGGAGGAACCCTGCACGAAATTAATAACAAGCAAATAATTGAATTGTCTAATTAAAGGGGAATGCGTAAGAGGGTTGTATATGATGCAGCTAACTTGTCCTTTAAAGGGTCAGCTACAACAACTAATGTTTGAGGATCAATCAGCTTCTGCAGACGAGTCATCAGTTCTGTTAATGGAGTATGGGTCGTTATTTTAAGAACTAACACATTACCTCTAAAGAGAATGCAAGATCATTGAGTTACGTTTAAGAAGGGAGTGGACATGATTAACATCTGTCCCTATCGGTATTTAGGGGACCAGAAGGATGTTATTGGAAGAGCTGTTATAGAGCTATTGCAATGAGGATTCATGAAGTATAGTGTAAGTCTATACGGGTCACTGGTGGTCTTAGTAAGGAAGAATGATAATTCGTAAAGGATGTGCGTCGATAATTGAGAGCTTAATAGACAAAAAATAAAAGACAAATTTCTGATACCCTTGATTGAAGAGTCAACTGATGAGTTACATAGATCTGGATGGTATATAAAGCTGGTCTTAAGTCGTCATCAGATCCAAATGCACGATGAAGATGTGGCTAAGACAATCATTCAAACCCACGAAAGATATTACGAGTTGCTCTTAATGCTTTTTGGGTTAACAAACGTACCCTTTACCTTCAGAGTTTGATGAACAATGTATTATGAACCTTCCTTCGATAGTTTGGTCTACGACAAGAGCTTGGATTAACATATGTGCCATATGAGGGAAGCTATTCAAGCCTTTATGGATCAACAATTATTCTTGAATGGGAACAAATGTGTTTTTCAAGCTTTCCAGCTCGAGTACCTCGAACACTCTATTTACGAGAAGGGAGTCGCCATGGCTGAGTGGAAGGTAGCTACAATTCAAACCTTGCCGATTCTCAGGTCCTTAAAGGAGCTCTGAGGCTTCTTGTGCCTAATAGGTTACTATCGAAGGTTCATCTACAACTATGCTCAGTTAGCCCGACCCTTGAATGGAATGTTAAAAGGCCCAACAATAGGTCAGTAGGCATTGGGGTATAAGCAGCAACAAGCCTTCGAAGAGCTGAAGTAGACTTCTCAATTCGATCCCTATCCTCACCATACTAGATTTCTCTTAGCCCTTCGTATAAGAAGTTAACATTTGTGGTACTAGAATCACAGCAATATTACAGCAAGACAAACGCCCAATAGCTTATCTAAGTCAAGCACTAGCAAAAAACACCTTGGGTTATTGATATATGAAAAGGAATTTCTAGCTATAGTGAAGGAAGTCCACCAGTGACATCACAACTTGAGTGGATGATAGTTTCAAGTTCATACAGATCATTGTAGTTTGAAGTACTTGCTAAAACAACACATTTCCACCCCTTTCTAGTAAACATAGCTTCCGAAGCACTTCAGGTGTGACTTCCAAGTAATATGTTAAAATGGGAAGGAAAATCAGGTGGTAGACTCCTTGTCTAGGATAACAAACATGGAGCTTCTACACTATCTGTCTCCCATGTCCACACTAAATTGTTAGATGAAATTTGCAACAAGTGGAAGGAAGATGCCATAATCTGAGACATTATCAAGCGCTTGAAAAATGGAACACTGCACTATGGAACTCATGAATGGAGAGTTGGAATACGGTGTTGGAGGGAAAGTATGGTGATTGGGCATGATAGAGAACTACAGAAGAAGTTCATTTCCTTAAGTCACGATGTTCCAAACGACGGTCACTTTGGGGTAACTGCAACTATTAAAAGACAACATAACATATTCAACTGTAAATGAATGGGTAAGGACATGAAAATTCATAGTAAAATGTGAGTGACTTGTTAGAGAAACAAGCATAGGAATGTGTAATACCCAAGAAAACTTTATTCACTGCCCATTCTCGAAGGGTGTTGTGTAGAAATCAACATGGATTTTGTTAAACGCTTGCCACCATTGAAGGGATGAATAAGAGTGATGTTCGTAGTTGATCGCTTTAGTAAGTATGACCATTTTGTACCAATCAAACGCCCACTGACCGCGACATACATAGCTCAGTTATTCCTTGACCATGTCTTCAAATAACCCAAAATGCCGAAGAGCATCGTCAATGATAAGGACTCCCTTTTCCCGAGCAAGTTTTGGCAGGAATTCTTTAAACTCCAGGGAGTTGGCCTCAAGTTCTCTACTACGTACCACCCACAATCGGATGGACAAATAGAAGTGGTAAATCATACAATAGAGATGTATTTGAGGTATTTCCATAGAGAAGTTCTTAACATGTAGGTGGAGTGGGTATCATTGGCAGAGTGGTGGTCTAACACAGCATTCCACACGACTATTAACTCCATCCTACCACCGATATATATTCCTTATTTCTTATTTAGTGGGCAATTCGTAGAATTTAGTGATCAATTAGATTATGAATGATCAAGAATTGGCATTGGCCACCTCTGTTGTGCTCAGAATCGAATGAAGCAAAATGTCGATCGTAAGAGGTCTGAACAAGAGTTTGACGTGGGCGACTTGGTATTTCTCAGGGTCCAATCGTACCGCCAATAATCGGTGCAGAGACGAAGCTTGCAAAATTTATCCCCCTTTACTACGGTCCTTACTAATCCTTGGAGAAGATAGGAAGTGTTGCCTACAAGTTGATACTACTAGAAGGAACCACCATCCATCCCACGTTTTATATGTAACAGTTAAACCAAGTGCATGGCGGAAGGAACCAGGATCTCAGTGGAGCTACCAGCCCCCATTCCCTGCAAGGACAAGTATCCAAAAGCAGCGAGGAATCGACTGGCTTTAAAACATGATAATAAGCCTTTAACACAGGTCTAAACCCAATGGGTGGGTCGTACACGTGAGGAAGCCAGCTAGGAACCCTTGTTTGAAATGCAGAGATGGTTCTTTTGGCAGACTCGAGACAAATTAATGTTCCCTGCTTGCACTCATTTTCACATACTCTTCTCTCTCTATCATTCTTCATATTCACTAACTCGAAACATGAACTATTCTTGCAAGCATGATCTTTGTCTTCAAGTGTGTTAATTTTTATTTTGTTTTGCTTAATCAAAGTATGTCATTTGATTATGATTGCACTGTTACTGATCCCATTTGTATGATAATATCACGTGATGCTAACATGTTTTCTGCTCTGATGCGGCATATAATTTAACAGGAAATTAAGAAAAATGTCTCGAGAGAATTTACTAGATTTAAAACAATGAACTTTCTTCAATTATTTTAATTTTTATTCTTTTTTTAATAATCTTTCCTGTACGAAATGACAACGTGAAAAGTTAGCAATCTATTTGGAAAGTTATACAAACAATTATGTCTTAGAGAGTAAATAAGTCAGACCCAATCCTTTTTAACCATTCCAACAAGTTGAGCACGAAAAACAATCCCTATAAACTAAGAAGTCGGTTAATTCCACTTATATTTTTTCCTTGTAATTCAATTTTATTTTTAATTTTCTTTTCAATAAAAACAAAAACTTGTTTAGTTATATTTTTATCACTAACTTTAAAATATATAAATTTTATGTGAAAGATAAAACAAACAGATTTTTTTATATTTTAAAAACAAAAACTAACAATTAAAAAAAAATGGAAACAAACATGTCCCAAACAAACAACCACACAAGTAATTTCTCAGACTTTTAAAACTTTGCGGAGTAAAAATCAGGCAGTCCTAAGATAAGCTATTAATATTCAATTTGGGATTGGCAGCAGTTTTTGAGTATTTGGCAATGGCATGCGTGCATTATGCGCACCAAGTACACCTCACAACCTCCATTATAATTATAAAAAACAAAAACGTGTTGATCTAATTAGCATGCCATCGAATAGACAACAATTAAGGTGAACCGTTCCATCAAATGGGAAACCACATCATAGCTTCAAATCATTACCATGTTGTCGTTTGACTCCCTTTCTAGTTATGCAGTTCCTTTTGGAAAATTATCGCACAGGCTTCATAAATTACAATCCTCACATTTTGCAAGTTTTACTAACTTTCAGTCCCTGCACCCAAATAACTGCAAATAGTCACTGTCTGGGACTTGATGCTCAAGAATTTTAATGCCAAACTGTAAAAGCATGGCTGTGTGTAGCTGCAAGTTATGCGTGTAAAGGCTAGCAGATCTTTCAAGTTCAAGAACTCTCACTTACTGCGAAGTATTCCAGGCATCCTCTTATAAGTTGCAATACTTTACTAATGTGGCACAATTCTTCCAAAAGACGTTGTGATATGTGAAACTCATTTGTGAACAAACATACTTATGCATCTAATTGAATTTAATATCTTGAAGCAAGTTGACTGGTCATGATTTAATACAATGAAAAATAAAAATAAAAGAAACAAATAACTCATGATCGAGACAAAGTATTTATTTTGCTGAAGAATCTAACCTGTAACTAAATCATGAAACCTTATGATTCAACCGATGAAAGGAAAGACTGGATACCAAAAACAATAAAAAGAACTCCACCTGAGAGTGCAACCTACAACATGAAATACATGATTTCAGCATCATACTGGTACATGACATGTCTAAGCACTAAACGATCACTAAATTTACCATCCTCTCTGATATTTGAGATGCCAAACTCTTCCCTCCAAGCACAGCAGCAGTAGTACACAATGCCTGTCCTCTGGAAAAAAGGAGACACGATCAACAAGGACCTACCATGGTAGTTTAGATAATGAAGCATGTGAAGAGTCAAATGCATGCACGAAATAATCAGCACTATAACTTACACGACTCCGCCAAGGACGACACCAAATGGATTCTCCTCAGCAGCCAAACCAATAGTAGCAATCTGAAATAGAATTATGAATGTGAGTAGCAAATAAGCAACATATGAGTTTGATTTTGATATATATTGGGTGTCCTTCCCAATATTTACCTGACTCTTGTCACCCCATTCACCAAAGAATGTAATGGAAAATGCCTGCAGAACAGGAATGACAAAAGTGATTAGCCCAAAGTAATCCTGGAAAGTATTACATCGCATGTAATATCTACCTTCAAGAATATTGGTGAGAAAAACTGAGTCAGGAGTGGCCGCTTTTCCTTTTTCATATCATCATCCATCTGAAAGATACTAAGGCAGTTAGAATTTAAAAAATGTTCATATCAAACCTGGACCAAACATCAATATGAATGAATTTAAAATTTTTATGCATCCACCAGGTGAATTAGCAACTATAGGAACCAAGAATTACTAAAGAGGAAGTAATCAGGCTGAGCTGAAAGCGAGGTTAAGTTGATTACATAGCATTGCTAGCTCACCTTGGTACCCTCTTTGGTTGTTCTTATGTTGCCCTTAAAATCAGCATTCTAATAACAAACAAAGAGAAAGCCAATGTAAGATTGGATCCCATGTGAAGTTATGAGTACAGTGCAGATATACACAAACCAGTTTTGCTTCAACTTCAGCCAATTCTTCAGCCTCCCTGTCAAATAAAAATAGTTTGTTTCAATAATAACAAAGCTAATATAGGCAGATGCAGCTACAGAAGAAAACCAATTGCATTAGAAGAAAAATGTTACCCTTTGTCATTGAACCCATCCCACAAAGACCAAAGCCCAAACGCAAAAAACAATGCCGTTGTTATGTGATGAGTCCATGTTCGTGACAGCTGCATAAATTAATAACAGAAAATTCAGTTGAAAATGTTAAAAAAGAAAAAAGAGATGACATGATCCTACAAGTGGTTTATCCCTTTTGAACAAACTATATGCCCCATCAAATCAATCATCAAACATACTGCAATAGGAAGTAGTATTGTTTAACCAAAGAAATTAATGGCAACATCTGATTTAAGTATTGTGTTAGCCTCTCAGTAAAGTCTGTGACATGTTGCAGAGTCAAAGAACTTAATCCGTTTAATATCATGAACTGTAACCATCTATCCATAAGATGCTATAAGGATGCAACACATTTTGTTTCAAAGTTTTAATGGAAGTCCTTGAATATTGAGCAACTTGCTCTTTTTGGACGACACTTGTCTTATAAAGAAATCCAACTAAAACTGCAATTTCCTCAAATACACCAAACAAGGAAAGGAGACTTTAGGTGCAGGAAGGGTGCACAGGAAAAGCAGGGGCTGTTTTTTTTTATATTGAAGCAGTTAAGTTTGCCTATATAGAAAGAATGTATTATATATTTTTGACACAGTTTCCAGGAATTCATCAGAGTGTTTACCAGATTTGGAGCAGCCCATCCAACAACAGCGGAGAGGATAGTCATCACCTAGACATAAAGAAGCATCGCCATTAGTAAGTAAGCTCAGATACAGGGGGATTTGGTCAACAGAAAAACCAAGTACAGGCAGCAAAATCACACTTACGATCAAAGCACCAAGGCAACCTGACAAAACAAGCCTCCTTGGGTGACGCATTGCCAAGATCTTTGAAAAGCAACAAAATCCACAAAAATAAACTTCATAACGGTAAAAATCGTGATAACAATAATAAAGAATGATAATACAATCTCTGTGACACAAACATCAATGATTTGACATGTTCAAAACTTAAATGGTACATATTTACCCCAAAATTAACTGTATTGAAAGAATGGATGAGAGATTTAACTCTTTGAAGTGTTCAACCATGGAAATGGCTCTCTACTCACGGACAGTTTAATTTAGAGAACACAAAACTCTTGATCCCCATCCTTTCATATCTTCTACTTAATTTTCCTATCTTAAAACATAGTCCCACCATAACATATTGAAAAATAATACTCTTTCTGTGTGTGTAATGTCAAAACCAGTAGGGTATTCCAGTTGCAGAAAGATTCTCCCTTTTCAATCCCAAAATAAACAGTTGCAAGAGCTAACTCTGAACAAATAATATCTTTAAGCTCACAATAATGAAATTGTCAAGACATCGACTATCCTTATGCTTTTCCCTATTTTGTTATTTTCTTCTCATTATCACAAGTAAAGCCTGAGTTTGAACAGGCTAAGTGCAAACATTTACCGCGAAATAAAGAAGAATCGATTGTCGGAAGGATTCATTTACTGCGATAAAAGAAAACACGGCAATGAATAGACAGCAGGTTACACCTTAGGTAAACAAGTCGTTGCTCTGATTGGTCATCGAGGGGATTAGAAATTGAGAGAACCAACCTTCTCAGTCTAGCAGGAGGCAGCTACGTAGCTATTGAAAAAGGCTTCATCGAAATATGTAACAACTTTTTTTAAAAAATATGTCTCAAGACTACTTGCCCAAAGGAGCACAGGCATTCGCCACAAACACTTTTGTTATTTTCTTGTGTTCCTTTTGCTTTTCGGTAAGTTGATTAAACGTAATACTATTTTCTTAAAAACGAGACTCTTTTGAATTAAATAAAAGGAACCACACACCACATATAACAGCTCCAGCAACTTTTTGAGACAGAACCAAAAGACAATTGTATCAAATCCATTCTTCGAAGTCGATTCAATTCTACACGCAGAAAAAAAAAGATCCAAGGTGGAAATACTAACCGCGGCGGCAACAAATGTCTTATCGCCGATCTCGGACAAGATAGTCATTGCAAGAGACTTGGAGAAACCCTTAAAATCCACCAAACAAGGACTCGTCATTACAGAACATCGAAATATCAGATTAAACAGGCCAAAGTTGTCTGATGAATGAAAATTTACCTGCGCAAGTGAGCTCATGTTTGGGTGTGGGTCAAAGACAAAAGCAGAGAGACGATTGTAAGAGATTTGACAAGCACACACGCAGTCTCTCTTAGCGTTTGCTGGGTTCTTAAATCTTAATGACGATGCGCGTGAACTGTACGCGAATAAGGACTGGAAGGTGGAGTTTGGTGAGGGGCTTCGGAGAATTTGCGGGCTCTGTCGTTTTGTGCTTGTCCCAATGGCGTGGTTAGGCAGCTAGTGAGGGTCAGTTGCCAGGGAAAAGAATTGAAGATGCCGTGTGGGAAAAAAAAAAAAAAAAGCTAATTACATTTGAATAAAGAAAATTAGATTGGACTCATGTATCTAAAGCGGTGTTCGTGTTCCTGCCTTATCCTATAATTTCTTTGCAATCTTATTAAACTTGTTTTTTACAGAAAAATAAGGACCATAAACTTATCTGAATTTTAAGAGCCTCTTAAGTTGCGAAGCTGACCTCTCTCTTTGTGCATTATTTTTGTCGAAGTTATGATTAAATCCCTTTTATCTATAAAAACTTATGACTACAGATTACCATCATTTTCTTCTATTGTAAATACTAAAGATGAAAATAGTCAAACAATATTTACTTAGTTAGAATACATTTAAAATTATTTTTTGTAAATTACTAAAAGTTAAAATTAAAACTAGAGGTTCAACTAAGCGCATGCATATATATATATATATATATAGATGCAGCTATTAGTCAAACATTCCACAAGTTACGAGCTTGTTTTGGGGTTTTAATAGCTGCATCACTTTCACAGTGACATTTACTTGTTCAGATATACAAAAATTACGATGACGTAGTCATAATAATACTATACTATCGCATCCCAGATATGGCTCATTAATCCTTGGCCTTAAAAAAAAGGACTTCAGATTTTGTTTATATGAGAACCACCAATTGAACTCGACAAAAGTAATCTTTCTAACTTCCGCCGGAAAAGCTTCTCCTTGACTTTTTATTCCAATCATCGTCACCTTTAACCTTGGTCCACAAATGGTCGTTTTCTGTGTAGAGTGTAAAGAAAGAGAAGACATTGTTCAAATCCCACAAGCATAATTGTAATGGAGTCTAGTTTGGGCTGGTCCAATAAGCTTGTTAGTTGCAAATCGTCAGGTTCAAGTTGTTTAATGAACAACATAATCTTTTCATTTTTCTATTATATGAGGAACAAGAACTTGTCCTTCGAATACTATTGTGATAGGAATCCAGAGTTTTAATAACGAGAAGAATATAAAAAAGTTCAAACAAGAAGATTAGTGGTGGAGAGGAGGGAAATGTCTTTTTCGTTTCGATTATAAATATACAAGAATATATTCTTAAAATTGATTGGCATAGAGTGTAAACATCACCAAATATATCGAGTAAAACTTGTGAGCCTGCGTCTTTACACCCACTTGAGATTCTGATGACTTTATAAGTAAAGCCGTTGAATATGTAAGTTCTTCCAATTCGAAATGGTTTAGTTTAGGGTCCAAGTCTGATGTTGAGATGCGGGTTCGATATGAAAATCAAGGATCAAGTGCAAATTGTAATTGGGCCTAGAGACTAGACTATTTGGAGACATGGGCGTTTGGGCAAGCTTTCATGATGAAAAGAAGTCGCCAACCAAATATTCACGTACGGTCCCTCAATGATGACAATGATGATGCTACTTTTACTTTTTGACGTGGTCAGACAATATATCTTATAATGCGTTATGTCGCATCATGTCATCCCACCATCTTATTCTATTTTTGGGATTTAAAATTTTAGCCAACAAACCTACCATGCTGGAAATCAGTCCTTTTAAATGACTTATGTGTTAAGAAAGATAGTTAGTGAATTTAATAATTTATTAAGGACCTTTGAGTTTTTAGGTCAATGTGACACATGCTTTACAAATTTTTAAGTTTTTATAAATTGTTTGAGTTTTGACTCTCTCTATAATTTTTTTCTTTTCATGATATACATCAGGTATTTAAGATGTTAATTATTTCCACATTTTTAAATAATAAAGAAAGGTCTGTCTTCAAAAACTTTACGTTTATATTAAAATGAAAATTTGAATATGATTATACATATGTGAGTTCTAAAAATTTACTTACATGTGGTATCAACCATCGTTATAAGAAATTTATAGTTGTTCTTACTTGTAAATTTCTCATGATTTAAAGAACCTTACAAATTCTAATATGAAAATTTAGAAAAATCATAAATTTCGTTTCTCATATATTTGTCAATTGTATGCAAAACGCTAGGATTTGTTGATTATGAATGTTTATATATATGTATATATATACATATATATCAATAAAGTTGTAGTGAAGCAAAAACTAAGATCTATGGTGTTTGGTATATCCATACAATGAAGCAAGATATAAGCGAGTGTTTTTGTTGGGAGATAAAAGTGAAATCTTTAAGATCATACTATAACCTATCTTTCATTCTTAGATCAATTTCTTCAGTAGATCTGAAAAGTTTTTGTTAGCTTTTATAAGCTTTGTAGGGATTAAACACGCTACTTTCTATAATCAGCTTCACAAGATTCAGATCTAGGCTCACGCTTGAAGTTTCTTTTCTTTTCATTTAGATCTTGTTTTCTTGCTCTTGGATATGTGTTAGTTTCTTTTTCCAGATTTTTGTTGTTGTGTTTTTTGGATCTAAGTCTACTTTCTTAAAGGTGGATGTTTTTGATGGTTTTATCTTGACATTTTTCATTTTTTACAGATCGATTCACTTTTCTTACTGTTTCTAGATTTGATCCTTAGTTCTTTGGGTGTTTGTGAATATTATGTTTTAGACTGACTTTGACTTTTAGTTGTTATACTAAGCTTTCCATCACCTACACGGGATTAATCAAACACACACACACTCAAAATCAGTACACAAGCAATAAGCAAGTTGAGCTTGGTGGGGACAATTTGGAAAGTTTTGGTTAGAGACTATCAACTTCCGATCCGTTGTCCTTCGAAGTGTAGTCTCTACTCTTGTAGCTTCCATCCTCCTCTTCCCTCCTTCCCTCTCTACTCCTTCTCTTTCATTTTTCTATATTACTTTTTATCTTGTGTCCTATATGCCCCTTACTTTCAAATGAATGATCATAAAATAAGTTTTCTTTTTTGTTTTGGTTTTTGACTGAAGTTTTAAGCTTTATATGTGGTTTTTTAGTATATGTGATGAATTGTATGCAAAAGATGACAAGCTTTCTCTTCCATTTTGTTATGCTACTTTTTGTTCTTATGTCCTGTCTGCCTCTTGTTTTGAAGTGAATGTTCATCAAGCAAGGTTTTTTTTTAATAATTTAGTTTTGGTCTAAAGTTCCAAGCTTTCTCTATGTTTTCTAGTATATGTGATGAATTGTATGCAGAAATTGACATATGCTTTTTCTTCCATTTTGCTATAATACTTTTTATTTTGTGTCATGTTTCCTCTTAATTTGAAATGAATGATCGTCAAGCAACATTGCTTTTTTGTTTTGTTTTTTTCTAAAGTTTCAAGCTTTTTTTGCGTTCTTTTAGTATATGTGATGAATTGTTTGTAGAAACTGACATAAACTTTCTCTCATTACTATATCTAGGGCTATTTGTTTCTATCAGAAGACTCATTTTTATTGATTACATACCTCTTATTGAAAAATTTCCAAAAAAAATCAAATCTTAGGTGAACAATTTTCTATCCTATACGAGAAAGTTTTAGCTTATTAAATCTATTCTCAACTCACTTCACATGTACTAGAGTTATCATATTTTCTATCCAAAAATATCATCAAAACAATTGAAAGATTGTTCAAAGATTTCCTATGAGGTCATTCAAATGGTGCCAAAGGGGCTGCTAAAGTCAAATGGTCTAATTTATGTTTCCCCAAAGAAGAAGGAGGACTTGGTATCTCTTCAATTAAAACTACCAATTATACACTGATCCTCAAAAGCTTATAGTGGATGCTCGAGGAAAAGAATACCTTATGGTTGAGATGGTTACATTCATACTTCCTTAAAGGCAGATGTATATGGGAAATAAACAAAAACACCTTAAATGCTTACTTCCTGAATCAATTATTGAAGCTAAGGGATACAATCCAAGCTAATGTTTCATGCAGAATTGGCGTTGGGAACTCGATTTCCTTGTGGTTTGATAATTGGTCTAGTCAAGGCCAATTTTTTCACTCCTAAAATACATAAGGGAAGTTACTAATCCTACCTCTTTACAGTAGGATCAGTTTACTGATTAGTGGTAATTCATGACATTTCACTAACAGCTTAAGACACCTACAACCTATCAACCTTGTAATCTAGTTGTTCCTAATACTTGCTACTAGAAAGATCAACATGTCCCATAAATTATTCAAAAAAAATTCATTAAGGATATGTTAAGAAGAAGATACGATATAGTTGATTGGTACAAGATTGTATGAAGTAAGGTATTAACACTCAGAATTTCTTTCCTGTTGTGGCTTACCATCAATAATAAGCTCAACACCATTGGAAAAATTTGATACCTGCAAGTTGATAGGACATGTTCTTTGTGTTTAGTACACAAGGAATTAAAAGATCACTTATTTTTCAAATGCTCTTTTACCAAAAAATATGGGAAATTGTTGCAAAGAAATGTCTCTGGTCTGCTCTAGGTAATTCTCTCACAAATACCATAAATTGGCTTTCAACCTAGACTACTCTTTCAAAGCTCGTCAATCTGATATTCAAGCTAGTTTTGGTACTTTGTGTGCATACCATTTGGAAAGAAAGGAACTCTAGAAGATTTTTAAACACTATCTCCTCACTAGAGTCTCTCACTATGGAAATAGTTAGTGAGATTAAGGAGTTAGTATTGCTGAGGAGCATTAACTGAGGAATATTGGCCGAAGCTACAATTCCAATCTACTATCTTCACTAAATATTTAACTTAATTCATTTTATCACTTAGCACCTATTTTTTAGTAAGCATTTGCAATGAGATTTTGTAACATGAGTAAGGGAACCCCTTGAGCATTACATTTTTGTTGTAATACATTTCTTTATTAATTATATTCCATTTTCTTTTTCAAAAAAAACTTATGAAAAGAGAGTCTAATAAGTCTTTTCCATCAAAATTGATGTGTTTATTAGTAGAAGATTTGTCAAATTTGTACATTATTTTTTAATTTGCCAATTTATGCTTAAAATTAAAATTATTTATAAAAACAGAAGAATCAAAACACATATTTGATTAGTAAATAATAAATGAGTACTCTTTCATGCCATTGCCGCAAATACATTTATTAAGATAATTCTTGTTACCAATAAATCACATTATTAACTAAAATCCATTTTCATCTTCGGTTATTCAAAAATCAAGTATTGAACCAATTCATTTGTTTACGTCATAAAAAACGTTTATATAACAATTCTGTCGCACCTCTTTACTAACTAAATTTTAAGATTACTTATCCGTTGATAACCATTTATTGACGAAAGAAGCTTGACATCACAAGAAATATCACCCTTGCAATCTTGTCTCATGTACAGCATCCCAAGGTTCTTTTACGTCAAACACACCTAATATTCATCAAATAATCAGAAGCTTCACTTTTACTTTTTTATATTTTTTTTCACGACTACAGAATTGGAATCGGCCAACTTGCTACTATCTTCCTCCTGAACCAATAACTCTTTTTATTTAACGTTTGTAAACATTTCTTCATATAATATGGTCTATTAAAAATAAAAATAAGTTATATTTCGTTAAGCATAATGGTAAGAAAGCTAGCTAATCTTGCCTTTCTCTACATATCTATAGATTGCTCCTCATTTGTCTTGCTATTTTCATTGCTATTAGATTGTGGAATTTTTCTCTTTGTTTTTGTTTGGCCACAAATTCATCAACTTATGGATCGTATGATAGCACTAGGAAAATCATGGATGCCTTTCTTTTAAAGCATACCTTATACTTAAGGTTAAAGTCCCGATAAAAAATTAAAGAATTTATCTTCGTTAAACATATTTCAAATAGGGTGTTGTTGACGTTGTATTAATAAATTGAATGTTTTTACATAATTATAAATATTCGGTCATTTTACAACTTTGATAATGCTTCTCCCACAACTTAAAATGTGTTATAAGGTAAGAATTATTCCTTTAATTCTTAGACAAGTATCTCTCACATATCAAACTGAGAGCAAACATCAGTGATATCATCATTTATCCATACTCGCTAATTATAGTTAGCTTTTCCAATTAAGTACATTTTCATCATCATTATCTTATTCGCTTTTGTCACTCATAAAGCAAGTAAATTATTGAATATTCTACTGAAATTTCTTCAACAACTTAACTTTTCAAATGTCATAAAAAACTGCTTTAGTTTTGATGCTTTATAATATTATCCAATTTGCACCACTATTCTAAACATTATTGGTTTGAAGGAGTTGTCATTCATCCTCCATCATACTCAAAATGCCTTCTGACTTTCCCATCAAGGTGATCTAACTTCTTGTAGATGTTTAATTATTAATGTCATCCAACTTATTAATCACCAAAAATCACCCAACACATTACTCCAATTGTACAATCCTTTTTCTCATATTACTTTCATCTAACATTATGATCTAAATATGCTTGCATTAATCCTTTAATGTCAGTTGATAAGGTCTAGTTAAGGTGAAAACATTTCCCTGTTGCACTAAGTGTCACCAATTTTGTCAACAAGATCTTTTGTTGAACATTTATTGTGCATCTATTTATTCTGTACTTGAGGCTTATAAAATTTAGCCAACATAACTAGAACTAAGGAACACATTATTAAAGTGTAAAATCAAGTTACAACACTGGAAGTAGCAAAGAGAATAACCAACCGTTTCCCATCATCTACTACAAATATTTATGGGCGCATTATATTCAAATTTTTAGAGAATTTCTATACAACTTCAATTTAACTTCTAGAAGGGGGAAAAAACAATAACAAAAAATTCAAGTCAGTTTGGATGTTCAAACCTCACAAACACAGAAAATTAATCATGGATAATTTGTGCAATTGCTATTCACCGTCAAAGGACTGCTAGGGTAGTTTTATTAGTCCATCAGGGATTTGGACTGTTTGACTTGTTTCCTAAGCCTTTTAGACCATATTCTGCCAATGCTAAGTAGCAATTTGTCATTTCGAAACTGGAAACCTTGAATCAGAGGATTGGATTCGAATAATTTAGATTCTGTATTTTTTACCGGAATGGATAGGCTTGTGTACTTCGGAAATTTTGCGCAGTTAACTAAATTTTCAGGCAGTTATGTTGCATCATTTTCTTGCAAAAGTATGTGACTCTTCCAATATATATGCATAGTTGATGTCTACTCAATAATACTGATAAGTTCAAGTACAAATGATGTAATTTAATGTTCGACTAAAAGATTCTGCCGTTTAACTCCAACGTGGGCCAGTGGACAAGAATCAAAGAGCCCACTAGTGGTGAAAGAAAAGAGTGACCGAGAAGTGAGATAGCATCAGTGTGTCACAATAATCATGCTTAGTCATAACAAAACCTCAATGATTTTGATTAAACTTGACTCATGTCTTAGATTACTGAACATGCACAATTAATGATCCTAGGACCTAGGTCAGATAAATCCTGGTACGTTATCAATCTTTTGACCTCCACCACCAATTTTTATGCTCACTCAAAGCTTCTCCCTCGCTCTCGCCCTTTAATATCTCAACAAGCAAAGCCTGAATCTAGTTATATATCAACAGACATAACGTCTCTTACTAGCCCTTGCACTCCCACCCTTCACTTACTGGCTAGCCATTTGCTGTTCACCTCCAAATTCCCCAAAATGGGCTTCCTCTTCTTCTTCTACGCCCTTCTCAGTCTGTTTCTGTTTCTGGCTCCATGTGTTCTCCCCAGAACCTTAATCCAAACTAGCAAAACTACTTCAGTTCTTGATGTCCCAGCTTCCATTGAAAAGACCAAGTCCCTTTTCTCTTCTAGTCCTAAAATGACACTTCCCTTTACCCAACAAGAGACAACAACCTCCTCATATTCTTCCTCGTTAACAATGCAACTACTCCCCAGAAATTCGATTCACAAGACTTCACAAGCAGACTACAAGTCGGTAACCTTATCTCGACTCAAGCGCGACTCGGCCCGTATCAAGTCCCTCACAACTCGTCTAGATCTGACCATTAACGACATTTCCGTTTCAGATCTCAAACCAGACGGTACTAGCTCAAACCTCAAAGCTGAAGATATCCAGAGCCCAATCATATCAGGAACCAGTCAGGGAAGCGGTGAGTACTTCTCCAGAATCGGAATCGGTAACCCACCCAGTCAAGTCTACATGGTGCTCGACACCGGCAGCGACGTCAACTGGGTGCAATGCGCACCCTGCGCCGACTGCTACCAACAATCGGATCCAATCTTTGAGCCGACTTCATCATCCTCGTACTCCCCTCTTTCCTGCGACACCAAACAGTGCAAGTCACTCGACGTGTCGGAATGTCGGAACAATTCATGTCTCTACGAAGTGTCCTACGGCGACGGCTCCTACACTGTGGGAGATTTCGTCACCGAGACCGTCACACTCGGCTCGGTTTCTGTGGATAATGTGGCCATCGGATGTGGGCATAATAATGAAGGGCTTTTCGTTGGCGCCGCCGGCCTACTCGGACTGGGTGGCGGCTCACTCTCGCTACCTTCTCAGCTTAATGCTACAACGTTCTCTTATTGTCTCGTGGATCGTGACTCTGAGTTGGCGTCGACTCTGGAGTTCAATGAACCGCTTCCTCGTAACGCCATTACTGCTCCGTTACTTCGTAACCACGAGCTCGACACGTTTTATTACGTTGGGTTAACGGGACTGAGTGTGGGCGGTGGGTTGTTGAAGATTCCCGAGTCGGTGTTTAAAATTGACGAGTCGGGTGATGGTGGGATAATAATTGACTCGGGGACGGCGGTGACTCGGATACAAACGGACGCTTATAACATGCTTCGCGACGCATTTGTTAAGGGTACAAAAGACTTGCCGTCAACTAACGGCGTGGCGCTGTTTGACACGTGTTATGATTTGTCGTCGAAGGGCAACGTGGAGGTGCCAACGGTGTCGTTTCATTTCGCGGATGGCAATGTACTGCCGCTACCGGCGAAGAATTACTTGATTCCGGTGGACTCGGTGGGGACATTTTGTTTTGCGTTTGCTCCAACGGCGACGGCTTTGTCGATAATTGGGAATGTGCAGCAGCAGGGGACACGCGTAGTTGTGGATCTCGCCAATTCCGTTGTTGGTTTTGTACCAGACAAGTGTTAGCGAGTGACAGTTTATTTATTTGTTGCAAGTAAAAACAAGTCTTTTAACTGTAAAATTAGCAAGTAGAATGCTCGCTGGGTCTTTTCTCTTGGTACAAGTATCTTTTGTTTATTAATTAATAATAGCAATAGTTGAAAGACTGCTGTCTGAATATCTATCATGGGTCATGGCTATGGCTGATTGTAGTTTTTAAGCCTAAGCAGTAAGCACCCACCCTTTCCACAAGTAACCACATGTATTTGATATGATATTATGGGGTCATGGCTATAGCTGATTGTAGTTTTTAAGCCTGAGCAGGAAGCACCCACCCTTTCCACGAGTAACCACGTATATTTACTCCTCATTTCCCCCGTTTTTGTCCCACAAAATAATGAATCCTATTGCCTTTTTTGCCTTTGGCCTAATTATGCAATGATGAAAATGCCACCCAACACCCATGATTTGTGATACAAAGGTCACCTCGGGGTTCATTACTTTGTTCTATGAGTTAGATCTGAATTTCAACAAAAATCCGAGGTATCTTTCCGAAAGGTACATTTATTTTGAAACCTTCTTTGCCTAGCCTATGCCACTCTTTTATTTATTGAGGTAACTTTTAACGTGTACCGGTTTCATATGCGGCTTAAGGCCGAAGAATTGATTTCCAAGATTTTGTTTTACCTTTACCTCAATTATCTAAGTTGCATGTATAACAAAAAGTTTTTGGCAACTATACAAAGTTTCTAATTATATTCATAAAATTAGTATGTATTATTTAGAGAAGTATCCGATTCTTTTCTTCTTATTATATGCAATAATAATTTTTAGATGAGTAACAGGCGCAATTCTTTATATGATAGTATCGCGATAATAATTTTTAGATGAGTAACAGACGCAATTCTTTATATGATAGTATCAACTCTAACAAAATTTATTGTCTTTTAAATCTTTTATAAAAATTCTTATATTTTATAAAAAGTTTAGAATTAGTCCATTCATTTAATTCTTATTATTAATTTTTGTGACCTAACTTGTCTAATTCGTTTACATACCAACATTATAGTGTAAATTTTGAGAAGTTTTTTAGAATTCTCTATGAATTTTTCCAAGCTTAAACTAATTGTCCTCTCGAATTAGGCCTACTAATAAATCTTGGTTAAGGATGTCTAAGTCGGGAAAGCATTTGGTGTTCCAACCTAGATTATTGTTTATGAGAATTATTTTTTCTAAAAAAGTTATAAAAAGAGTGCATATCAAATAAAATTGAATTTTCACTATTGAATTTTCTATTTATCGATATTTGTTAGATTTCTCCTTACATCAGGTAAGTCCTTGTCTTAAGCTTATTTTTCTATTTAGGTATTATTATTGTTATTTTGCTTTGAGGACCTTTGGTTTTAAATTTTTGTTGGTATTGTTTTTTATTTATCATGAGTTGATTTTGTGTCTGATATGAAGAAATTGGTGTTGTTTTGAACTTACATGGGTTGGTATAGAAATAGTCTTTATTCCTCTAGTCTCTATGTTATCATACTTCTGCTTACTCAAAAATAATTTATCAAAGTTTCTATTTCTTTTATGACTCTAACTATTGTTTGCTATCATTTTCTTTTGGATCTATGACATTTATCAAGATGAATCGATGTTTCTTTTTATTGTCTGAGATTTGTCACGTTGATATTTCTTTTGTAAAATTATCAGTAGGACTAATATCTTTATATGCATAAGCAAAACCCAATCGATTTGAACTAATTATAAGCATCAACATATATCTTAAAGCCCAAAGTCACAAGCTTTTTTCTTAAAAAATGAGATTTAAGATGAATTTTGAGGGAGAGGGGGTTCTCAAAATAAGGTGTTATCCTTATACTAGCTTGATAAAATGCTCAAGATGTTGTTGACAATTTCAAATATCCATTTTTCATTAAGATAGAAGTTTAACAATATAATTGTTGCTGTTGGAAATAATACATCATCTAGATAGACTAGTTCTAAGTGGAAATCATTGAAGGCCAATTACCTTTTCTTATCATCTTAGTTTAGATTGTTTTACTTTCGTGTTTATTAGTTTCAAAATGTCTTGCTATAGCTTAGCTTTTACTTTGTTTACTAGTTGTAGCTTCATTAAGATTTTGTTTGACTAAAAATAGTGCCAAACCAATTCTTATGTTAAAAGGATTCTTGTTGTTTTATTTTAACGAGATGTTAATGCTTATATATGCAATGTGATAAACCTTCTTCAATCTTGCGTCCCGAAAGAGATATGAACTTAAACCATTTGATGCAACTACACCGTCAGATGACTAACCTAAATAAAAGAGTAAAAGGACTAGGTGTCATGATTTGCCTACACTAATATTTAATCCTTCTTCACTTGCTATTTACAACAATCCTTTAACCATATTTGCTTTCAAAGAAAATTGTATGAATGAATTTAACAAAAATATAGTAAGAAAATCTTCTAACTTCATTTTCTTTTGAAGCTAGAGGATAAAGAAAGTTTAGGGAAATATAGCAAAACAATAGTACTTGTCCGATTGGTTCTTTCTAATTTGGAAACTTGGTACACTAACTTAATAATAGTTAAATTTTTATCAGTTACTTCTTTTACATCTATTTTTACATATGCAAGTTGTTTTCTAAATAACATCATCCTTTTTATCATTCAATTCATTTTCCTTTACTCCAAAGAACTAATAAAATATTAAGTCCTCCCAATTTTTATGGAATCTCTTTCTCTCAACTTGCTTTCTACTACCTTTTTGGCTCTTAAGTGCATTGTTGATTCATACATTCATTTGTTATCAATGATGTCTCATAGTAAAGTTTTCTATTATTTTTGTTCATCAGGAAGTATTCCTATCATCATCACGAAGAGCTAAAGGCTTTAATTCCTATGCAATATTTGGTATATAAGAAAGAAGTGAGAAATGTATTGACTTTAAGAGAGAGTAATAGAGTTGAAAAAGGTTTACATATTTTAGTGATCAATGTGCTTGCAAGTTGAGTCAATCGTGTTCAAGTTTTGATTAGTGATTAACCATTGACCATTAGGACTTTAGGAATCTTAATTTCTCGTTGTTAACTTGGTATTATTATGTGCAATTGAACTATGATTTGAAAGATTATGAAGATTTAATAGGATTTCTTTTACTAAAAATGATTGTATAGAAAGTATGATTTTTGTGAAAAAAGTACAATAATAGCTTTCAAAATTATTCTCTTTTCAAGATTATTAATTGAGAATATCAAAAACTGTCACTCTAGTTTTAATCATCCTATTAAAGAGGCATTACATGCCTTCTTTAATACCTTAGACATAGGATTCCACGTTCAACTTGGAATTGCAAGATTTGTTCGATTTGGAGAATATAAGAAAATCTAATTCAACATTCACTATAATGAATCAATTTTAATAATTATATTAATGAAAGTTCTAATTGGTTGATATCGTATTATTATACTTTAAAGCATTATAGCATGATGAACATCTTTATTAAAATTAAAATGAGTTAATATAATTTTAATAGTATATATTGAACATTGTATATCTTGAATTAAAAGAAGTTCCAATCGATGTTTTAATGATAAAAAGCAAAATTATCACTAATGAGGTCATTATTTTGATGAAAAGTAATAGATGAACAAAATGAAGTCAAAAACTTAAGAAGATAGATTATGAAGTTGATAAAGAGAAATTGAAGTTTGCAACCATCAAAATGAAGAACAAATTAAGAACAAAAGAATATCAAACCTTATCAAGGTCATTCTTTAGTTTGTAATGTTAATTACAATCTCATTTAATCACTTTGGTGTTTTAAAAAGCTCCTAAGCATAAAATTTTCATTTCACTTCATTACATGAATCTTTCCATTCATCATAAGGCATTGAATCTTTTAGTTTTAATATCTTAATCCTTCAAACAAACTTTAGGGAATATTTCGGTAAATTTTTAATTCTCAATTAAATTAAATAAATTTACTTTGAGCATTTAAAGTTCTTAAATTTTGTTTTCAGGGTGATTAGTCACCTAGATAGGTTAATAGTCAACCGATAGAAGTTAAAGTTATCAAATTTGATGTAGCATAAATTTTTTGTAACATTGGTTGATGTATTAGTCGACCAATATGCCATATTGGTCGACCAATAAGCCTATTGGTCAACTAATGTCCCAATGGCTAATGAATCTAGTGCCTTTAAAGACTAGTGCTATAGAAATAGTTGTTATAATGGCTAGTTCTTAGCTTCAACAGCTAGTAATGGGTCCTAAAACATTATAAATAGGTGTTTTCTTATTGGTTTTATCATCAAAAGTTTTTTACATACATTTATAAGTGTTTTTCAATCATTTAAGCATCATTTTCTCATATTTGTGTGAATAAGCCTATTTGGAATTATCAAGTGATAAAGTGAGTTATTTTGAGTAGTAAAATTAGGTTGGGCCATTATATTGTTGTACTTGGGGTGATTCATATGAGATTGAGGTTCCACTTTACCTTCGAAGAAGATTGTAAAAGGGTTTCTTTTAGAAAGATTATACAAACATTATTCTTCCCTTTGAAATAAATTATAATTAAATTCTAAAAAGAGTCTTAGGAGTGGATGTAGGCAAGGGTTATTTGTCAAACCATTATAAATCAATTTGCATTTTCTCTTTCTATCTTCTTTAAATTATTATTCAATTGTATGATTAGTTTATATTAAGCAATCACTATGTATATACATACATACATACATACATACATACATACATATATATATATATATATATATATATAATGATTGTTGTAAAATTAAATTCATTGGTTAGAAAAAATCTTAAAATTTGTAAACGCCCAATTCACCTCTCCTTTTAAATGCCATTAGGGACTAACAACATAACGTGATGTATAAATTTCTTTCATCATATAAAATATTTATACTTTTATTTGAATAATGATGAAAATTAATTGATTTAATATATAATTTAATATATTAAAAATAAAATAA
>JAOQMP010000003.1:19468911-19488108 GCA_027563575.1 Erythroxylum pedicellare | reverse complement strand
TTAAAAATAAAATAAATTAAAATTTAATCGTAAGATCTAATAGTATAATAAGAATAATAAAAAAAGAAGATGAAACAAACAATTTTTTGTTTTTATTTTTATTAAAAATGTTAGCTAAACATATTTTTATTTTACCTTTTTAATTATAAATCTCAACTAAACATGTAAAAATACAAATAAAAAATAAAAATAAAAATAAAAATAATGGTAAGAAAATGAAAGTGAAACCAAAATAACCCTAATATAATGACTTGTTTTGCAATTTTCATAATACATTGGAGTTTCCTACAAGAATTTAAAGTATGGGAAGTTTTGATAAAATTTATGAAATCACAAAAGAGGTTGATGTTTTTTTTTACCTTATTAGTAAATAAATATCCAAGCACAATTCGCAAAGCATCACTCTAGAGCTATTAAGCTGGAATAATCCAATTCAAAGAAATCTAGCATTGAAGATTGATAAGGCTACAAATTCCAAAGACTATACGAAGAACCATGTCCATTCCAACAAAAAAATTCCAAAACCTCTCAAAATTTGAAACAATAAAAAGATAACCATCTAAGGTTCGTCAATCATAAGCAATGTTCCAATTGAAAGCTTTTCAAAGGATTCCTTGATTTTAGACCACATTCGAAAAATCTCCAAACTAAAACAATTTTATAGCTTTTTCTGTCTTTGTATTGCAAGTATTAAGCTAGTGCTTGTTGTGCTTCTTTGTTGCATTAAAGTGTTTTCAATTATTTATTTTATTAAAATAAAAGATTTTAGAAAAACTTTATTTTCCTGATTAGTCATACTTAGAAGAAACTATTTGTCTATTGATAAGAAGGCAGAATATATGTAATATATTCTAGTTATTAAAACTAAAAAATGCATCTTTAAAGCATTTTGAGGCGCAAGATATGGCCAAAAATGACCTTTCGTAATTAGATTCATTTGAAAAAAAATTTAGCTTATGATAATTGTGCTTTTTTTATTTCCTTTTATTCCCTTCCTTTTAGTAACTAAATATGTTTAATTATTCCATCCAATCAAACAATCATGAGAAAACAAAAAGATGTTGTGAATAATCTAAACTTGGTTACAGTAATACTATAAGGCATTAAGAATTCCTTAGTCATTGATTGACCTTGAAGCATGTTAGTCAATATTTAATATGGTAAGCATAAGATGTAATTGTAGATAGTACTAGCAAGTAAGATTCGATTCTAAGAGAACAATAAGTATTAGTAATTACTATTGTTCAATTATCTACCCTATATATTGATTGCAGTTTTCAATTTAAAAAACTAAAATTAAGCAAAGAAAATAAACAAGCAGAATGAATTAAAGCAAAGGATTGGTGACACTAAATTAATTAACAATATCAGAAAATTTGTAACAGCCTAGATCACCGGCCCACAGATATTTTCCACTTTGGGTTGCCCTTAGGGTCAAACCTCTCACGGTTTTACTCTTTCCACTCTTGGGAAAACGTGTCTTAGAAGGAGAGGTATCTATACCCTTATACGGAATATTTCGTTCTCCTTTCCATATGATGTGGGATCTCACACTCTCTACCCCTTTAGGACCCAACCTAGTTGGCACAATAGTTTGAGTACTGACTCTGATACCATTTGTAACAATCTAGACTACCCACACACAGATATTGTCCACTTTGGGTTGCCCCTAGGGCCAAACTCCTTATGGTTTTGCTCTTCCCACCCTAGAAAAAATGCGTTTTAGGGGGAGAAGTATCCATATCTTTATAAGGCATACTTCATTCTCCTCTCCAATCGATGTGAGATCTCATACCCTCCACCCCAGACCTAGTTGGCACAACGGTTCGAGTACCGACTCTGATATCATTTGTAACAACCTAAAGCGGACAATATCTGTGGATGGGTGGTATAGGATGTTACACAATTAGTACCTAAGCTTCGAATCCCCCTAAACCCTTAACCAATTGATTATTTTTCATGCAATCATGTTGTTGATTTATTGGACCGTGGAGAATCCTAAGGTATGCTAGTAGCTGACCTTGAGTTTACTAGCAACTAATCATAAAGTCTCCTACTGAATTACTCAGGTTATAACTTATAGGATTGCGTTACTGTATTTTGAATCCCTCTATTAAGATTTGACCATAATCTAGAAGAATTATGTTGTCTTATTTCTAGGATTGCAATTAACTCTTTCCAACTAGCATAGATCTATTCAACCTAGGATTTCTCAATCGCTCGAACGAAATTAGATTAAAGTCTAAAAATCATATTAATAGACAATAAATAAAATGGATAATTGGATCTCAATAATCAACAAACAAAATTGCATTCATAAAAGAATCAAAACACATCAAAGTATTCAATTAGGGTTCATTTGGCCTAGATACTAATAGAAAATTTAGCTATACATTGGTGAACACAAAATCATATTAATATGTACAAAAAACATAATAAAAAAACATTTGGATCATAATTTTAAATCTCCTTGATTTTTCTTTATCACGTATTCTGACAATGTGGGTGTTCGATCTGTCAATAAGAATCTTGCATCTTTCGCTCCTTAAGCTCCAAATCACCTCTGGAATCATCTCTGGACTCCTCATAACAACGCAAACTGCTTCTTCCTCTCTATTGCCTCCGAAACATCAAATTTATATAAAAACCGAGAATTTTAGGTTAGGCACGATCATGTGCACGACTATGTATATGAATGTACATAATTAGAAATCATTGGATATCGCAAAACTGCACGGGTGTGCAAAAGTTCACGGTCATGCCCTCCTTCCATGACATAGCATATCGTAACAATAATCAAAATAACCAGACCTATAATTATAGCAGTGGTGAGTCTAGGTTGATCTCACAAAGAGTGTTTGGTTAACTTTTGTTATGAAAATATTCAGTGTTTAGGCTATGGGGGGTCTGGTTTGGTTTTCAAATAAGAAATTAAAATGAAACTAAACTAATGAAAATAAATTAAAGAAAACATTCTAAAAATGACGAAAGTGATGAATTTATTAGAGACCTGGTCATTGGTTCAATCTTGGCTCACACACAATTAAACATATTTTATTGAATTGTTGTTCTCATACATCTTTTAGTAACTATTAATCGTAAGTTCATAATAAGCTCTGTTACCCCTGTTTTTCCTTAGTTTGTGTTTAATTAAAAAAGAGCTCGTTAATCAAACCTGGCTATCGAACAACCTAGAAGAAGCTCTTTAGATTTAATTGAACAACTACATTATAAGTTAGGAAAACAGATTAACCAAAGCAATAACCATACAAGCTCGGGTCATGTAACCTAGGTTATATTCCCTAATTATGCTAAACCATTAGTAGCTACAAACGAATCTTTGATGTATATGTATGTTTTATATATTTATTCATTATAAAATCTCAATTTTTATTAATCAATTGAAATTTGTAAATTTAATTAACAAAATTGAACACTCCTTTTCTTTTATTTCCTTCAATCCTATCCTCTTTCATTAATTCATTTAGTTTCATCTTATTTATTTGATTAATATATGTACGTTTTATATATTCATCATTATAAAATCTTAAATTTTATTAATCAATTGGGATTTGTAACTCCAATTAATTAATTGAATAACTTATAATCTTTTTTTTCATTTCTTATAATCTTATCTTCCTTTATTAATGAATTTAGTTTTATCTTATTCATTTGAAGATTTGATTAATAAATGTACGTTTTATGTATCCATTCATTATAAAATCTCAATTTTTATTAATCAATTGAAATTTGTAACTTCAATTAATTAAATCGATCATTTTAATTATAATTTTTCTTTCATTTCCGATAATCTTATTCTTATAATCCTATCTTCATTCATTAATAAATTTGTCTTTATCTTATTCATTTGATAAATAAATGTATGTTTTATAAATTAATTTATTGTAAAATCTTAATTTTTATTAATTAATTGAAATTCGTAACTTCAATTAAATAAATTGATCACTTCAATTATGATTTTTTTTTCATTTCCTGTAATCATATCCTTTTTCGTTAATGAGCTTAGTTTCATCTTATTCATTTATTTAATATATGTACGTTTTATATATTTATTTATTATAAAATCTCAATTTTTATTAATAAGTTAAAATTCTTAGATTTAATTACTTTTAATTGATCACTTTCTTATAATCTCTTTATTTAATTTTCTATAATCCTATCCTCCTTATTTAATGAATTGGTTTCATCTTATTCATTTGATCAATATATGCATGTTTTATATATTCATTCATTATAAAATTTTAATTTTTATTAATCAATTAAAATTTGTAACTTTAATTAATTAAACTAATCACTTTAATTATAATCATTTTCTTTCATTTCCTATAATTATATCCTCCTTCATTAATGCATTTGGTTTCATCTTATTCATTTAATCAATATATATATATATATATATATATGTTTTATACATTTTTAAAGAAAAGTTTAATTAAATTAAGTCATAAAATGCAATCAATGAAACTTGTTCTAGTACATCAACTTGCAAAATACAAGAGGAATATGACAATTAAAGTTTTAAAACTTAGAGCATAAATTAGAGCAAAAGTCGACTATATATGATTATAATCTCTATGTAGTACTCAGAAAATGAAAGTCCATATCCTTATGCATATGTATGCTGATGTGAAATCTAACCAGCTGCATCAGATAATTGTCGAAAAGTTGGCTTGTATGACATTAATCATGAACAATTATGTCATTCCTCTCATCCCATATAGCTGTGACTGGGAAGGATAGTGAAATACAAAAGCTACCATCTGATAGTTTTATGATGGAATCTCATATTGGCGAACCAATTCTTAATTTGGCTCAAGTCATTTGGAAATTCATTAATCAAACACTTATGCATCCATGTTTTCCATTTATTATTGACATATCTACACTTGAAGAACAGATAATTCATAGTCTCTTTAGCTATTATGCATAATGAATACCAATTAGTAAGATAATTAAATCAAAAAATCTTATAAGCTCTGGTTTGAAGATGCTTAGACTAGACTATGTTTTCCCAATGAAGGATTGGTAAGTTGCTAAAAAACACTTGCTTGCAAGATAGGTTAGAAAAGACACCATTTATGGTGTGTTTCCAGATAACGATATCCTTATCTGAGTTAACACGCTCCTGCAATATTCTAGTCTTTAAAGGAGCTGGAATTGGAGCAATACTAATTATACCCTTCCTTGTAAAAGTCTGAGCCACTGTATGATGTTGTTGAATAAGAGCTCTTAAAGTAATAACATTATCTATGTCTTCAAATGGACCAACTGATAGTTAATTATCAGCCTAGAAAGAAGTAGTTTCCCCATTACTAATGAGATTGATGAAATGAGGCCTCATTTTTTTCCTCAGCTTAAAGATAGCTTTTAGTGTGGTAGACGATAGATTATTCAAGTTAACTCTTGTTTTTAGTGAAATAGATGTGAATCCATGTACACCACAGCTACTTATTAGTTCGGAGCCTTCATAACCTTTTAGAAAGCAAGATAGGATTGAAAGATTTGAGAGAAATATTCATTCATCATAAAATCTTAAATTTTATTAATTAATTAAAATTGATCATTTTTAATTTTTAATTAAATAAATTTTTATTAAAAATGTTTTTTAAAAAAAAATCGAGCCAGCCTAACTCGATCGGGCTTCAGGAATTGCCATCCGTGTTGACCCAAAGTCGGCTTGATGTACATGTACAAGAAACTCTCCCAATTTGATAAATTTTTATCCCTCGAACGTCCACGAAGGAATTTGTCACGCTGTACATTGTTGATTCAGGCTCCTACTTTGGTTTTTTCCATTTGTGTTTAGTTTGAATTCCTCTTGATACATAGGGCTCCGAATGTAGGCTATTTGTATATTCTAATTTAACATCTATGGCCAAATAGCCCAAAAAAGATATCTTTTGAAGCCATTTTACAGGCTTGGAAGGTGCTTTTACAGTTAGAAATACAATTAATTTACCTTAAAACCGGTAAGAGAAATTCGTTTGTTGTTGAACGCTACTCTTGGATAACACTTTGAACGGCAATCCCTTTTGTTGCCTTCTTATGAAAATATTATTTGAAGCAATGCCTTTGATACTGAAACCTGTTAGGTACCTAAGAGGACTTCAGTTTAGGCTTAGGGCTTTGCCATTCAAAAACATCTGCTTGAGGGCCTGCGAATTTGGAGCCTCGAAATTCTTCAGATACGACACAAGCAAGGCCCTGAAGTAATCACAGAATGATCCACGACGGAGCAAGATAAACTTTTTCTAGAATTTCAATAATTAAGTGATAATATCAATATCTAATCGAGATTTACAATTATGTTTGATTAGGGTAATGGAATGAATGTAATATTATTATAGTATTTAAAAGAATGATTTATAATAAAATAGATTGAAAGAAGATAAAAAAAGTAGAGAGTTTTATATTAAATCGCATCCTATTTTAAATAATAAAAATAAATTACCTTCTATTTAAATTTTTTAGATATAATATAAAATAAAAACAACACGTAAAATAATAAATAATATTTTATTATATTATATGATAAAATTTTCTATTCTTTTAAACAACAATTTTTTAATATAATCAAATAATTTTATACCGAATCATTTCATTTCATTTCTTTAAATCTTACTTCAAACAAAACATATCCTAATTTTTTACTGAGCTGGACTGGAATCCAACGAATGTGAAAGAAACACCTGATTTCAGGCTCAGCTGGTATCGTCCGATTGCCGTATCGGGTGCGTCATAATATTTTTTTTGGCTCTGTAGTAAACATTTACATCCATATATAGGATATAGCCTCCTGTCCTGACACACGCTGGCCTCAAGAAAGGCAGTGCCTTTGGATGGGTAGCCTCGTAGCACAAATAAAAAAAGCACCCATGTGGATGTGATTCCATTCAAGCAAGACCTTTGTATTAAACAGGAAGGACTCAACACAGGGCTTCAGGGCTATACCGAGGTGGGATAACAAGATGTCACATCCTTCAAGTTATTTGAGATAAAAAGATATTGATTAAATTACGCATCCTTCTAACTGAGATTAGCAGAGAATTACGGTACTTCTGCTCTCTCTCTCTCTCTCCATATATATAATCTTCACTTTTCGTACATTTATATTTAAGCTAATCTATATATCCTTAAACGGAATCATTTTTCTAATACTCTTTAGTTAATAAGTATCCACTTTTGAGCGTATGTCGTCACCGTCACATCATCTTTGCAGGCTTGGGGACGCTCTTTCCCAGATAAATATTACGTTTTACTTATGCAAATGTTATTGGGTTTCGGTTTCAAAGTGTGCATATATGTAGTAGCTACGTGCACAGTACACAATTCTAGAGGTGGGCGGTATCAGGAAGATTGGATTCAACCTCACATCAATCTACTCAACACCGAGAAACCAACAAAAGAATCAATGACCTGACTGCTTCTCGCTAGTCGCTGCACACCAACCACTCTCTCAGTGTATGGACTACGAAGAGCGTAGCACAAAGAAGGAATTGTGTTGTGTACGTGACACAAAAACTATCGGAAGAAAGGACTTTTCTTCTTCTTTTTTTTTTTTGTGGACTCATTACTCCCACACGCAGATGAGGTACTTTTTTTCTTTCCCGGTAACATGCTTGGACTGGGATGGCATGGATACGTCTGTCATCTTTTTCTTTTCTTGCGGACAAATGCGATTTGTTTACACATTGTTTTCGTGCCCCAGAACTTCAATATAGTAGGTCAAGGATTGCAGAATTTTGACTTTACTGAAGCAAAAGCTCCTAAAATGTTTTACTTTACATCCACAATGTTATTATAATAGATTTAATTTGGTGAAGCATACTATATATTTAATTATAGGTTTAGGCGAAAAATCTTAGAAAATATTATGAATTACTTAGCAATAAATTTGTTACATGGAATTTTTAATTAAAACAAATCTTCTTAAATTATCATGAAAAAGAAAACCATAATTTGAACTGTTTTTTTTCCTCTAGACAATCGACAGTGGATTCAGGCTTTTGTGGACTATTTGGGACTTTTGCTAGTGAATTCCTTCCTTCCTCTTCATTTGTTTTTGTATTTTAGCTTGTAATTATTTCCTATTCTCTACATTTGATAAGTATGCTCTCTAGTGTAGATTCGTTTTGAGTTTTCGATTCCCCTAAAATATTTGCCGTTTCTTTCTTGCCATATCTTGTGCATACTAAACCCCGTAGAAATGATCACCCTCTTTCTCATTACGCCACTAATTCGCCTATCCTCCTCGATCCAACTAAGAACATGCTTATGCTGTTAATTGAGATTGCTTCTTGTATCTTCTACCAAATCCACTTGGTGTAATCGCATTCGAAGAACAAGCTTCCTGAGGTTTCTAATGCTATTAGCTATAGTGTACATATGACTGGAAATTTAGAAATTTCCACTTTTCTATTGGGAGATCCTTTTTGGTGGTGAGCCACATTAGATAGAAAACCCTTTGTCAAATAATTTTATATTTACATATACTTTTTAAGTTCTAATTGATAATTTAATAAATTCTCTTTGTTCAATCAATCACGAAAAACTCACATCTTCATTGCGAGAGTAAATAGGATCTTTTTTATATATCTTCTTTGTTACGAGTAAAAGAGAATCATATTCATTTCTATTATTCTTCAATTTATTTAATAAATGCTCAAAATGACTCGAGAATTCTCTTTTTTTGCTTATACAATATATTAGAGACTCATATAATACTTACAAAACATAATTTTTTTACATATTTTCTTTATTATGGGAAAAAAGATTAATATTCAATTCATTTATTCTTCAATTAATCTCATAAATGCTCAAAACAGTTCTAATATTCTCTTTTTTTATTATACAATATTCTAAATGCTCATGTAATGCTCACAAATATAGGAATAAAATGAAACTCTATCAATTGCTTCCTCAGACTTCCTCTTCTGCCAAAAGTTCTTCCTTCAACTTATATGTATTCCATTTATTGTTGGGTTTGGGTCACTTCTAAGTGGAGCCCAATGCCCAAATATAAAAAGGGTGTTTTAAACCCTAAATAGGTTAAGAAAAATTGGAGAGGTTCAACAGTAAGAGAAAAGAGACGGAAAAGAGAAAAGAGAGGCTTAGGTGGGAATTTTCATTATTTTTTCCAGCATTGTGCAGTCTTCTTCTAACCTTCGATCGCATGGTGATTTCTTGTATCGGCCTGAAATTTTAACCAGATATTTCTCTCTCGTTGTTCTACATTCTGAACGGTGGAGATTGGATTTGGAGGTCTCCAAGGTACCCTGATCTTCAGTCGAAGTTGCTATCAAATTCAAAGGGTGATATTATTCTCAACTCTTTGATTCTTTCATCTTGCTGATTACTGTTGTTGTCTCTTAAGTTGAGTGATGACTCTAGTTATATATAGAGTTGAAAAACTCTTTGTAACTTGATTGGTGATAGTGGAGTTTTTCTTTACTAGACTATGTCCCGTGGCTTTTCCTTTCTCACATTGAGGGAGATTTTCCATGCACAAATTGCCTATGTGCTTTATTTCTTGCTGCTCAGTTTCTTGCACTTGTGAGTTTGTTGGCTG
Source organism: Erythroxylum pedicellare (assembly GCA_027563575.1). Taxonomy (NCBI): domain Eukaryota; kingdom Viridiplantae; phylum Streptophyta; class Magnoliopsida; order Malpighiales; family Erythroxylaceae; genus Erythroxylum; species Erythroxylum pedicellare. The sequence continues at coordinate 19,478,519 of JAOQMP010000003.1, read as the reverse complement.
TTGTTTTTCTTTTGATGTTGGTTGTGTTTGTTCACACAGGGAAAGGTTTATTGGTTCTGGTTAATTTGTTTCCGCTACGTGACCGACTCCTCCTTTCCTAACAAGTGGTATCAGAGCTTTTTGGTTTAGGATATTTATGGTTGTGGTGAACAATAGAAGTTGTCAACACTAGTAGGATGGTTACTTTGAATGACACCAATTATGCTCTTTGGAAGGGCAAGATGGAGGATCTGCTTTATGTGAAGAATTTTCACTTATTAGTATTTGCCACTAAAAAGCCTAATGATAAATCGGATGAAGAATGGAATCTGATGCATAGACAAGTGTGTGGTTTTATCGGATAGTAGGTTGACGACAATGTGTTGAATTATATTTCTGGTGAGACACATGCTCGAAACTTGTGGAAGCAGCTTGAGAAGCTGTATGCTTGAAAGACTGGGAACACCAAGATGTTCTTAATAAAGTAGATGTTAGCTTTGAAGTATAGTGATCAGACTCCTATGACAGATCACTTGAATAACTTCCAGGGAATTATGAATCAGTTGTCAGCAATGAGGATTAGATTCGATGAAGAAATGCAGGGTTTGTTTCTCCTTGGCTCCTTACCAGACTCTTGGGAAACTTTTAGATCTTCAATGTCAAATTCTGCTTTGGATGGTGTTATCTCTATAGATCTTGCCAAGAGTAGTGTATTGAATGAACAAAATGAGAAGAAAGTCGCAGGGTTTCTCTTCGACAAATGTCTTGATGACTACCTCTAGGGGGAGAAATAACAACCGGGGTTCTCAAAACAGAGAGCAAAGTCAAAGTAAATCCAAAGGTAGATACAAAGATGTTAAGTGCTTTCACTACGATAAGAAAAGGGTACTTGAAGAAAAATTGCTAGAAGTTGAAGAAAGAGAAGAAAGGCAACAAAGGTAACAAAGAAAAGAAAGAGAATGACAATGAGAATTGTGTTGCTATTGCCACTGAAGAAGACCTTGTGACAGTCCTTGATGAGAGCCTAGTTGGGGTTGTTTATGATGAATCAAATTGGGTTGTAGATATTGGTGCTTGTTCTCATGTTACATCAAGGAAGGATTTTTGCTCATCTTATACTTCAGGTGACTATGGGGTATTGAATATGGGAAATGAAACTATCTCTAAAGTGGCTGGCATTGGGACAATTGTGTTGGAAATAGGTACGGGAACTAAACTTGTTTTGAACAATGTGAAGCATGCACCTGATGTTCATTTACACTTGATATCTATTGGTAATCTTGATGATGAGGGTTATGTGAGTACCAATGGCGGTAGTATGTGGAAGCTCACTAAAGGTTCCTTGGTGTTGGCTCATGGTAGCAAGCGCTCTGGCTTATACTGGAAAACAACTTCAGTATATACTGACAGGGTGAATGCAGTTGAGAATGACTCTTCAGTGTTATGGCACAGGAGACTTAGCCACATTAGTGAGAAGGGATTGAATGTGTTGGCCAAGAAGAATCTTTTATCAGATTTGAAGGGTGCTAAACTGGAGAATTGTGAGCACTGCTTGGCTGGAAAACAACACAGAGTTTCTTTTAAGACTAATCCTCCTTCAAGAAAGACCGAGTTGCTTGAGTTGGTGCACTCGGATTTGTGCGGTCCTATGAAGACAAGGATTTTGAGGGGTGCATTGTATTTTGTTTTCTTTATTGATGACTGCTCTTGGAAATTATGGGTCTATGTCTTGAAGACTAAAGACCAAGTGTTGGGGGTCTTTAAGAAGTTTCAAGCTTCTGTTGAGAGAGAGACTAGAAAGAAGCTGAAGTGCATTCGCACTGACAACGGTGGTGAATACTGTGGGCCATTTGATGAATACTACAGACAAATAGGCATTAGACACCAAAAGACTCCTCAGCTTAACGACGTGACAAAGAGGATGAACAAGACCTTGATGGAGAGAGTCATATCTATGCTTTCTGAAGCTAAGTTGCCTTATTCATTTTGGGGTGAGGTTGTATTAGCAGCTGTACATGTTATTAATTTGTCTCCCACTATTGTTTTATAGGGTGATGTTCTAAATAGGGTGTGGTATGGCAAGGATGTTTCCCATACCACTTGAGAGTGTTTGGATGCAAAGCTTGTATGCATGTGCCTAAAAATGAGAGGTCTAAGTTGGACGCCAAGATGAGGCAGTGCATCCTCATTTGTTATAGCCTTGATCAGTTTGGTTATAGGCTGTATGATCCTATTGAGAAGAAACATGTGAGACGTCGTGATGTTATCTTCATGGAGGATCAAACCATTGAAGATATTGACAAGGTAAAGAAGCCATGGCATTTTAGTTCTGGTAGCCTGATTGATCTTAATTCTATTCCTCATATTGGTTCTCACAATGTTTATGGACCTGATGATCATGATAATCTCCATAATCATGTTCCTGATCAGCATGTTGATGATGAAAATGCTGATGGTGATGTTGTTGTTAATGAGATAGATGTTTATGTTCCTAAAGTTATGGATGAGCCAGCTGTTCCACTGAGGAGGTATACTAGACAACATGTTCCTTCTTCCTGTTACTCACCTGAGGATTGGGTGTTACTCAGTGATGGGGGAGAACCTGAATGATATGAGGAAGCCATTGAAGATGAGCATAAGGATCATTATATTGAAGCTATGCAAGATAAGATGAAATCTTTGCATGAAAATCACACTTATGATTTGGTGAAGTTGCCTAAGGGTATGAAAGCTTCGAAGAACAAGTGGGTGTTCAGAATCAAAGCTGAAGAGCACAATTTGAAGTCGCGGTATAAGGCCAAACTAGTTGTTAAGGGATTTGGTCAAAGGAAGGGTATTGACTTTGATGACATCTTTTCTCCTATTGTAAAAATATCTTCTATCCAAATAGTTCTTGGTTTTGCTGGTAGTCTTGATATGGAGATTGAGCAGATGGATGTGAAGACAGCCTTTCTTTATGGTGACTTGGAGGAGGAGATTTACATGGAACAACCTAAGGGCTTCAAGGTGAAAGGAAAAGAAGACTTTGTGTGCAAACTGAAGAAAAGCTTGAATGGGTTGAAGCAGGCTCCTAGGCAGTGGTATAAGAAATTTGAATTAGTTATAGGGGAGCAAGGCTACAAGAAGACTTCTAGAGATCATTGTGTGTTTGTACGCAGATTTTTTTACAATGATTTTATCATATTGTTACTTTATGTAGATGATATGTTGGTTGTGGGCAAGAATGCTTCTAGGATTGCTGAGCTAAAGAAGCAGCTAAGTAAGTCTTTTTCCATGAAAGACTTGGGTCTTGCCAAGCAAATTTTAGGCATGAGAATTACTCATTGCAAGGATGCTAGGAAGTTGTACTTGTCTTAAGAGAAGTACATAAAGAAGGTTCTTCAAAGGTTTAATATGACTGGGGCTAAACCTATTGCTACCCCACTTGCTCCTCATTTTAGGTTGAGTGTCAACCAATGTCTTTCTACAAATAAAGAGAAGGAAGAGATGAAGAAAGTTCCATATGCCTCAGTAGTTGGTAGTTTGATGTATGTCATAGTGTGTACCAGGCCAAACATTGCTAATACAATTGGTACGATAAGTTGTTTTCTCTCTAATCCAAGTAAAGAGCATTGGAATGCGGTGAAGTGGATTATGAAGTGTCCCAGAGGTATAACTAACTTGAGCCTTAGTTTTGGTCTTGATAAGCCTTTATTAGTTGGTTTTACTGATGCAGACATGGCAGGAGATGTTAGTTCTCGAAAGTCTACATCAGGTTTCACGATCAAGTTTGCAGGGGGAGCCATAGTATGGCAGTCAAGGTTGCAGAAGTGTGTTGCTTTGTCAACCAAAACGGCTAAGTTTATTGCAACTACAGAGGCTTGCAAGGAGTTGCTGAAAACTTTTCTTCTTGAGCTTAGTTTTAAGCAGGACCGATATGTGTTGTTTTATGACAACCAGAGGGTCATTCATCTTAGTAAGAATGCTAGTTTCTATGTAAGGTCGAAACACATTGATGTTAGGTATCATTAGATACGAGATGTGGTGAATTCCAAGTTGCTAGAGCTAGAGAAGCTTTATACAAATGATAATGTTGTTGACATGATGACTAAAGCATTGCCGAAGGAGAAGCTTGAGACTTGTTCCTTGATGGTCGGTATGGCCAGATGCTCCACTTAGTCATGAGGGGGAGATTTGTTAGATTTGGATCACTTCTAAGTGGAGCCCAAAACTCAAGTATAAAATGGTGTTTTTAACCCTAAATAGGGAAGAAAAAAAAGAAAGGAGAGGTTCGGCCGAAAGAGAAAAGAGAAAAGAGAGGCTTACGTGGAAATTTTCGTTTTTCTTTCCAACATTGCGCAATCTTCTTCTAACCTTCGATCGCATTGTGATTTCTTGTCGGATTGATCTGAAATTTTAACCAGAGATTCCTATCTCATTATTCTTCATTTTGAACGGTGGAGATTGTATTTGGAGGTCTCCAAGATGCCCTGATCTTCAGTCGAAGTTGCTGTCAGATTCTAAGGGTGATATTGTTCTCAACTCTTTGATTCTTTCATCTTGTTGATGACTATTGTTGTCTCTTGAGTTGAGTGGTGACTCTAGTTATATCTAGAGGTGAAAAAAAAAATTTAACTTGATTGTTGATAGTAGATTTTTTCTTTACTGGACTAGGTCCCGTGATTTTTCCTTTCTCACATTGACGGAGGTTTTCCACATAACAATTACCTGTGTGCTTTATTTCTTGCTGCTTAGTTTCTTGTATTTGTGAGTTTGTTGGCTATGATTTTTCTTTTGGTGTCGGTTGTGGTTGTTCACAAAGGGAAAGTTTTATTGGTTCTAGTTACCTTGTTTCCATTATTGGACCTCAAACATTTCTTGGAAGTTAGAACTATTGTATGTGAAATGTTAGAAGTTAAAAGTTGAAAAATGTAGTTAAAACATGTTCGCTAAGTATGCTTCAGTGTTTTAGCCATAACTTTTTCTCTTGTTATCCAAATGAGATGAATTTTAATTTTAAGTAAACTAGAAACATAGGGCTACAAATTTTCTATTAAATTGATTTTTAATTTAGTCTCTATGAATGTCAATTTTTGACTGGAAATTGAGCATAGAATATTGTTTCAGCATAAGAACAATACAAAAATGTTTAGGATATAACTTTCAAATTTCTAAGCCAAATTGAATAATTTTGGTGTTATTAGAAACTTAAGACAATGAGGAATTTTTTTTAGAAGAAAGTGCTATCAAATTCCTTCAATTACTTGATCAGAAAAGGCCTGGATTTTTGGAAGGAATTAGGCATAATTTAAATAATTTTGAGGTCATGCTAAATTAATTATTTTATTTGGAGTTTATTATGTTAATGTTGGTAGGATTTTAAAATGTAGTTTAGTTGAATTAAATGGTAAGAGTATATATGTATGAGGGCATTTTGGGAAGATCACTTAAGCATTAAAGTGTTAAGGCTTTGAAGGAAGGGCAAATTGGACATTTCTCAATCATTAATGGCATAATTGAAATAAGAAGTGTTGGCTTGCTTTTAAGGAAGAAGAAAAAACGTGATTTGAGGATAGAAATGGACAGAAGAAATAAAGAGAAGAGAGAGAGTGTCATGTAAGGAGAAAAGAAGGGAAAGAAAGAAGAGCAAGCTAGGTTTCGATTTTTCTTAGTCTTCAAGAGAGATTTTGAAGTTGCTCAAGAAGAAAAAGGGTAAAGAAAGAGAAGAGCTTTCATTAAAGACAAGAAACTCTTCATTTGGAGAAGATTCAAGGTAAGTTGGATTTTAATCTTTAGATTTTTGAAAGAGTTTTGGTTTATAAAGCTCAGGAAATGTTTGGGTTTTAGTATTCTAGAATCGATTTTGGGTGAATGTGTCTTGTGGGTTCTCAATTGGAATTCCTATTTAATGGAATTTTTGGCTTATGTTAAAGGAAATCAAGGAAGGCAAGAGGAGCAAAGGGAGAGGTCTCTTTGAGCAAGTATCAAGCAAGTAAATTTTAGGTGGGTTTCATGTTTATAATTGAATAATGAGCCATGAATGTTTCCTTTTAAAGTAAGAGAATAAAATTATTTCAATTACTTCATAAATGTTGCTTTTATTGCTTTGAATAAATTATGAAGTTGCTACATGTTTTGGTGTATGAATCTCGATGATGAATGGTGATATGGAAATGGTTTTGAAAAGACTTTATATTTATGAAATTAAGTTTCGAAAATGCATATGAAATATTTCGTGCTCATAAAAGACAAGTTTTCAAAATGTACCATTTGGGCAATCAGTTTTCAAGTGATGAATAACATATTATGTGAGTTTGTGGTGGTCTGTTCCGTCTGTCAAGTGCATTTTGACTAAAAGGCTTCTCTCACCTGCCCGCTAGTGGCATGGAGCTCTTTAACGGACTCCCATAAGTTCACGACTACGCAAGACCATTTTGTAGGATTGCGATAGTACGTTCTGTTCACGACTACACAGGACCCTTATAGGAAATGTGTAGTACATTATGTTACAGAACTGCCCAAACTATTTCTGATGTGCTTATGTGTTTCTGATTTATGACAAGTTTGATGAATTCATGATTTATGATGTTTATAAATTGCTTGATAAGTTGTAAATTTGGGAAATATGTGTTACATGGATTCCAATGTGAATTTTTCAATAAAAACAAATATTTTAATAGTGTTCGCTTGTTTCTCATTATAAACTTGTTACCCACGAGCTTTAAGCTCACCCCCTTCAGTCCCATCCGTAGGTCATGAGCAAGAGATTGAGTGACTCAGAGTCAGGGCATCAATCCGGATTTGCATGTTTTGTTTTGTTTTCGAGTAATTTGTGTAAAATAAGGTTATAGTCGCATGTTGAGAAATTATTGTTCAAGTACCCTTTGTAATTTGGGATTTTGGAAAAATGTTGTATTGTGGCTAGGAAAGCCCATTGAAGGTTTGTAAAACACTTATGTTTTGATGATAATGAAATATGATTGTATTTTGGGCTTATGACTCTCAAGTTTGTACTTTGCATTTTTAATCTTTTCATGGGTGTAGAAATTGTGTTCTGAATTTAGGGAAAAAATTGTATTAATCTAGGCTAAATTAGACAAAGTGTTATGCTTGAAAGTAGTAGCTTATCGTTCTAACTTTCCAACAATATGAAGTATGAAATTTTTGGACATCGGAGTTAAGAGATGCGATCATTTATAAGTGGTAATGCTGCATAGGATGTATATCATAACGGCTATGGTGAAAGATGAGAATTTGTTGTATGTGATGAATCTTTTGAGTTGAAAGTTGGGGAGTTTAATGCACTCAAATTGGTAATTGAATGTTTAAGGAGTGTTATTACATTAGAAGAAGTGAATTTGGGAAGATTATGAGTGAATATGATGTTAGAATGGATGTAGGAACCTTTAGAGAGGCTTTCGAAGGAGTTTTGGATCACCAATCTCCATTAGACGGACTTCTAGTCCGTTAAATGTACCTTCTCGGGTGTAAAAACATCCCTAGCCTAGTCCATGTCTGTTAAACGGACATTAGGTCCATTAAACGGACCTTCTCAGGTCTGGAAAGCACTCCCAGGCTCATCTATGTCCATTAGACTTTCATGAGAACTAGAAGCGACATTCTGCCTTTAAAAGGGTCAAAATTGCAATTTACTGTAGTTATCCCATGACATATATGTCCGTTAAACAGACAATCATGGGACACCTACAATAAATTACGAGTTTGACCCTTCTAAAGGCATAATGTTGCTTCTAGTTCTCATGAAAGTTGTAAATCTAGAAGTTCTCTTTCAAATCGTCTAAAAACGACATTAATCCGACATTTTTAGTGAAAGTTATGGCAATTGCACCAAGATAAGTACCATATGATTGAGGATATAAACATGTTTGATTTATTTGGCCATAACTTCATCATCTGACCTCCAAATGAAGTGATTCTTGAAGCAATAGATTCCTAGAACTTTTTTATATCTCTCCATAAAAATTAGTATCTTTTTCTTTTGCTTTTGATCTGACAAAGATTTGTGGAAAGATAGTGAGGGGTTCGTTGAGAGAGCATGATTGGGGTATGAACATACTTTGTCTTCTTAAGCATAACTTCATCTATAGAGCTCCGATTGAGATGGTTCTTGCTTCAAATTAAACTAGCGACTTAGATTTAGGATTGTATTGAAGAATTCAAATCGTGATTTTAGCGATTGACTGGTGTGGGCATACCACACTTGTGAGATGATGGTTAATGATGGTTCTTTGAAATAATCCTACAAGGTAATACGCACGCTCACGTCTTATGATATTCAGAACAATTGTTGGGCTCCGAAGCAATATGCTCACGTATGATGACTCCAAACATTGGGCTCCAAAAATGGGGTCCAACATCCATTGCTTAACCGACTCCTCCTTTCCTAACAAGAATGTGGAGTTCAGTGAGGTCTTCGTCTTCTGAGACATTGGAGCCAAAGAGTTTTAAGCGAGTGGTAGTGGAAGTTGGCTTTGTTTGATAGTCAAGCTCTTCCATTAAAGCCCTACACACAGTAAACACTTTTTGGGTTTTGTTTTCACTAGTACAGGGAAGTAGTAAAAGTGGGAAATGTATGGTGCATTGCGGTTATGGTCTCAACAAAGTGCAAATGGCGAGGTTTTGCATGAGTGGGGTATATATAGATATTTAAAGGATGATTGAAAGAGAGTGAAAGGGTATTCAAGAAAGGAAAATGATAAAAAGTAAGAGTAGCAAAAGAGAAACACTGCATTTTATATTATTAACAAACCCAGCTCTATTTTTAAAAATTTTCTTAAAAAATTCCACCTCAGCAAAAATTTTGCTACCTCAACAATTAACTATCGATATCTTAACACTGTTAATGGCTAGGATTTATTTTCAATGTTTTCCAAACATTATAGTTTATTTTGAACATTTTGTAATCGTTATAGTTAATTTTAAACTCCCTTAAACATTAGGTTCCATTTCAGACACTAGTGTAAACGTTAGGGATTATTTTGCTCTTTTGGCCTCAATTTAGTTATAAACTTATTGAATGATATACACTTCAAATAAGCATCTTATCCTAATTCATTAACTTTAACTCTTTCAAAATCTTTACCATTCTATATATAATATGAAATCTAGTTATTTGGTTTAATTGCAACTTATGAAAATAAGTTATTGCACTAGGTATAGCTATAAAAGAAAAAAAAAACTTTTGCATTAGACAATATCCAATATTATATTTTTCTCCTTACACAAATCCATACTATTATGGAATTTAGTTGTATAGGTATTCATTAAAGAATCTCATTTTCTATAGATAACCAAGAAATAATAAATCTTGTTACATTTGTCTCACCTTAGTGCTTCAGCATTCTCATTTCCTAATTTCTACCAGTTTTAAACACTTTGAACCCTTTAAATGAATTGTTATCACATTTAACACATCACATGTATAAAATTTAAGAATTCAATACCATCATCATCTTTATGCTAATGGTTTATTTGGTCATTATTCAACTTAATAAGCTTCATAAGTTTCAAATAATTCACAATCAAAAGGATACATATATCTTTGTATATAACTTTGTAATTCTCATTATGTTGATTTAACCGAAATCAAATAAAAGGATAATCTTAGTTTTCTTACTTTTTATTCTTGC
>JAOQMP010000003.1:19446544-19460036 GCA_027563575.1 Erythroxylum pedicellare | reverse complement strand
TAAAAAAAAACAACAACAACTCTCAGATATAATCCCATTGACATGAAAACAACAACAACTCTCAAATATAATCATGTTGGCATGAGAGGTCTGGGGAATATATATGTATATATTCTATTAAAACTATGCTAAAGGTCACTAGACAAGTTCACCTATCATTCTTATAGTGTAACTTAGGTGGATATAGGTGTTGACCCTACAAGGATTATAATTACTAATAATGACCAATTTTTTATTATCTAATTGAACAAAAATAACGATTAAATTAAAGTAAAAAGAATTGACTAAACAAATCTAAAGAACCAAACCAAATCAATGAAAAGATTAAAGCAATCAAAAGATTAATAAAATATATCCCTTTAAAACTTTTTATACTTAAATCTATCTTAATTCAATGATTAACCTTAGTTTATTGGACTAGGGGAAACTTTAAATTTACAATTGTATTCTTTCTTAAGACATAGAACTCCTATCCTTAAGTTAATTGATTGAAATATCTTTTTGATCAAAACCTCTAAGAATGTATTAGCATGTTCTATGAATTTTTATTTTAGATTTAGCTCTATCTCAAAATATTTATAAAGTCTTATCTCTAGCATTCCATACAACTCTTATTATTCATTCCATGATCTATTCATATATATGATTTTTCATTCCTTATATGTGAAATCTAAATTTGAATAAAAACATTATCATATTTTAAATCAACACAATATAAATTAAGAAATTAATATAAAATAGCAGCTTTAGGGTTTATCAATTATAAATCTATATCTCAATTTAGTTTGTGCTCAAAAAAATAAAACTAAATAATAAATAACAAAGAATACAAAGCAAAATACCTCATTCTCGTGGATCTTGAATCTTAATGTTTTTAATCTAATCTTAATGTAACTTTTTCCTTTTTCCTGAGGTTGCTTCTTTCTTGTGTTAAGACTCTCTAATTTACTATATTGTGACTATTGTCTAGTCCTCCCTAACGGCTCTTCTTTAATTCCCTGTGTCTCTCTCCTTTTTAGCTATACAAAATCTCAATTTACATAACAATTACCACTAATATGGGTCTCTAACACGAGTTTGTGTTACGCCTATGTTGGCTTAGTAACTACTTTTCCACGCTTTTGAGGTTTAATTTAGGAATGTAGGTTTGAAGGCTATAAATATGACATTTTTTGACCATGTGCCATAATACGCTAAGTTATCTGAGAATTCAAATATCTCAGTAGCTTACACAAGATTGAACACGAGTTCATGTTTTATCCAAGTTCTAATTATGGTTCCATATTTAACATTTGTTTGTTTACATGGTAAGTTCTTCAAAAATATAATGCACTAGGGTGGAACATCATATTTTTGTGTTTTAAGAAAATGGTTCTCTACTAGACTTGTGTTTCTTAAAAAATGTATAAAATCTTTTCAAAATTGGCTCCAACTTGTATAAATCTGTTCCTTCTTTATTGAAGAGCTAAAATAAAGCCTGTAAATAAAATATAATTCCCATTAAGTACTAAATCATATAGAAATTATCCAAATATAAGTCAAATGCTCTTAAGATCGAGTTAAAAACATTACTTAATTAGCTTTTATAAAAAATATTTATACATTAAACACATGATATGAATAGTAATAAAATGTTAAGCCCCTAAATGTATTATAAAGCATAAGATGACAATTTCAAGAAAAAATTATATTGCAATATTTACAAATGAAGTTCTTCATTATTCCTTGATCTTAGTTCTTCACCTAAATTCAAGCTTAGTTTGACTATATTTGGTACTTGTACTTTGTTCATTTTAGCTCCTTTAGCTACTTTACTCACTGTATCACCTACTCTTTCAATAAACTTGGTATCTCATATATTATTTAATTCTTTGACACGTTAAATTACTAATATCAAAAAAATATTGGCAGTAATATACTTTATCATTATCAAAATTGTAGGACAAGACATCACTTGTTCCAATAATATCCTTCTTTTTGATAATGATGAAACTTTTGATGATATTGAGAGTAAAATAAAAATATTACTTATGAATATGCTCCCAAATGTTTCAGTAATATGAAATGTAATGTTCCTTTAATTCATGCATTATTAATTTATAAAGATCAAGTTTCAATGTCATTTGATACCACTATTATCTCTGCCATTTTGTCAATATTAAAAAGCATATAAATAATAAAGTTGCATACTATCAGATCTCCCCAGACTCCACTTTATTATAGGACTTCGGATTGGGTGTGATGATGATAATGATAATATAAATAATAAGTTATAAACATCAAAAGGATGAATGAATACTTTCCTTACCCTTTTAAAAATCGTTATCACATAGGCAACATTCTCATTAAGAAATGCATAAATGAATCTTAAAAGTAATTTGCAACAAGCTCATCTATCAATTTCAAAGATATCTATCTTTCTCCTTTTTGGTACATGCAACACTATTTTTCCAACTAAATATATATGTCAATTCAATATGCTCAAATATAATGGATACGAGAGCAAATGATTATTCCTTTTTAGGTATAATCAATAGTTACATCATTTTTATTCTTCGTTTGATTCCACAAATAGTCTTTTTTTAATCTCAATTTTCTTGCTTGGTTTATATGAGGATTCTTGATGATTGTCCCTTTGTAATAAATTATTAAAGATACCATGGTTGTTCCTTAGTTTGATACTCATAAATACTTAATTTTGTATCATGTATTTTGTTTCTTTTAATTTTAAAAATTATTTTCAAGAAATTAAACATACATTTGAATTTATGATCTTATTTTTATAATATACTAAGTTGATTTTTGTGGTCTTTTTACTAGATTATGTTGTTAAAATTAAATTTTTGATTTTCGATTGTGTTGAATTTATTTTTATATTTTGTTTTAATCATTTATTAGAGCCTTTTGTCTAAATTATTTTAATAATTAATTTGTATTTTTAGTTAGTTTAATTGTGTTCAGTTATATCGTTTAATCTTTTGGGTATTAATTTTGCTTTTTAGGAATTTTGGTCAATTTAAAAATAGATATACCTAAGGGGAGTCAAATGTTGAAATATGAAAGAATATTTGGGTTGCTAAGTCACAATGAAATAGTATAAGACAAAGATGCAAATGAGAATAGTTGACTTGTATGGAGAAATAAAAAGTCAGTAGGAAAAAATGACAATAATATGGGCTTTGAGGGCTAGTAAAATGGCTAAAATTATTGGGTGAAGGGCATTAAACAATGTTAAAAAATGAAGAGAATATTAGGCATGAAAAGAAAAAATTAAATGACACGAATGAGTGGCACCCGACTACAATTACAAAATGACAAGATCAAAAATGAAGAGAAAAAATTAGAGCAAGACAACAAAAAAGGATTGTTGCAGAAGAAAAAATAAAATTGCAAGAATATTGGGATTAAAATGACAAAGGTAGATCTACGATTTTTCCTAAACTCAAAAATTTGAAGCCCTTAAGAAAACCCACCACTATTTCCTTTTCTCCAAATACCAAATTGCCTGATATGTAATATCTTCGATAGTTTTAGCTCCCTAAAAAGTTTTGAGCAACTGATTGTCCATTTTTTTGGTAATAAACTCGCATCTGTCTAGGGATGACAATCGGCCAGGCCAGGCCAAGGCTGACCATCCTCTATCAAGCTCGGGCTTGACCCAATGTTTGACTTAGTTTGGGGCTCTTCGACCTGAGTTGATTTATTATTTTAAAAAATTCAAAACGACATCAGGTTAGAGTTATCCGTTAGGCCTCGGGCTGAGTTGGACCAAACTTCCAAGCCTACATCTATTGATCATTCCGTGATGTGAGTGAATTTTACTAAGAATAAATATTAAAAAGCTTATAAGGCCTCATCAATAAAATAAATTAAATAATTAAAATTAATCCTTTGATTATAGAAAAGTATCAAATTTACACAAAAGAAAAGAAATACTATAAGAAGGTTTTGATAAGTTTTGAATTAGTTTAGTGAAAAATAAAAGATGAGAAGTACTTGATCGAAATGTAACCAAGTAAAAACTCAAAAATTCTATCCCTTTATCCCTCTTATATATTGATTCTTACTTGAATTTAAAAACTAACTATTAATGATAATAGGTATAAGTAATGTTGTAATTAGGGACTCAATATATTAATACTAATTTAGAGTAGAATTCTAATAATTTTTATTCAATTAAAACTAAATATTATTTGTGATCATATATTTCTCTTTCTGTTAGACCTTGAGTTATTATTAAGAAAATCTAGTTTATAACTGTTTCTTTTATCCTTTCAATGAATTGAAATGATTACCTTCTCTAAGAAAACCATTAGATATCCTTTGAACTGTGAACCGTGGCATGCTAGAATAGTTAAACACGGGAAACTCTGTACAAGTTTTTTTCAAAACATATCACACACGTATACGGAAATCAATAATCAAATTGGGCCAACTTTATTCATAAACTTTTTCAATCACAAGAGTTATAACTCTCATTATACATATCATCGAAATCCCAATAGTCACTTAGGTCCATTTCATTTACAAACATCACTCGCCACAATTGATATTACACTTTAAAATTTACAAACATACATTGCATAATATTTGCGGAAATATAATTCAAAACTAAAATCATTGAAGATATATGCAAGTGCAAACTAATCCCGACCCTTAGTCCATATCTGATTTCAGTGAATATACTCTAATTAGCCTAATTGGATATCTCCTCTGAACCTGAAAAATCACGTTGCAATTTTGATGAGTTTTGCAAACTCAGTGATGTAACCATCCTTGATGGTTCACCCAATTTATACCACATAACAAATCATATAAGTAGATAATTTTACATCTTTTCATTTAGCAAATTGCACCACATATCATTTACTTCACATTTTCATATAAATACATGTCCACATTATAATTCAATCAGTCAAACACACTCAATAAGTGTATATTCAATGTTTGTGTGACTCACATTCAATTATTACGTTATTGTGACTTAGTGCCTAAACTATCCCGTATCCATAGTGGATACCGGTCTCATTGATATTCTCCCTTACCTGTTGAGGATATAGGGCTCATTGTACATATCGAGCATTTGGCTTTATAACACATTTCGGAGCTTTAAGCTTATATTCAATGGCTACTTATGTCACAACTATCATTATCTAATCATGCATTTATGTATGAAATACATCACATTCATATTCAATTGTTCATTGTTTCGAACATACCCATTTGCAATCCCATTCAAACATATTTACAGTCTCATTTTTATTTATCATCGGACCTTAATCAGGCATTCAACAAACATGTTGAGAAACATTTATTTAACCAAATTCACATTCAAGGAACACTTCAATATCACATTCATAAATCATAATCATTGGACCTTCATGTCCAGAATCAGTACAAACAATCCACATTCAGAACATAATTTCACCAAATTCATAATCAAAGAACACTTCAATATCACATTCATAAGTCAAAATCTTCGGACCTTCATGTCCGGAATTAGTACAAACAATCTATATTCATAACATAATATATATTAGACAAATATTAAGAAAGACTGCCTAGGTTACTCATAGTACGCTCCAGATAGTTATTGCCTTGAAGTCTCGGCAATGTCTGGATGATGGCGCTTAATGTGCTCCTCTATATCATACAATACATATAGATATCACTATTTTGCACAATGATATACGTACTTATTTGTGAACATATATGTATACAGAATATGTATAATGCATGTTTATGATAATCTCGGGTTCTTTATCATTATTCTTATCACAATATTCATTCATATATCAAAACTCAATTGATCAATCCAGATTTTTCTAAAACTATATTTTCAGGTCCACTTTGCATGATTATTCTCATTAGGAAAATGAAGTAATTTGAGAACACTTCCTTCTAGAAAATTGTTCTCCTTTGTCTTAAGTTTCTAATGATATCAAGATCATGCAATTTGATTCAGTATTCTATAAGTTATACTCAATATACTACAGAATGAGTACCTTTAAAATTTTTGCTAGTGCATGATCATGCACTCAAAGTTGTATAACTCATATCTCTCAATTCCAGTATCCAAAAATTACAAACTTTATTCTAATTGAAAACTAAGAGAATAAACTACAATTTTTTTGAAGACAACTTTGTCTGATTCTGTAAAATCCTATTAGTTGAATTAAGATTAAAATGGTGTTTATTAGAGATTAATGAAAAATTAGGAAGCATAATTCATGCTCATGATCATTGTATATTCACATATATGTGCATATTTATTTTGTTACATTAAAAAAAAGTGTACATGCATTCATTGACATTTTTCGGGTATAATTGATTGTTAAAAAATACAATTAAAATGTGAATTGTGAATTATTTGAGCTAAAAATTTATTTGGAGAATAATCTAATTATTTCAAATTTTTGGTGAATTTTTGGGAAGTTTTGAAAATTTGGGGTATTTTTTGGATTTAAAAATAATAAAAATAATAGACCAATGAAATTGTGATATGTGCCAGTAGTGAGCAGTGACACATATAGAACATGCAATATAGCCATGTGGTGTATGGATTCGGTGCAGCTCATCCCTCTCTTGTTGTCTCTTCACCGAAAGCATTGTTAAACAAAAACAATTTTCTACTTGTTACCAACATTGAAACACCAGTTGTTCATTCTATTTACTTGATTCACTCACACTGTCGAAAGCTTTGTTAAATCAAGAAAGTGATTTTGGGATTTAATGGTATTTTGGTGATGTTTGAATTGGACTGAATAGGGTATGATAAATGAAGTGACTAGAAATAATTGTAGAAATAAATATGTGCATACTCTGTATACTTTGTTTTTGGTTTACAGAAAAACGAATATGGGTTGTTTTTACTGTTTATATGTGAATCTGTGGAGTATGTATAAATATGAATTTAAATGAGTTTTATGATAAGAAACGAGGGTTAGGGAAGGCTGTGATATAAAAAGGGATTAAATGACGCAAAAGTGTAGTTGTCAGTGAAAAGAAATGCATACATTGAGAGTTAGAAAAGTGTAGAAAAATGGAAACATGCATGAATGTGTTGGTTTCGGAACTAGATAGGAATCTTAGATTTTTGACTAATTTTTGGTTACGTTGAACTGAGAAGAAAGTGGTATAAGTAATTTATGTATGAATTGAATAATATAGGAATGAGAAAATTAAAAGATGTGCAGAAATATATATGCAGTAACGTTGCAGTAAACTTCATGCTCTGTTTTTGTTATATATGCGTAAGTGTTTGGGAATATTGGGGATGGATTTTTGTGAGGTTAAAGATAAAGAAAACATAGAGCATAATGTGGTGTTGAGTTTAAAGGAGTAAGATGATAGAAAAAGGAGGAGGGAAGGAAAAAAAAAGAAATGGAAATGTGCAGAAAGTTAGGAACAAAAATAGTAGAGTGAGAGAGTGTGTATGTGTAGTTTCGGCTTTTGGTGTTTATGTTTAACATTTGGATTTTTTTTTGAATTGTTTGTGTTAGGATGAAAGTTTGTGAAGTTGTTAACTTCAGAAAGATGTGAAAAATAGGACATATGTTCTGTTGAGAGTTTTTACTGTTCATGAAAACAAAACTTGCATTAGAGAGAGCAAGAAGAAGGTGATGGACTACGTCTGTGATGTTAGTGTTTGAAATGCAAATATGAATTAGAGTAAATTGAGTGGAAAGGGGAGTAAAAATGCGGAGATAAATGTGATAGAGAGAAGTATTGAAGTAGGTTCTATTTTGGGCTGAAACTAATTATGCAAAAGTGCAGCTGATGAAGATACGTGCAGAAAATGATGAACAACTGTATATAATTTTGTCTTTGATGTTATGATTAAACCTTGGATTTTTGAATTGTTTGAGTTGTGATGAGCTAAAATGGAAGTAAAAGAGTTGGTTAGAGTGTCATATGTGTTAATTGAATAAGATAGAAGTAAAAAAAAAGAAGAAGAAGAGAAGAAGTGCACTTTTCGGTGGAGAAGATGAAGTCTACGTTCTAGAGAGAGGAAAGGTGGTGGTTTACATGTATGGGTTATAAAGTAGAGTATTTCATTGAACAAATCTAGGTCTTTTGGCTATAACTTTTTCATCCGAACTCTAAATGACTCGAAACTTAAACCAATATATTCCTACGACATTTTTATTTCTCTCCATAAAAATTTAGAGCTATCTTAATTGATTTGAAAGTGATTGATAGGATGAACGTGTGGAAGTCTGCTGGAATGTTATGAATTGGAAAATTTTCATAAACATGCTTTGGTATTCTAATTATAACTTGAGTTGTAGATTTCTGAATGAGTTGATTCTTAATTCAGATTAAACTAGAGACATATTTGAAGGAGTTGACTTTTAATTATGTCTCTAAGATTTTCAAAATTGGCATGTAATGGAGTCTTAGCTTAAGCTGAAGCACTACCAGGGACAGAAATCATATCCTGTAGTTATTGAATAAACTATATTGATGTGGGCTGAATTATACTGAGGTGTCTTCACCAAATGGTATCTTATTCTCTTAGCTTTAAATTGGTATAAAGTTTGTAATTTTTGGATATAGGAATTGAGAGATATGGGTTGTACAACTTAAATGCATAATCATGCATTAGCCAAAATTTTAAATGTACATAGTATGTGATATTTTGAGCATAACTCATAGAATAATGAACCAAATTGAATGATCTTAGTATCAATAGAGACTTAATACATAGGAGAATAATTTGTTAGAAGGAAGTGTTACCAAATTCCTTCACTTTCCTGATGAAATTAATCGTGCAAAATGGACCCAAAAGAGTACTTTTAAACAAATCTGAGTTGACCAATGGAATGTGGATATTTGAATGGTTTTTATAACAAAATAAATGAAAAGAAACCCAGAATTATCATGAACATGTATTGTACATAGTTAGTATACATGAATGTGCATTAAAGAATACAAAATTGTGCAATATTGTGATATGTGTATGTATTGTATGTATAGAGAAGAAAATTGAACGACAACATCCAGACATTGCCAAAACATCAAGGAAATAGTTGTTTGGAGCATACTGTGAGTAACCTAAGATGGTCTCACCATATTGTTTTGTACATTATTGAACTGTATTGCAATCTTATTGAATTATACTAAATTATGTTGATTGTGTACTGAATCTTGGACAATATTTGTCTGAGGTGTTTTGATGCTTGAGAATGATATTGGAAGTGCTATTTGAATGCGAATGCGTCTGCCTAAATGATTTTCTGATTCTCAACTGAAAGGTTGAATGCCAGATCTAGTCCGATGACCACTGCTACTGTGAATGTTACTGTAATTGATACTGTGACTGATATACTGTTATATTACATGCAAATGAAAGTGATTGAATTAATGACTGAATTGTGGCATGCACTTCATTACAATGCATGCAATATAAAGGAGTTGTGACTCATGTGACTACTGATACTGTTACTGATATAAGCTTTAAGCTCTTGCACTGATCAATGAGTCACTGACTGAGCTTGATAATTCGGGATACTGTAAAAGCACACAGTCACAATAAAATAAAAATGAATGTGAGTCTTATACATGTCGCATCCGCATATAATTTGAATTCATTGAATGATTTGCAAAGCTATGTGAATGTTGTTATATGATTGAACTGTGTATTTGAGAAATGATTTATCTGTGATAGTATTTGATATTTGTTTAGTGAAGTTGAGCTGTATGATTACATGCTATAATTGATCTCATTTTATGACATGAGTAAACCATCGAGGATGGTTACTTTACTGAGTTCGCAAAACTTATCAAAATTGCACCGTTGCTTTTTAAGTTAGAGAGTGAGACGACCTAGCTTCTAAGACTCCGTAGAAGCATATTTTGTGCAACTATTATAATCAGATTTGGCTCAGAGATTGGTCAACTGAGATTGAGGACGTAGTTATTTCTTTCATGTTTATTGTATTTGGTGTGTACTGAGTTGTTTAAGCTCATAGGATAATGTTGTAAAACTTAAATGGAATTGTGTTGTATGAAACAATGTAAATTATGGACTTTGATTAATGTGATAACATTTTGAGTTTAGAAAATGTGTGATTAATGTTTTAGTGTATGATGCCATGTTATTTATAGTGAAAGTGAGATGGTTAACATGTCATTTCTGACAGGCACGTACATGTGTATCCAATGGACACACGTGCATATCAGTTGGGAATGTAGTGTTACATTTTTGGTATCAGAGCTAGGTTTGGCATCCATAAGGATATATGGTGATATTAAGTGTGAAATGTTGTGTAAATGTCGAATGGTAATTGAAGTTATTGTGTGTTATTGGTTATCTGACGTAGGTGAACAAATGGAACACTCAGCTGATATGAGATCAGAAGGAGCCAGTAGGAAGTCGTCGGTATCTCTACTAGAGGAAATGCCTCCAAGAATTCTTGAGAAAAGGGAAAGGAGGTACGATAAACTGCGAAAGTAGGGAGTTGTAGATTTCTACGACAGTACAGACCCTGTAGAAGCTGAGGCATGGTTAGAGTAGATAGAACGAGTATTTGATCAAATGGGTTGTGAGTCGGACGAGAGATTCGACTATGCCATTTCTTTGCTAGAAGGCCCGACTTATCAATGGTGGAAGACTATTTTTGGTACTGCCACTAGGCCTTGCACTTTGACTTGGGGAGACTTTTTAAGGGCTTTTATAGAAAATTATATGCCCCAGGTATATATGGATAGAAAGATGAAGGAGTTCATAGATCTGAAATAGGGTGGAATGTCTGTAGCAGATTATAAGATCAGCTTTAATGAGCTGATGAGGTATGCTTCTGTCTTAATTCCTACTGAAGCAAATAAATGCAGGAGATTTGAAGAAGGCTTAAACATGGAGATTCTGACAAGGCTAGCTCTTACTAACTTGAGCAGTTTCATTAAGCTTAGAGCAGCCTTGATCCGAATAGAGCGATTGTTGAGGGACAGTCAATCTGACCAGAGATTAGAGACTGGTCAGAAGAGGCCCAGCGAGTCTCAGGGTGGTTCTAGCAGAAGGTTCAGTAAACGTCAGACCCGAACTTCTAGACCACCAGTTGGATCTAGACAGTCAAGATTCAGATAGAGGAATGGTTTTACTCATACTAGGAATAATAAGGGTGCAACATCGGGTCAGTTGCTAGCTTGTCAATATTGTGGGAACAAGCATAGTGGTGTATACTGGAGATTGCAGGAGCCTGCCTTCGGTGTGGCTCACATGATCATCATATAAGAGATTGCACATTAATGTCTGGGGCATAGTCTGGTGGGAGAGGGAGTAGAGTAACAGAACCTACTATTCAACAGAGTCGATCTAGTGGGTCTAGACAGAGAGCTCGTGGCAGAGGCAAGATGAGTTCGAGAAGTGTTACTGGGAGGACTGAGGTGCGGAGCAATCAGCTGCATTCTCAAGCTATAGTCTATACCATGACGAGACAAGAGGCTCAGGATTCTCTAGATGTCATCGCAGGTGTGTTATCATTATTTACTTTTGAGGTTTATGCATTTCTAGATTCTGGGTCTACGTATTCATTTATCACATTGCATATGACATCTAAATTACATTGTGATAAATAGTTCCTGAGATGTAGATTAGAGGTAAGTACGTTGATTGGTAGTACTATCGTTATTGGGGAGGTCTGTAAGAAGTGTTTGATTCGAATTGATCAGGAAGAATTGGTAGCATATTTAATTATTTTATAGTTAAAGGAGATAGATGTTATCTTAGGCATGGATTGACTCACCACTTATAGGGCCATCATGAACTGTTATATGAAGGAAGTGATTTTAGAGTCTCCTGATCAACTGAGAGTAGTATTCAGAGGCATTAGCTAAGTAGTGCCAACTAGATTGATTTCATTTATTAGTGCCTTGAAGTTAATGTATGGTGGATGTGAGGTCTATTTAGGCCACGTGATTGATACTCAAGCTGAACAGAGTGTACATGATATTCCTGTGGTTAAGGAATTCCTGGACGTGTTTCCTACTGAATTACTTGGTTTACCTCCAGATTAGGAAACAGAATTCACAATTGACTTAGTTCTAGGTACTGCTCCCATATCCATTCCTCCAGATAGGATGACACCTTTGGAACTGAAGGAGTTGAAAGTTCAGTTCCAGTAGTTGCTCGAGAAGGGGTTCATTAGGCCTAGTGTTTCTCTTTGGGGAGCTCCAGTGCTATTTACGAAGAAGAAGGATGGTACTTTAAGGATATGCATTGATTATAGGCAACTCAATCGAATTACACTGAAGAATAAACACTCGTTGCCTAGAATCGATGACTTGTTTGATCAACTGCAGGGAACTCGAGTATTTACTAAGCTTAATTTGAGATCTGGGTATTATCAACTAAAGATAGCAGAGGTTGATGTACCAAAGAGTGCTTTCAGATGTAGGTATGGACATTTTGAGTTCTTAGTAATGCCATTTAGGTTGACGAATGTCCCAGTTACATTTATGGCATTGATGAATAAGGTGTTTCAACCCTACTTAAACCATTTTGTAATTGTGTTCATTGATGACATTTTGGTGTATTCAAGAAGCAATGAGGAATATGTTGAGCATCTGAGAATAATTTTGCGGACTATGAGAGAAAAACAATTATATACCAAATTCAGCAAATGTGAATTTTAGCTAAATCAGGTGATATGTTTGGGTCATATAATAATGGGGCATCGTATTCAGGTGGATCCAGTAAAAATTGAAGCAGTAATGAGATGGGAGACATCGAAGAATGTATCAGAGATCTGGAGTTTCCTCAGATTAGCTAGTTATTATTGGAAGTTTGACGAGGGGTTTTCTTTAATCTCAGCCCCTCTTACTAAACTTCTGAGAAAGAATGTCGCATTTAGATGGAATGATGAGTGCTAGAGAAGTTTTGAAGAGTTGAAACATCAGTTGACTACAGCGCCAATGTTGACTATTCCATCAGGATCCGATGGATATGTGGTATACAGTGATGCGTCGCATCAGGGATTAGGATGTGTATTGATGCAGCATGGCAAGGTGATGGCCTATGTATCAAGACAATTAAGGTCTCACAAGATGAATTACCCGGTAGATGATTTAGAGCTTGCAATAGTAGTTTTTGCTCTATAGATTTGGAGACATTACTTATATGGCAAGACGTTTTAGATGTACACTGATCATAAGAGCTTGAAGTATCTATTAAGCCAGAAAAAGCTAAACATGAGACAGAGAAGATGGATAGAGTTACTGAAAGATTATGATTGCACAATTGAGTATCATCTAGGGAAGGCTAATATAGTAGCTGATGCTTTGAGCAGAAAGTCAAATACTAGTGTAGCTCAGATTCAGTTATTGAGGTTACCAAGCCTGATACAGATGAGAGCTTTGAATATGGAGTTGAATTTAAAACAAAATGAAGCACTGATAGTTACATTGAAACTAAGGCCAATGTTGCATGATCGGATCAGAAGAGTACAGAGTAAAGATCCTGAAATGGTGAAATTGATTGAGAAAGTTAAAA
>JAOQMP010000003.1:19418409-19430580 GCA_027563575.1 Erythroxylum pedicellare | reverse complement strand
TTCTCTCACTAAACTTTCTCTCTCTACATTTTCTATTTCCTGGTTGATTATCGGTGCATGGTCGATCGATAACAACAGGATCGTCTCCTACATAAGTGAATTCATGTTTGGACCAACTCAACACCTTCATAAGATTAAAAGTCACTGCATGTTTAGGTAGATCCTATTACCCGTAGCAATTGGAGGCTATGATTCTAAGGTACCAGCGTGCAAGCACACTAACATGCAGATTCATTAGATGCATGAACCTCAATAAACACTCAGGAAAATGGCAAAAACTAAGGAGAAGGAGCTCACTTGTTGTAGAACCACAGCAGCAGCAACAGAAGCAGTAGAACAAACGCGAACAACTGTTGACGTGTAGCAGAGAAGATGGAAGGTGATGAACTATACTGATGATAAAACATGTAACGGGAATGCATGTGTTCGCTTTGCTTCAGGAATGAATGCACTAGGAATACACGTGTCCTCTGATCTGATTAATGGACAATCTTTTAACAATTCTGCCAAGTGGCTTTGCTATTGTGTAACTGTAATGACTCCAATAACTCACAATGGTGTAAAACTTTTGATATATTAATGCGTTATTTAATTTTCAGAAAATAGTAGAGAGTTGCATGGGAGGATTCGCAAGTTTATTGAGTTTCTGCTGTCGATTTTGCGGGTGGCAGGTGGTGGAGCTTATCTGATGACGTGGAGGTTAAGTTCTTGGGGAAACCGTTGGTCATATGGGCGGTATCAGGATCGTTTGGTCATTTTCGCTGCATTCTATACTCTGATTCTCGCTACTGTATGTTGGTTTTGTAATTTTGTTATCAATTTCTGAATACGTGAAGCGATTTAAATTTTCTTTCGGAACAATTTCTTTGACTAACTCGAGGTTTATGTTGTGATTGTCTAAGCTTTCAGAGATATCTATACCACATTATTTGGCAGCATCCATCTTTTCGGCCAAAAGATCTGAAATTGCGGTGTTTCACCAAAGCTTGCGTCTATTAGTTTTGCTATGTATTACGTCAGAAATATGCAGGTCGAAGTCTTTTATGATTGAAAGGCCCTTTTTTTTCTTTTCTTTTTTCTGTTATCTGAAGTCTACAAACATACCGCTTTGTGCTCTTCTTCTAGTTCTAGTACCGGGAGGGCATTAGTGCAAAAAATTTGCAGTCCATTTTCTGAATAAAACACGGTTTCCAATTTCCTCCACTGGGCTTTCGACATGCTTTAGGTTATTATCCATCTTTTACCATGTCAGAAGTTAATGCAACTCCTTCCGTGATTGCTACATTTTTTCATAATTGCACAGAAATGAAAACACGAAAATAGAAAGATTTCGAAACAAAGGCACAAAAATGTGAAAAAATAGATGTATAAAATGAAAATATGACATGAGACACTAAAGAAAACATGTGTACGTGAAATGAAATGCAATGGAATCTACAAGTATTGTCTCCTATATTAAAAGTTGAATTCATTCTTCTAGACTTCGCATACTGATGCTGTTATAAATCTACAAAACTAGGGATTCAAATTGGCATTTTAAGATAATTGGAACAGAAACGAATTAATGAATTATGATTCTCCTGTGGACTAAAAGAAAAGATTACGGTTGAAGAAAATCCATGATCCAGTATCAACCGTTGCAAACCGTTTACTTTTGAAGCAACACGTAGCCTCACACTGCTACTTTAAAATGTCATGCAATTCCTGCCTTCTTCCCCAATACTAATGGCGACATATCCTGCAATTTCCGATGATTTCCAAACAAAGCCATCATCTTTAACACCGTCTGCACCGCCACTACATCCGCCACCGTCAAATTCACAAGATGAGACCACTGTCGCCACTGGGGTCCTGGACCCGTTTGAGTTGTTAAATGAGTCTAATGCTTGGTCTACTGGCCTCTGTGACTGTTTCAGTGATATCAGTAGTTGTAAGTAATTTTGTTTTTCGATTTTCCTGGAACTCACTCGCATTGTTGTCAAGGATTATTAGTAACAAGAAAACTTTAGATTGCACACCACCAATATAGTGTTTCTAATATTTCCAAATAGTATATATATATTGTTTCTAATAGTACGGTGTGGCAGCTACACTATCCTTGTTGGGCAGTGGGAACTGGTAAACCGTCGTATCTCTTTCCACATTTCATACCCTGCTAATATTTTTCTTGTTTAGTGTGAACGGTTGTGTTGATTTTTCAAATGGAGATTTTGTTAATTTATCTTTTCAGTTTGCGATCTTACGCATATAGATAATACTCTGACCATCAAACTGGTGATGTCTTGTTATTTCTTCACACATTCTCATAAAATTGTTTAATTGGATTTTGATCTCAGGTTGCTTGACGTGTTGGTGCCCATGCGTTGCCTTCGGACGAATTGCGGAAATGGTGGACAGGGGGTCAACTTGTAAGTCATTCGATTTATCAGATCCGATTATATGAAACTTTTCCTTGTAGTTAATGTGGATTGATTCCAAACTGTTAAATTTGCAGCATGTGGGGTGAGTGGAGCACTTTATACCTTGATATTGTGCTTGACGGGTTGCTCCTGTTTGTTTTCATGCTTTTACCGATCAAAACTAAGAGGGCAGTATTTCCTGGAGGAAAGCCCTTGCGGCGATTGCTGCATCCATTTTTGCTGTGAGGAATGTGCTTTGTGTCAAGAGTACAGAGAGTTCAAGAAGCGTGGTTTTGATTTATCAATAGGTAAGTATCCTTGTGAGGTTTCTTTTGATTGTATAATTGGCGGCCATTTCAATGTAATCTGTCAACTGATTTTTCATAATGGAATTGATCAATAGGGTGGCATGCGAACGTGAAGCGGCATAAACGATTGACGAAAAGGGCTCCAGAAGTTGAAGGAGGCATGATCAGATAATACCAAATAACTAGATACATCAGTGTTTATTGTCTAAAGGAATATGAGTTTTTGTTCGATAAGATATTAATAGATGTTTCGAATCATAAGGAATAAAAGAGACGGAACAAAAAAGGAAAAGGAAAGCAAACTGGAATGTGAAGCTTAAAAGCGTCCTGTAACATCACCTAGATACCCCATCAGTATGGCATGAACCAAGTAGTGAAATTTTTTTCTAGTTTATATTCATCCGCTCACTTTCAGATCGTGTAAATAGTATGGTAGATGGCAAAGAATGGAGGAAATGATTGAAGAATATAAATAGGGAATCCACTATATACCCAATTATTTATGATCAATTGTAGGAATCCCCTTGATACTTAAGTGAATTATATTAAAATGGGTAAATGAATAATGCATTTTTGCAGGGATAAAATTATAATATCACAATTTCTTGTTCTTTTTACTCTTCTTTAAACTTATCAACTAGAGATAAATTAAACATAAACTTCTTTTGCTTAAATTATCATAAACTATGTAATAACTCTTTTAGAGTCCTTAAGTAAATGATTTCACTAAACTAACATTAAAAAATTGTTATAAAGAAAAAAATTTAACATTTTCGCTTTCAAGATATTTCCTATTTTTGTAGACGTCAAGATTAAAGCTTTGTTTCCATTGTAGCTAGGATATAAGAAAATGGACTAGAGCAAAAAAAAAAACAAAAAAATGGTGTCATTTTCATTAACGTCATATTTAGTGTGATTATTATTTTCTCTTTAGCGATTTTTTTGGAACTATTATTTCAAGCACCCCAAAAGGAAAGGTCCTCAGGAGCTTATGTTGATTGCCATCTATGCTTAAATGCAACATTCTTTTGTTCTTTATTGTAATTTTGATGTTTTAGTGAAGTAGTAGAGAAAAGGGTTTCATTAACCATCTTTAGAGATGGCTAGTAAGGGGGAAGTGTCTCATTAATTGATTGCAAGAAATAATTTTAGAGACAAAAGATTACTGGGCAGAGGTGGGTCTGAACTTGTTTATGAGGCTATGTTGGAAGATGATTATGAGTTATAGTCAAGAAATACAAGCGTATAATCGAGGATGGATAGAGAGAATTTAAGGTAATGCTTCTTTTGAAGATCTACTTCTCTTTTCTTCATTTGCTGTCGTGGTTTTTCAGTCGAACCCTAAATCGCAGAACGAGGTAGGCTTATTAAGAAAAATTAATCATTCCAATATAATTTGTCTAGTGGGCTATAACGTGCATGAAGATACAAGGTTTATCATCTATGAATTAATACAAAATGGGTCCCTAGGAAAGTTATTACATGATAAAGAACATCCTTTTCATTTATTTCCTTCCTTTCTTCCTTCCTTCTTTCCCAATCCCAACCAATTTTGGTAGGAAAATTGAGCCCTAGAGGATCGTTTATGAAAAGAACAATCTTCTTCTTTTTAGGACTTCTGTTAAATAGGCACATGAGACGTAATATTGCTCTTGATAATAGCAAGATCAGGCTATTTCTCACATATATGTAGTAGTGATATGCAGAGATCTATAATCATCTAATATAATTTTGGATTCCAATTTCAATGCGGAGTTAAGAAGGTTTTGACATTTTGCTATAGTAGCTTCGAGGTTATGTTAAAAGAATATGTCCAACTTTTCAGTTGTCTTCATCTATGGCGCTTATAAGCTTCTTTTCTTACCTATTTTTGTTTTCTGATCTACATGTAAGATTGTGAGTTTTTCCTATAATCTTTGTCAAATCCATTTTTGGTCTACTAGATCTATTCATAGTTGGTACCATTTTCTTTCGATATGCTTTTTGATATACGTAAAACGGTGCTTCAATAAAAAGTTAACCTTACATTCGTTTTCCTTGTAGCTTGTGCTTTTTTGAGATAATATTCGTGTTTTGATCTGTCAAGTGAATGGTTTATTTTTCCATTTTTTCACGATTTGGTTGTTTACGAAGTTTTTTCTCTCGAATCTTGGTGTGGCTAGATCTGTTACTGCTTAGTGTTTGTGACCTATATTTATGTTCGTTTTGTCCTCTTTAGTTTTGAATTTTCCAGATCTCGAAATTTTAGTTTGGGGATTTCTGGGTTGCTTTGGATTTTCTTTTTTCTTTCTTTTCGAACTGATTCTTTGATCGTCAGTCATTGGTAGGGGCATTTAGGTTTCAAACCTTCTCGGGGTTTCTTTTGATTGCTGGTTCTTTTGTGGTTTTATATCAATATTCGATTTTTATATGCGGTGGTTACAAATGAAATGTTATGAAAATAATATGCTCCCTCGTAACCTTGAAGATCTTCAAGTCCTCATGATTTTTTTTTGGTACTTTTGTTTCCTGTAAATATGGTAATGGTATGTCTCTTCAGCTTAAACTAGTAAAGTTTCCTCCTTTTGTTGTTATCATTCATGGGTCTTGCTTCAAATCTCCTTTGATCTTCGCATTCTCAAGATGCTGCGTCTTCACTGGGATTTTCTGGTTTATGGATCTGTTTTCTTGTCATTGTCTGTTGGAATCTGATCTTTTTTTTAAAACATGTGTGTGAATGATTTCAACTTTATATGTCTAATTTCTGGATTTCTCTTTAATTCTGTTATTCTATGTAGCTCTCTTTCGTTTCTTTCTTTGCATGATTTTATTGTAATACTATGCAAGTGTTCGATGGAAAAATATCTCATGTCATGCATAGTTGGATCAAGGTCATAGGTATGTGTTTATTTTGGATAATGTGCAAAAATTAATATTGTTTAGCTTCCATCACCGATGCCACTATCATTCATTGCTAGTGGGTTTCCCACGATCATCGACCCAGGTATATGTTTTACCCATTCCTTAGCTGCTCTTTGTGGTCCTTTAAGTTGAAATAAGCACCAGTTATTATTATTATTATCCTTTTATTGAGTTTCTTTTTAGTAGTAGTTTTATCATCGTCGTCGTCATCATCATCATCATCATCATTATTATTATCCTTATGTATTTTGGTAATTTCATTTACTTAAATATTTTGTGTGTCGGTTTTTTTACTGCATCACTATTTTCTTGTCACATCTGTATACGGGTCTACAGGAAACAGTCTCTCTACTATATAACGGTAAGGCTGTGTACTATCAGACCTCCCCAGACTCCGATTCACTGCGGACTTCGGACGAGGTGTGACGATAATGATAATATAGCTCACAGATTTTAGCTTTATCATGGTAGCTAACTCTAACATAAAGAACTAACTCAAGTTTTTAGGCACTATGGCTATGTAGCTCTAGAATATTTGCTAGATGGTATGCATGCTAGTTATAATTGTAGAGTTATATGCTTAATTATTAGAAAACAAAAAGCTTTTGGGACTAATACTATTATGGAGAACATAATTATTCTAAGTTATTAACACATCTTATGCTATTGATAGTAATAAGTGGAATAGAAATTTTACTAAAATTTGGGATCCCCTATATATCTTGTTAATTAATCATTTGTTAATCTAATTAACTTATTGGCTAGAGACATGTCCACATCATGTCCTTATAATAAAATGCAACTCTTTGATTAAGTTGTCTCTAGATAGTTAGACATATATCCCATGTTGATATTTTTCTACTACAAGCTAAATTTTGGTTTAATATAAATGCAATGTTAGTTGTTGTTATGTAGCTTTTTAGCTTGATTATATGTGTATAGATTACTTGATTATACTAA
Organism: Erythroxylum pedicellare; assembly: GCA_027563575.1. Classification (NCBI taxonomy): domain Eukaryota; kingdom Viridiplantae; phylum Streptophyta; class Magnoliopsida; order Malpighiales; family Erythroxylaceae; genus Erythroxylum; species Erythroxylum pedicellare. The sequence goes on along the minus strand of JAOQMP010000003.1, from coordinate 19,424,012 downwards.
TACATATTTTAACTTTCCTATAACTACTATTATGGTCTGAATTGGTAGTTGGTGTATATAGAACTAAAACTTAACATATTAGAATTGAACAATTGTCTAATTGGTATATATTATCTCTTTGAAATTATTGTATAGTTTGAGTATAATAGTAATACAAACCTAAAATATTATGTTTAACGTAATTGTATATGTATAGATTCCTTAATTATATAGATTATATTGATATGTATTTCAACTTTCCTACTACTGCTCAAACCATTCTCGAGGATAGTTTAGTTTTTTTAGACCTTTTGTTAGGGTCTGAATTAGTAATTGGAGTAGGTAGAACTCAAACTTAACATATTATAGTTAAACAAGGACTTGATATATATATATATTATTTCATTGAAATTATTGTGTAGTTTGAGTAGAATAGTAATACAAGCATAAAATATTTGGCTAGGGCAAGGCAGCATTGCCTTTACTTTGCTCTATATGCCTACTTTATACATATTGATGCACGATCTTATGTTGCATGAGTTTCTTATTTGGATGACATTCTTGGATGTTATAGTAGTTGTTGAGTTGCATATATGTCATAACCAACACACCTCACGCTTGTAAGAAACATTGTGCATTTTCTTATGACGTACTCCTTTTGATCTTATAGGCACTTTGAAATTTATAAAAGCTAAAATTGAATCAATAAGATAAAGGGAATACAAAACAAGGATAGAATAAGATGTAACTTTATTCTTATTGCTAGCTTCACTTATTCAATTGTTTAGTTTTATTAGTTATTTCAATTTCAGTTAATTTACTTTAATTTAATTCATTCAATCTTTTATTACCTTAGATAAAGTGCATTCATATTGTTAGGTGACTAATCAATTCTCGTGGAAATGATACCATCTATACTATAAGTTATGATCTCTATACTTGCAATACGAAATTTTTATATATAAAACTGACAAGTATTTGGTGTCATTATTGGGAATTAAATTAGCATTGTAACATTCCATTACCTGAGGGGAGGATAGAATAGTAAATATAAGTAATCAATGAGAGCTTAAAAATGCATTTTTCATGCTCATGTATAATATGGCATACACATACACGTAAATAGTGAAATTTTTGCACATGAAAATAATTGTACATGCATTCATGGATAATTCCAGGTATATTCGAATTGTGATATGATACTATAGAGAAATTGTGAATTTGTTGTATTAAAAATTTAATTGGAGAGCATATTGGTCAATTTTGAATTTAGTAAAGTTTATGAATAATTCCTGAAATTATTAATTATTATTGGACTAAGAAAAGTGCCATTTGGCAAGTAAATTTATGTATGGAAAATAGAAATGAGTGTAATAATATTGAAAAAAAATTTGGAAGTCAACTTCAGAATTTTGAGATAATGGTTGTGAAAATTAGAGATAAATTGGAGATAATTGTAATAGAAGGATGAAGGATAGGGAACTAGTTCAATAGTTAGGAAACTAGCCAAGGTCTTAAAGAAATGGACAAGTGTCCAATTCTTAAGCACATGTTTTTTTAAAACTTAAAAGATCCATCTACTGTTTGTTCTTGTCTTTAAAATATCTTCTTTGGGAATTTCCTTCATCTTCTGGAAGCATCATTTCTTTTAGAGATTTCTCATCCTCGCAATGCAAGCCTTGGCCTCATCTTTAGCTTGCTATCTCTTTTTGTTATCTCCTTCACTATCACTAAAATACCTATCCCTACAACCTCAAACTGTTGATGATTGGGTGCTTTTGGAAAGCTAGGGCTCACGTGATTTTAAAGATTTTGGAGTTTTAGACAAGTAAGCAATTTATGGTTCTTTATAGTTGTATAAAATGAAACATGCATCATGTTAGTTATATGTAGAAGTTATAAAATGAAAATGTATATGTGCTGAAACGTGAGTGAAAAACCAGCATACAATATGTGTTGATTTTTCAGATTTGAGGATAAATATGTTACAAGATAGTGTAGAAATGATTTTTTAATTAGAAAGATCAATGAAAATATGCATGAGAAGAGTACAAATAGTTATGAAAGATTAAAGCATATATGCTCTGTTTTCTTCTATATATATATATATATGCATACGTGAATATTTTGAGAGTTATTAAAGATGAACAAGAATGGGATTAGAGTTGGAGAATAGTGTCTGATGATGTTTGGAGATGAGAAAAATTGTTTAAAATGAAAATTGGAAAGAAAATAGAGAATATGGACAATAGTTGAAATGCAGAAAATGGTGGCAGTACATGAATAGAATAAACCATCAACTTTTGGCTTTTGATGATCTTTGACTAAATTTGTATATTTAAGGGTAGGGTGAAATTGTGTTAAATGAGTTGAATAAAATGGAGTAAAAGAGACTAGAAATAATAATTGAAGTCTTGGATTTTTGTAATGAAAGTCATTGGGAAAGTTACTGAAAATGAAGAGTAAAAAGTTAAATTTTCAATATGAACTTCCATGAATTTACTGTGTTGATTTAGTCAGATTTTGATAAAATTATGTTCATGAAAGTTGTAGATCTTTCTTTTATCTTTCCATTGATATAAAGTTTACAAATTTTGGAGTTCTGGATAAAAAGTTATGGAGTTTAGAAGTTGAGATTTTGGTGGAGAAGAAGAAGTGAAATTCCATCGTGCATAAGCACAACGGTGACTTATGAGAATTTAGGAGAAATGCATGACGTTGACTTTGAGGTATAGTGAAATGACCTTGAGGTATAGTGAAAATGCGGCTTTTTGAGGATATGCATGACTGTGACTTTGGTAATTCATAGGAGAAGGTCGCTATCGTGCATTAAGTTTTTAGGGGTAATGAACATCTGATAGTTTTTTGGAAATATCTTCTTCTTGTGACCTCCAAATGAGATGAGATTTAGATCATTGGACTCGTAAGACATTTCTCTACCTCTACACCAAAAATCATAGCCATCTGAACTGAATTGATAGAGATTAAGTGATAAATGTGGACGGGTCCAACTAGTATGCTTTCACCCAATTTTGTCTTTATCTGTCACACCCATGAGTTTAATTGCAATAAATGATGTTTAATTGTCCCATCAAGTTACTGTTCTCCTCAACCGTAGCCATGATTTGCAGTTGATCTAAACACCTGAGAGAAGTTTGCAAACTGGATAGTCTTGCTTCTTTCGACTGTAACTTCTTCTCTAAACATCCAAATGACTTGATTCTTGAACCAATAGATTCTTAACAAATTATTATATCTCTATAGAAACATTTGTAGAATTCTGAATTGATTTGAAAAAGTTTGATCAAATGAAAGTGTGGGAATCTGTTAGAACAGTGTGAATAGGAATATCTTACTGAACACACTTAAGTATTTTGATTGTATTTGGATCTGTGAGATTCCAAATGAGATTATTTTTCATTTGGAGTAAACTAGAGAAATAGGGCTATAAATCATATGAAAAAGTCAAATTGTGATTTTGTCTCTAAGATGTTCAATTTCTGGCTGGAAGTTGTGTATAGTTTACTGTTTTGGATAAGAGCAGTATGAAAATGTTTGAAGCATATCTTCCAAATTACTAAACCAAATTGAATGATTGTCAATAGAAACATAAGACATAGAGGAAATTTTTTTAGAAGAGAGTATTGCCAAATTACTTCTTTTTCATTGTCGAAATGATTAAGAAAAGTAGACCAAAAAGTCAGTTTTTGGGAAAAATCTGAAAGTGATACAATGAGAAATGAATTGTGATTTCAATGGTTTTAGTGAGGTATAAACCTAAGTATAAATTATGCTTAGATGGGTTTTGATATGAGAATGATTTTGTGATGAAATTTATGGAAAGATACCCTGGATTGTCATGAACATGCATTAATACATAATTCATTCCATACATGTGCATTATTAAATACTTATAATTTTACAAATTGTGATATGTGTGTATGTTGTGTGTTATAGAGGAGCAACTGGAATGTCAACCTCCAGACATTGCCAAAATTTTCAAGGATTAGCTTCGGGAGAAACTGTGAGTAGACCTAGATGGTCTCATTTCATTGCTTGTTTTGTTTGAATTTTTGTATTAATTGACTATTGAATGATCAAATGAATATGTCTTTAATGTTGAATGCCGGACTAAGGTCCGATAATATGTGAATATGAGTGAATGAGAATATGCAAATGTAATTGATGCATTCCATTTCATGAATGCATGAAACATAATGGGAGTTGTGACTAGAGTAGCCACCGCTCACAGCTTAAAGCTTAAAGTGTGAAAAGAGCTTCGAGCTCAGAAAGTGATTAAAAGCTTAAGGCTCATTATGTAAAATGAGCCCTGTATTCCCATCGGATAAGAGACAGTTAGTAATGAGTCCAGTATCCAATGGATACGGAACAGTTTAGGCACTCAGTTACAATAAAGTAATAAATGGAAAGTAGGTCTCATTTGCACTGCATATGCATAATATGAATGATTAAATTGTATTGAATATGAAATGTGAAATGATGTGAATGTGAATTATGTGTTATATGATTGGGTGAGCATTGAGTTCGCAAAACTGACCCAAAATTTGCAAATATTTTTCAGGATTAGAAGAATAACCCATTAGGTAAACGGGAGTATATCTACAGCATACAAGTAAGGGTTAGAGGTCGGGATTAGTTCGTGCCTGCATTGTATTTCTTTCTTTTTGTATGGAATTGTATATTTCGCAACTTTTGTATCAAATTATGTATTCCGAAAGTTTTAAGGTGTATATGATTTATGTTGTAATGTAAAGACTTTATGACTAAAGTGTTTTGTTTTTGTGAAAGGGCCCAAATGGCTATCGAAAATTCTGTTGATTGTATTGTTATGATTGAAAAAGTTTACTAATAAAGTGGGTCTGAATTGATTATCAATTTCAGCTTATTATGTTTGTGGTTTAAAAAAAAAGAAAAAAAATTGTGCTGAGTTTTGACTGATTTAGTGCTCTAGTATGATACCCTCGTGGAGTACGGACTCGAATATTATCAATAGATGTTGGATATGTGTCTGGCAGGAGTGGGGTGCTACAAGTAATGTTCGTGATAATAAGAGTTTTGTTCCTAACCGAAGGAAAAAGAAACAATATTCTTATTATTCGAGGAATAATTGTAAGACTAACCCGAAAGGATCTAAGAAAATATGGGTACTTAAGAAAGACATAATATATATTGTAGATCTCCCTTCTTGAAAAAAGCAACTAGCACCAATGATATTTAGATAGTGGATTCTTGCAAAACATGACGGGAAGAAGTTCTATGTTCCTAGACCTACAAAATAAGCAAGGAGGATCAGTAACTTTTGGAGACAACCAGCAGGGAAAAATAGTTAGAAGCGGCAAAATTGGTTATACTAATCTCTGCTTAATGTATGAGAAAGGTAAAGATTCCAGGTTAGTTGGCTACTATGATCCTGTTTATGCTGGAGATAGAATTGATAAGAAGAGTACAAGTGGAGGTTATCACTTTCTTGGTCATAATCTAATTTCTTGGTCAAGCAAGAGGCAAAGTTTAATTACTCTATCTACGGCAGAAGTTGAATACATGTCAGCTGCAAGTTGTTGTTCACAGATATTATGGATTAAGTATCAGTTAGAAGATTACTC
>JAOQMP010000003.1:19407319-19418309 GCA_027563575.1 Erythroxylum pedicellare | reverse complement strand
ATGATTAAATTGTATTGAATATGAAATGTGAAATGATGTGAATGTGAATTATGTGTTATGTGACTGGGTGAGCCATCAATGATGGTCACTTGTTGAGTTCGCAAAACTCACCTAAAATTTGCAAATATTTTCAGGCTCAGAAGAGTACCACGTTAGACAAACAGGAGTATACCTACTGTATTCAAGTAAGAGGTAAAGGTCGGGATCAATTGGCATCTGCATTTGTATATTCTTATTTTTGTATCTAATTGAGTCTTCTATAATCGTTGTAACTTGTGTATTTGAGTATTTCGCAATTTTTGAATGTTGTGTATTTAAATATGTTTCGGTATGTACTAACTTTCCAAAGTGGAAAGGTTTGCAAATGAGAATGATCTGAAGTGTAATAATAACTGTGTTTTCGATGTTTATGAAGTAAAAGCATGGGCTCGATTTGATTTCTAATTTCCACATTCATGTTTGATAAAGGTAAAAAAAATTTGTATTGAGTTTTCGAGTGGTTGACTATTCTAGCATGCCACCCTTGTGGGGCACGGACTCGGATATCATTCAGGATGTCGGGTATGCGTCTCAAGAGGTGGGGTGCTATAAGCATCTTGTACAATTTGAATTCCTTTAATTTGAGGATTTGATACCTATTGTTATGTGATTACAGGTGCTTAAACACAAGAATCACTTAGAGTTCAAGCAAATTAGAAGATACATCAACTTTAGAAATCACAAAGCAAGAAAGAGAGATTTGAAGAGCTAAACCCCAAGAAGTAATAGAAAGAATGATGGTAGAGGAAGGAAACTAAATAGAGCAACAAAGGACCCTTATGGATTTCATAAGGCTAGGGTTCCATGCTAATCAACAAGGAATTAGACGACCACTAATGCAAGTAATTATATTCAAAATCAAACTAGAGCCTCTAAACATGTTCCAAACCAATGTGGAATTTCATAGTTTGGCCAATGAGGATCCCAATGCTCATCTAGTTAATTTCTTAGATATTTGTGATACGTTTCAGTATAGCGGGTTATCAAAAGATGCAACCAAGATAAGGCTCTTCTCCTTTACACTCAAGGGTAGAGCCAAGACGTGGTTGAATTCACTCAACTTAGTGAATATCACAATATGGGAGCAGCTTAAGCCTTTTTGGCTAAGTACTTTCCTTTTAACAAAGACAATGCGACTTATAAAGAAAATTACAAATTTCCAGCAAAACGAAGGGGAGTCTTTATATGAACGTGGAAGCGATATAAGGAGTTGCAAAGGAGTTATGTACATCACAACTTTCCAAAGGAGTTTATCTTATAAATATTTTATAATGGAGTTAATCCACTCATATAAGGCACCACTGGATCACTCTTTCTTTTATAAATCCTTAAAGATTCTAAAATTTCTTTCATTCCATTTAGTATATATATAGAAGATGCTAGTGCAATGATATAACCAAAATTTTCCCCAAATGATTTGAAGATAGAAAAATATTAAAAATTTGCTGATAATCTGAGCTACCTCTACCTTGTAGCTAGTTTCCTTGGATAAAATTCCAAATAGATAAAGAAAATTAGCAAGAGAAATAAAAGGATGGTTTGAGTTTTCTACTACATTTTTGCAAAGGGTGCATCTCTTTAGGATTAAGAATATGCAACTTATCTATAATGACATGCTTCTATTTAAGGATAAACTAGAGAAAAGTGGAGAATATGGGAAGTAACTTCTTCTACCATATGATGACTACCCAAGGGTGCATACATCAACCTAGGAGTGAATATATCTCTGTAAGAATGTAGGGTAAAGTTCCCTGATTGGTTCCTATTCCATATATAGCTTTCAGTAAATGGGATGCTAATATGCACCAGTCAAAAATATCTAGGAATTTCTTAAATTTTCCCTTATCCTTCTTCTTTTTCAATCTTTGAGGTTTTTGAAGTGGTGGACTAATGGGTTTAATAGTGGATTGTGGCATCTACTCCTAACTGGTGTAAGATCTCGGTGAGACCAATGTCAAATATATATAATATTAACATTGGTGCCATTCTATTCACCTTGTACTCTTCCTCAAGCTTATCTAACTTTTTCACATATTTTTCTATAGTGGGTACAAGATTAAGTGCTTTTTCACTCCTTAATGTGATGGATAAAACTCTCTCCTTTGGGTTTGGCTCTATGTTACTTAAAAGCTTGTATTAACTTATATAACCTACCATTTTGGCTATTTGATTCACTTGGACCTCTAAACTATAAATGGATGTATAATCTGATTAAGACTATGTAAGACTCAAATTTCCATATATTATCGAATTTAGCATAATTATAAAATATGTATTGTTTGAATGTCTCTTTTAGCCCCTTATCATTTGAAGATGGTGATTGTTGAAATTAAGGTATTTATTCTTAGAACTCAAGTGGTCCTATAGTTCTTCTTACTCCAACTCCATACTCTTTTCAAGTAAAATTTAAGTGATTTATCTATCTAAAGTTATAATTGTTGAGCAAATTTTAATTCTATAAAACCCTCAACGTTCTGTTAGTGCACGAATTATAAGCATAGTAGTTGAAGTGTTGCTCCCATGGAAATCAGTGAACTAATTGAATCCTAACTTTATCTAAAGTCTAAAAATTGTAATTAAAATGAAATAAAAGTGAGCAAAAAATTTAGGCAATTAAATATGGATTGATTGAAAATGAATTCTAAAATTAACACAAAGAATCACAACTAAACACACCTACTTAACAATCAGGAAATCGCACAAGACAAGATTAACCAATTATGAGAAGATGAGATTTATCTGATCATCAACTGCTACTTTAATTACTTTTGAGTTAATGGGTATCAGTCCTAGAATTTCAAAAAGAATATCGTCTCTTAATACGTAATAATTAAACCCTAGATCATAATCTCTAATTGAATATAAGGTTTTGAAATTGCAATTTCTCAATTAACAAAACAACCTACATTCCAATTAGTTCTTAAGCACTCTAGTAGACAATCAGGTCCTCACATAAGATTTCCCTTTGTATAATTACTGATTTGATTGTTTATGTGATTTATTTGGTTGTTAACTCTTTTTACCTAACCTAAACACATTACTATCAGTTCACTCTCTCGATTTGTTACTAAAGTATGCACAAAAGACAAATAATCACAACACCCAATACATTAACATCAAAAGAAATCAAATCACAATTAATTCAAGAACAAATCCCAAATGAAGTTTAGAACATCCTTAAACAAATATTCATCATCCATATATCCATCTCATACATTAAATGAAATAAACACAAATATAAAATGAGAAATTAACTTGGAAAGGATGGCTGAAGGTAGCTGTAGTAGCTCCTCCTCCTCTTCTTCTTCTTCTCTCCTCTTTTCTCTTCTTTCTCTTCCTTGACTCTTTCTTTAATTAGTAAGATGGAGGCTCTGTGATTAGGTCAATTCATTTTCCTTTTATAGTGTTTTTGCCTTTTAGGGTAAAAACTAGGTTTACCTAGATCAAAAAGTCCAAAATGACCCTCCAAAAATAGAAATGAAAGCAGATCCCCGCATCTGTATCGCACCTGCCATGATCGTGGCAAGTTCACAATCGTGGCCTTTGAAAACAAGGTTATTTCATGATCGTGGCCTAACTATGACGATCGTGACCCATGAAATGAGCTTCTATCATGATTGTGGCAGGTTCAAAATCATGGCCTTTGAAAACAAGGTTATTTCATGATCATGGCCTACCTACCACAATTGTGACCCATGAAATGAGCTTCTATCACGATCGTGGCCATCTTTGGGTTGCTTCTGTCATGACCATGACTAAGATGTCACAATCGTGTGACCCTGACTCTTCCTTTAAGCTTTCTCTGACTTCTCTCGATCTTCCTCATCTGATCGCAAACACTAACAAATACATCAAAATACCTTAAATGCACAAAATTAAAGTCCAATAATGTGCTTTAAATCACATAACACTAAAAAACACAAACACATAATAACATTGACACAATTTTAAACCTAAATATGAACAAATCATCAAATAAATAACTAAAAACACACTAAAATACCCATTAAAACATAATGTAAACTATAACTATCAATAAGTATTAGAGAAATGTTCATCATTTCCAACTGGTTTTCCTAAATAGATAATGTTTCACATCTTCATAATAATTTGAGGGTAGTTACCTATTCATGCCTATATAGGAAGGATGCCCATACATACCACAGTGACAACGTGCCTCACTATTTCCTATGTCTTAATTTAACAAGATCTTCATCTATTTATAAATATTTATAACTTGCTATAACAAGTATGAAGATCTTAAATGTCATAAAGATATGCTTTTATTTCTCCTTACAACCGTAGTTACAGAATTATTGGCCAAGGTTTAAATGTTTTCTTTAACTTCCTTAATAGTTTTTGTAGAGAATGTTCCGTTTATAGTAATATCAACTAATTTTTTACATGAGAGATTAAGACCTTTATAGAGAAAATGCAAGACCAATTGTAAGGAGTATTGGTGGTATGGGAATTGACTAAACAAATTTCTATATATTTCAAAAAGGTTTATAGTTCTTCTCCCTCTTTTTGTTCAAAACTTTAAATTTATGTCTTGAGCTTAATGGTTTTATATAGAGGAAAGGATTATAGCATAAAAGCAGTGTAAATATGGTCCCAAATATAAAAAGAGTTCAGATTGATCGAGAGTAACTAGGTCTTTGCTTAATCTCTCAAACTATAATTCATCTTTAGCAAGAACATTTAAAGGAAATTTTTAGATCACAAAATAAAAATCCTTAATGAACCCTAGGTAGTTTGCTAAAATTAGGCAATAAATGAAGATGGAATTGTTTGAGCTTGTGAGTTCTTTCTAGCTAACTCAACCTATTACATAAAGGATTGACACTAATGAAAAACATCTAAATGTCTCCCATGAAAATTCTAGGTTGCTATTACTTTATATCATGGTTTTGATTTAGATCCATCTCTCTTCTTCTTCTATCTTTTTAGTCTACATGTATACTTGGTTTTAAAGTTAAGAAGAAGTAGATAATCCAAAGTTGCATTTGTAGATCTCCTATCTCAACCACCTAAACAATAATTAAGGAAGATAAGATTGAAAAAAAGCTAAAAGTAATAAAGTAGTTACTAAAAAAAGTTCTCCAACAACATCATCAAAAAATTGATCACATAAATCTACAAGTGCATAGAATCAAATAATAAGTTTAAATTTAAAGTACTTTAGGTTATCACTCCCATAAAGATATTAATTAACAAGTTTATTAATCTTAGAAAAATAATAAAATAAAATTTAATAAGATTTATAAAAGTAATTAAACTACTTAGAATAATAAAAGCAAAGTGATTAATTATCAAAAGGAATAAAAAATAAAATGATATGGTTTCGTGGTTCACTTATGAGGAATTTAAACTATCAAGTATGATTACTTATCAAGGTTGAAATAATAATTAACCAAAGATATCTATGCCCTCTCTCAAGGTTACACAAGTATATTTAATTAAGTAATTACCGCCTCTCAATATACAATTAACCTAATCAAATTCATTAAGAACAATTAATCTATTAGTTCACAATAAACAAGGATATCTCTTTCATTAAATATAGTGTGTTATTCTCCTAGTGCATAATTATATTTCTCCTTTCTATCCTTCAAACAAACACTAGGCTTGAAATTATGGCATCAATTCAAGAATCAAGATCAAAGAGAATAAATTCAATCTAAAAAATAACGCATCATGCATTAATAATTGAAAATTCTAATACAAGTTATATCGCTAACCCTAACTAATATTTATTCGCTAAATATAATGTAATTGAACTAAAAATAAAATAATATAATCATTAAAGAAGGTAAATAGGAAATAACTAGAAAAAGATATCCCCAAGTTGCTTCCAAGTTGAGATGAATCTTCCTCAATTCTTTCTTCTAAAGTTTCCTTGACGTTAAGAAAGTATAAAACATTAAAAAAATGAAAAGAAGAATAAAAACCTGCTCAATTGACGCTAATTATTGTGTTCATAGTTTAAGGTTAATAAGATGCTATGAAGGTTGGTGCAATTATATTTCCTTGCATCATTTACTTTTATGCCTAAAGTCTAATGCCTGACACACCTTTAAAACCACCATCGATTTGGTTTTGCCTCTCTATTTATGTCTCTCTTATGAGTCTAGCCTTAGAAATATATTGTATGAATGCTAGTTCATCACTAATTCTCTGAGAAATAAATCTTTGATTTTTGAAATTTTCGAGCTTGAATTGATCTCTTATGCCTCCTATAAAGTGATTGTCCACTGTGTTATATGCAAATTTGTCATACGAATTCGAAAATTTTCCTCTAATTATCACTTACAAGTCAATAAACCAAATATGATAAAATGTCAAATAATTCATATAAACTTGTTACGAGAATGCTAAATGAAAATTTACTTTATTCCTTATAAAAATGAAAATATGGACTTATTAATGAGAGAGTTCTAGGTTATTGATCCTTTTGAAAAAGGAACTCAAATATCAATATATTTAGGGAAACGTGCATGTCTTAAGCTGTACTTAATAATATAATTCAAATGCATACCTAATTATGATCTTTCGATTGGCTTGTTTCTTAGATGTTTCATCTTCAATACTCTTCAAAGTTTCTCTTGAAGCTTATATGTACCTTTCTTTATATTCCTAACTATAAAATAAAAAAAGATGCACAAAATACCAAACACAAACAGCTATATCAAAATTTAAACTTATTAACAAATCTAATTAAAAAATCCAATCCAAATGCAAATAAAAAGTCTAAATTATCAGACTATAGTGCCTAAAATATAAAAACATTTAAAAGAAATTAAACTTATGGTTGGGTTTGTCTCTCAATAAACCCTTCTTTATTAGGAAATTAGCTAGACCTTTTCCTCAAAGTTAATTAATTATTAGAACAATATGGTTGTTCCCTTGTTCATCATTTTAACATTATGTCACCTGCGAGGAGGTTAGAATAGTAAATAAGAGTGATCAATGAGAGTTTAGAAATGCATTTCAATGCTCATGCATAATATGGCATACACATACATAAGTGAATAGTAAAATTTTTGCATAAGAAAATAATTGTACATGCATTCATGAATAATTATGGGTATAATTGGATTGAGTTGTGATTTTTGTAAATTTTGTAAATTTTGAATTTATGTATACTGGAAATTTTATTGGTTAGTGGAATTGGTATATTTTTTAATTTTGGTGAAATTGAGGAAAAATTTTCGAAAATATTGAGTATTATTGAACTAGAAAAAATGTCGCTTAGCAAGTAAATTGATGAATAGAAATAGAAATAAAAGTTTAATATTATTGAAGAAATTTCATTGATGACTTTAGAATTTTTGAGAAAATGTCACTGGAAAATTAGGGATAATTAGAGTAAAATTTGGAGTTCGATTGAACTAGTTAAGTGAGAACCTAGTTAAAGTCTTAGGAATTGGACAAATGGGCAAATGACAAGTGTCACTTGCCAAGCCAAGTTTTAAAGCTACGTTTCTTTTAACTTTGAAATACAAAGACACTATTTGTCTTGTCTTAAAAATATCTTCTTCGTAGCTATCTTCTTTAAGTCTCCATCCAATACACAGAGTTTCCCATCAAACACCTTCTGAGGAATTTCTTTGCTTTTCCTCATCGCACACCTCTACCACCACTGCTTTTAGTCTTTTCTACTTAAGAAAAACCAGAATTTGGTCAGTTTACACAAAGAAGTACATGATTTTGCATAGAGTTAGGGCTTTGGGATAGTTGAAGCTTTTGGAGTTTTCAACAAGTAAGTAGTGAATAAATTCTTTAAAGTTGGGGATTTATGAAATAAATTTGATGAATTACTGTTAGTTGCATAATCATGGCATTTACGTGTATATATTCCTGAACACTGTGTTAATGGGATGAAAAATATGGATATAGTGTTATTTAGTATTTGATGGATTGTTGGTGATCAGGTGAGGTAGAAATGATTTTTGGAGTTAGATAGAGTAATAAAATGGTGTCTGAGGTTAGTGTAGATTATATATGAAAAGGTAATATGCTCTGTTTCTTCAATGTGCATGTATGAATATATATAGGTGTATACGTGAGTTGATGAAAGCTTTAGAGATGATTAGGAAAATGATTCTTGAGTTGAAGAGTAGTTTTAAAATGATGATCTGAGATGAGAATGAGTGTATAAATGACAGTTAGAGGAAGATAATTAAGAAAATGCAGAGAATGAAAATGTAGGAATATGTATAAAAGTTAAGAATGCAGAACATGAATAGTGGAATGATTGATATATGACTGTTTTTATGATTTTGAGGATTTTGACTAAACTTGCACATTTAGGGGTAGAGTGAAGTTATGGTGAATGAGTTAAATGAAATGGAGTAGAAAGAATAGAAATAAAAATTTAAGTTTTGGATTTAGTGAAGGAAAATACGTTGGAGAAGTTTACTGAGATTGTATAGTTAGAGAGTCAAAATTTGGATTTGAATTCTGTGACTTTACTATACTCATCTAGGTTGAATTAGACAAAGTTGTCTTATATAAAGTTGTATCTTAGCTTTCTAGCTTTACAACGGTATATAGTATGGAATTTTTGGATATTGGAGTCAAAAGTTATGGTCCTTATAAGTGGAGATGCTCAGAAGTATAGGACGTATCGTCTGGTGAAGACGCTTTGTCTGGTGAGGAGGCTTCGTCTGGTGAGGACGTATCGTCTAGTGAGGACGCTTCTTCTAGTGTGGACACTTCGTCTGGTGAGGATGTAACATCTAATGAGGTCGCTTCATCTGGTGAGGATGCTTTGTCTGGTGAGGGCGTATCGTCTGGTGAGAATGCTTCGTCTAGTGACGTCATATCATCTATTGATGACGTGATATCGTTTGGTGCACTGTTCATTTGATCCTTTTTTCTGGTCCCATTTTTGACCTTGGAGATGATAGATGTCTTCAAGGTCTTCATGAAGGTTGTAGATCTTAAAGTCCTCTTTCAAACCAATCAAAGAACACCTTAATCTAATATCTCTAGGGAAAGTTATGAAACTTCTCCCAATTCGTCTGCCCTTCATTTGGTTTCATCTGACCCTATTGTCTGGTTCAATTCTGCCTTTAGTTTTCACTTAAAAGTCTTCATGAAAGATTTAGATATTGAAGTCCTATTTTGAACCCTTTAGGAATGACCTTGATCTGATATCCCTAGAGCAATTTATGCCTTTTGTCCCAAAATAGGTTCAATATGGTTGAGGACAGAACCTTGTTTGAATTCCTTCATCCATAACTTTGTCATCCGACCTCCAAATGAAGTGATTCTTAGACTAATAGATTCCTAGCACATTTTTTGCCTCTCCATAAAGTTTATAGCCTTAGATACTAAACTGAAAAAGATTGATTGAATCAAATTAAGGGTATCGGCTGGAAGAGTATAAATTCTGATTGTAATGGTTTTAGTGAGGCATAAACTTAAGTATAAATTATACCTAGATGAGTTTTGATATGAGAATGATTTTGTGATGAAATTTATGGATAAATACTCAGGATTGTTATTGAGCATGCAATATACATAGTCCATATACACAAGTGTGCATAAATAAATGCTTACAATTGTGCAATTATTAATGTGTGTACGTATGTATTGCATAAATGGGATGTGTAGGTTAAACATCCGCATTCAGGTGTTTCCAAAATTTGGAAGCAATTGCTAATATGGAGTGTACTGTGAGTAGACCTAGATGGTCTCATTTCATTGTTTGAGTTTTGGTATTGAATTTTGGTATTGATTGACTACTTAATGTCTATATAAATATGATTGACTGTGTTGATTTTTGGACAGGAGGTCCATTGATTGTGATGCTTGGTTGCGATATTGAATTGTTGCTTATATGTAAATGAGATGAACTAAGTGTACATAATTTGATGATAAATATGTTTTGAATGGGCATTTGTATGTAAATGAAAATGTGATTCTCAACTTTAATGTTGAATGTCGGAATAAGGTCCGATGATATGAGAATGTGATTGTATAGGAACATGCAAATTTGATGGATGCATTCCATTTCATGAATGCATGAAATATAATGATAGTTGTGACTTGAGTAGCCACCGATCAGAGCTTAAAGCTCAAAGTGTGAAATGAGCCTCGAGCTCAGAAAGTGACTAAGAGCCTAAGGCTCACTATGTAAAATGAGCCCTATCCCTATTAGATATGGGACAGTTAGTAATGAGTCTGGTATCCAATGGATACGGGACAGTTTAGGCACGTGGTCATAACAAAGTAACAAATAAAAAGTGGGTCTCATAAGCACTACATATGTATAATATGAGTGATTAAATTGTATTGAATGTGAAGTGTGAAATGTGAAATGATGTGATTTATATGTTACGTGAGTGGGTGAGCCATTGATGATGGTCACTCATTAAGTTTACAAAACTCACCCAAAATTTGCAAATATTTTTCAGGACCTAGAAGAATACCTCGTTAGGCAAGCGGGAGTATACATACTGCATGCAAGGGAAAGATAGAGGTCGGGATCAGTTCACGTCTGCAATGTATTCCTTTATTTTCGTACTGAATTATATTTTCCGCAAATTTTGTATTGAGGAATGTATTATAAAATTATTATACAATTTGTATGCGAATCTAATCATGTTGTATTGACATTATGATTATAAGTGTTTTGTTTCTGGAATGGGCCCTAGTAATTAACAAAATTTTGATGATTTGAAAAATGTTTATGGAATAAAGTGGGCCCTATTTTGTTTGTATTCAAAAAAAATTACGTACTGAGTTTTAACTGCTTTAGCGCGCTAGCACACCACCCTAGCAGGGCACGGAATCGAATGTCACCCACGATATTAAAGTCGAGTCATGCGAGAGTGGGGTGTTACAGATATGAGGAAATTAATCAACTGAAACAAAGGATTAATAGTCTTTCAGCAGATTTATCAACATTTACTGAAAGTACTAAAAGGATGAATGATATGAT
>JAOQMP010000003.1:19387228-19407219 GCA_027563575.1 Erythroxylum pedicellare | reverse complement strand
GATGAATGTGTTACAAACACAGGAAGTTAAGATTGCAAATAAATTGAAATGTGTGAAGAAACTAGTAAGAATGAACAAACATTAGAGCATGTCAATGTGAAAATAGAGGAAATAGAATGAATTGAGAAAATCATTCGAGAAAAAGAAGACAATTGGGAAAATCGAAAATAACATGAGACAATAGTACCTCATTGAGGAATTCGATACTTAAAAGAATTAAAAGAACAAATCATAGGCACAAGGAAATTTAGGTTATATCTGTTGGAGTTAATAATGCTCCCGACAGTATCAGGAAATTAAAAATTTAAGTGATCCAAGCAAAATCAGATCAATTAGTGACTATGATCAAAGAGGATATTTGGAGTGTATTCGAAAAGGGAAAAGAATAATTTTAAGCATTTGAGGAAATCTTACATATCATGAAGGTAGAAATAATTATACGCCAAGTTTAATAAGAGTGAATCTTAGCGTGATCAAAGAAAATGCGAGTTGTTTAATATATGAACATGGCATATTGGGACACCCAAAGAAAGTAGAGGTGATGATAAAGTGAGAAACTATAAGGAATGTATGAGAGATTCAGAGTTCTTTAGAACTAGCTGTATGTTGGATACTACTAGGGATTGTTAAGGGGTTTTTAGTGATCTTGTCCCTTAACAAAAAGATGTTTAAGGAAAAATGTGTAAACCATAGGAATGATGAATGTAAAAAGAATTTTGAGGAACTATAACCTCAATGTTAATTATATCATTTGGATTTGGAGATTATGCAGTATATAATGAAGTTTTATATCAGAAATTAAGATACAATCTGTTGTAACAGTATAAAGTGATTTTTGTATGCATAGAGACACTTAAAGTCTTATAAGTTGATTTTGATACATGGTTTAAAATTGCTATGATAGTAATTGTTTTGAGATCTTAGAGACATTAGATGTGCAAAGTCATTTCTGGAATGTACAGATCATTTAAGTTTGAGGTAAGTATTGAGTATGAAAGGATAAAATATAAAACCAAGACAATGAATAGAGTTACTTACAGATTATGATTGTACAAATGAATATTTTTCTGTAAAGCTAATGTTGTATCTGATGCATTAAGCAGAAATTTCAATAGCAGTGAAGCATGAATTCAGATATTGGGGTCACCAAATCTAGTAAAATAAAGAGCATAGGATTTCAGCTAAAATGAAGTACATCTAGCTATTAAATGCAAAGAGCAGTTTTACATGGAAAGTTCAGAAAAGTCCAAATTGAGGATTTAGAATCTATGAATCTTATTGAGAAATTGAAAATGAATATAAATTTTGAGTCCGAATAGGAAAACTGTTACCTTGTGATTGAAATGAAAAGGGATGTGTATCTAATAAAGATGATTGAGCAAACAGATTGTTATAGAAGCATAAATAACAACCTATGATATACACCCTTAGGAATAAACCAAAATAGCTTTTGACGGCTAAGAATGTAGAACTGAGTGATTACATGTTTAAGTTACCAATAGTCTTAACTATTGGAGACATGCTTAAAGCTTAAATTTCTAGAGCTCATAGGAATATGAAATTAATGTGTAGATCAAATTGACTACAGGCATAA
Organism: Erythroxylum pedicellare; assembly: GCA_027563575.1. Lineage (NCBI taxonomy): Eukaryota > Viridiplantae > Streptophyta > Magnoliopsida > Malpighiales > Erythroxylaceae > Erythroxylum > Erythroxylum pedicellare. The sequence goes on along the minus strand of JAOQMP010000003.1, from coordinate 19,405,625 downwards.
CAATCGTTATGTTGGTGATACCATTAGAATATTGTATCAGGTGTCATACGACAAAAGAGTTGTTCACCCTTACATTGAATTGAAGAGGGCCAAAAAATTGGTTAAATGCCATAATAAATTTGAGATACTGTTAGTGAGTGGAATGAATCAGTAATAAGAATAAAGTGGCTTATGAAAGACGAATGAAATTTTAATGGATCACCTCGAAGCTATGGAATATTGTAAGACAAATTTAAGAGTTAAGTGTATTAGCAATAAAGAGATGAAATATTAATATGATCTAACTAAGAGGTATTGTCGGCACATGAAGTGAAAATTTTTGGTGACCTGAATTGTATTGATGAAACTGTTAAGATAATGTGATACTTGAAGAATTAATTAGGGGAAAGATTAATTACATTGATTATGGTCAATTTGAAGAAATTATTTAGGTGATGAAGTTATATGGGAAATAGAGAAGCAAATGAGGAAATATACCCCTACCTTATTGATCAACTAGATGAGAATCTTGGGGATGAAATTAAGGGGGAGAAAAGTAACATCCCATCCACGTATTAAGGGTTAGAACCCAGATTTCAATAATGCGGAAAATAGCAATGTGAGAGTTGGAAAAATTTTCATTTCATGCTTAGCAAAATGTCAGCATACATGCATGTGGATTTGAATTTTTGCAGATATGAAAATAATTGTACATGCACTCATTGACATTCCGGGTATAATTGAATTTTCATGGAATTAGTTGAAAATTTGTGGATTCGATGTTAAAAAATTTTGGATGGTAGATTGACAATTGTGGTTATAGTGAATAAGTTGAATGAAATGGAGTAGAAATATTAGAAATAAAAATTTAAGTGTTGGATTTAGTGAAGGAAAATACATTGGAGAAGTTTTCTGAGAATGTATAGTTAGAGAGTCAAATTTGGATTTGAGAGGACGTATTGTCTGGTGATGACGTGTCATCTAGTGAGGACATATCGTCTGGTGAGGATGCTTCATCTAATGAGGACGTATCATCTAGTAAGGACTCTTTGTTTGGTGACATCATATCATCTGATGCACTGTTCATCTGATCCTTTCGTCTGGTCCCATTTTTGACTCTGTAGAAGATCAAATTTATCATCTAGGTCTTCATGAAATTTGTAGATCTTGAAGTTCTCTTTCGAACCATCTAAATAACACATTAATCTGAGTTCACTAAAGAAAGTTATAACCATTTTTCCAATTTGTCTAACCCTTCATCTGGGTTCATCTAATCCTATCATTTGGTCCCACTTTTGACCCTATAGATGATAGAATTTGTCCTCAAGGTCTTCATGAAGGTTGTATATCTTGAATCCCCCTTTGTGACCATATAAATAACTACTTAATTTGATATCTCTAGAGAAAGCTATGCTAATTGCAAAATATCTTCTGTGTAATATTCATAACCTTCTTCTAGTCACTTTTCATAATGTATCATCTAGTCCAATTCTGACCCTTTAGATGACAAAATCTCACTTCAATGTATTCATAAAAGTTTTATATATTGAATTCCTCTTTCTAACATTTCAATAATGACCTTGATCTGATATCCTTAGAGCAAGTTATGCCTTTTGTACCGAGATAGGTTCAATATGGTTGAGGACAGAACCTTGTTTGATTTCCTTCAACCATAACGTTTTAATCCGATGTCCAATGACTTAATTCTTGAACAAATATATTCATAATAAATTGAACCAAAAATCATAGCTTTCTGAATTGATTTGGTTGGTGAATTTAAGATGGAAATGTGACGGTGCTGAAGTATGATAATTGATAGGATTAATTTACTTAACATATTTCAGTTTTTTGATTATATCTGGATCTATAAAATTTGAAATGAGATTATTTTTCATTTGGAGTAAACTAGAGCCATAGGCCTACAAATCATCTGACTAAGTCTAATTGTGATTCAGTTTCTAATATGTTCAATTTCTGGATGGAAATTGTGTATAGTATATTGTTTTTAACAAGATCCATCCGAAAATGTTTGAAGTATATCTTTCAAATCACTGAACCAAATTGAATGATTTGCATGTCGATGGAGACATAAGAAATAGGGGCACATGTTTCTAGAAGAAAGTGTTACAAAATGACCTCATTATAGGGGTCAAAAAGAACATGCAAAGTTAACCCGAAATGATGTTTTTATGGGAAAAATCTTAAAGTGAGTAAGGGGTTATGACTTGTGATTTTAGTGGTTTTATTAAGTCATAAACTTAATTATAAATCATACTTAAGTGAGTTTTAATAAAGGGAAGTGGATAAGTGGTTAAGAAATGGAAAGGTGTCTAAACTTTAAGTTAAGCTATAATAACATTGAAAAACAAGCTGTTGTCCTTGTCTTTATCCTTCTTGAAGCTTCTTTCCCTAGTTTTTCTTAAACACTGAGTTTCTCATGAAATCTACACCATAATGAAATCTTGGTTCTTCCTATCCATTACCACTCATACATTGTTATTTCTTTCTTCTACCTCAAGAAAAACTGAACCCTCTGTCAACTTTCAAGTTGACGTACGTGCTTGCATGAGGGATTAGGGTTACATGATTGTTGCAGATGTTGGAGCTTTAAACAAGTAAGCTTGTTATGATTATGTATTTTTGTATGAACTGAAGCATGCATTGTGAGTTCACTGTAAAATGGTTAGGATACATTGATATTCATATTTGCTGGAAAGTGAGTGAGAAATTGGGGTATACCATATTTGTTGGTTTTCTGTGGATTTGATTACTGAAATGTTATAAGATAGTGTTAAACTAGTTTTAGAGTTGAAAGATCAAAAAAAATGTGTACGTGATGAGAATAGAAAATTTTGGAGAATTGATTATGTGAATGCTCTGTTCATGTTGATGTTTTCACTGTATATAAATACTTTGTTTTTCTCTCCACTAGTCACATACGGGTATATATGGGAAAATTTATGGATGAGTTATTCCTATCAAAGTATCAAAGGATTGAGGTTGTGATTCAAAGAACTAATGAGTGATTAAGTTATGAAATGAGAATGAGTATAAGATATGAAGTTTGTTAAAGTACCCAGGATTGTCATTGAGCATGCATTGTATATAATCCATCTATACAATTGTGTATAAATAAATGCTTATAAATGTTCAATTATTAATGTGAGTGCAACGTGTGTCTTGTATATATGGGTTGTGCAAGTTAAAAGTCCGCATTTAGGTGTTTCTAGAATTTGGAAGTAAATTCTAATCTGGAGCGTATTGTGAGTAGACCTAGACGGTCTCATTTCATTGTTTGTTTTGTTTGAATTTTGGTATTGATTGACTACTGATTGTGTATGTGAATGTGATTGATTGTGTTAGTTTTCGGACAGGAGGTCCGATGATTGTGATGCTTGGTTGAGATATTGAAGTGTTGCTTGTATATGAATGAGATGACTAAGTGTACATAATTTGATGATAAATGTGTTTTGAATGAGCATTTGCATGTAAGTGAAAATGTGATTCTCAACTTAATGTTGAATGTCAGACTAAGGTCTGATGATATGGGGATATGATTGAATGGGATCATACAAATATGATTGATGCATTCCATTTCATGAATGCATGAAACATAATGGTAGTTGTGACCAGAGTAGCCACTAATCAAAGCTTAAAGCTCAACGAGTGAAAATGAGCCTCGAGCTCAAAAGTGATTAAGAGCCTAAGGCTCACTAAGTAAAATGAGCCCTATGTTTTCCAAACGGATAAGGCACAGTTAATAATGAGTCTGGTATCCAATAGATACAAGACAGTTTAGGCACTCGGTCACAACAAAGTAACAAATAGAAAGTGAGTCTCATGAACACTACATATGCATAATATGAATGATTAAAGTGCATTAAATGTGAAGTGTGAAATGTTATGAATGTGAATTATGTATTATGTGACTGGGTGAGCCATCGATGATGGTCAGTCAATGAGTTTGCAAAACTCTTCCAAAATTTGCAAATATTTTTCAGGACTCAGAAGAATACCCCTTTAGGCAAACAGGAGTTTACATACTGTATGCAAGGGAAAGATAGAGGTCGTGATCAGCTCGTATCTACATAATTATTTTTATTAATTTTTGTATGAAAAAAATGTATTATGAGATTTTGTATCATACTTATTGATCAAATCTATTTTGTAATAACTTTCCAAAATGGAAAGGGGTGTAAATGAAATTGATTTTGAGTGTAATTATTATAAAAGTGATTGAAAAAGTTTATGATTGAAACAGGCCAGAATTGATTATTGATTTTCTGCAAAAATGTGCATTGTTTTTAAAAGAAAAGAAAAAGATTTCGTAATGAGATTTTACTGATTGAGTGTGTGTAGCATGCCACCCTCGTGGGGCTCGGACTCGGATATCACTCATGATATTGGGTATGTGTCTTGCGAGAGTGGGGTGTTACAATCATTGCATAATTCACTATATAAAAAGGTTCTCTTCTCTCTTCTTTCCCTTATTGTTCACTTTTATCTTCATCCTTCCTTTTCTCAGCCCTTTAACATTTTCTGTGATGATTTCTATATGATATTGAAAAAATTAACTTATTTGGACTATTTAATAACTATAAATGGCATTTCATCATTTAAAAATATGAGTTATTCATTTTTTTGCCTCTAAATTGATATACCCTTTTACACAAAAGGAAGATAAAAATTAATCACCCTCATTTGGAAATATAACCAACCGTTTCATTTTGTGTAAAAGTGTATATCAATTTAGAGGCCAAAAGTGTATTATGTGTAACTCTATATTTGAGTTCACTTTCCTTAATTTTGATTATTGCACTTATTGTAGCTAGGAAGGATTTATATAGGATTAATGGTTTTTTTCCTCATCTTCTTTATTATTTAGAATATATACATCTAAGACTGTAAACATTTAAATTTTACCATCACATTCTCCTTAACATCTTTAGGATTTTTCTTTAAATTTCCAACAAGATACATTAACCTTCTAGTGGGTTCCAATTGACCTAATCCAAATATTTTTAGTATAATATAAGCCATAACATTAATACTTGCCCTTAGCTCCACCAATACCTTATCAATATAAAGTCCACTAACTATGTATAAAATTTTAAAATTATCCAGGTCACCCAAATTTGATCGTATGTCATGGAGAAATTTGATGTTACCTTTATTGGATTTTTTCTTTATAATTTCCTACTTCGAGTCCTCCTCTTTGGGATATTCTTTTTCTAAAACTTCTTCTTTTGAATCTTTTCAAACTCCTCCTAAGTATTATTATCTTCGTATTTGATTACTTAAAATAATGTTATAGGGTAAGGAATTCTCAATCTGTGTTACTAAGCAAGGTAACTTATGGTCTCCCCATTATTACCTGACTTATTTGACAAATTTAAAATTTGAGATTCCTTATTAAAGCTTCATAATTTTAATATCAAAAAGTAATTGGATATAAAAAGTCTCTTATCATATCTTTTATAATCTACTGCTTTTTCTACATATATTGCTTAAAAATTGGTAGGGATGTCTTTAACCTTGTTAAATGCTTAAAGACATCCCTACCAATTTTTACTTAAAAAGAAAATTTTAAGATTCAATTATAACTCTTAATATAAGAGTTTTTTTTTCCTTTGGAATGTTCCTATAAAATTAACTTGCTCTATTAGTTTGGCCATAAGGTTTTTAGAAACTGACATTTCATACCTCCTTAATGTCTTCTTCCTTAGAATTTATTAAGCAAGTTTTACTTCTATAAAACCCTCATTAATCCGCAAGCATATGGAATCATAACTAGTAGTATTGAGTTGTTGATTCCATGAGGAATTGACTAAAACTAATTGAATACTAACTTTGTTTAAGGTTGCAAAAACATGAATTAAAATTAACTAGAAAATTAAATGATTGAGTATGGATTGGTTGACATTAAAGTTCTGAAATTAACACAAGTAAATCAAAATGGAGCACAACCACTTAACAATTGAGATATCGCAACAAAATAAGATCAAACATTTATAAGAAGATGGCATTTAGCTATCGTCATTTTGCTACGCTAATCACTTTCGATGTAATTGGTATCGATCTTAGATCTCCGAAAGGTCGATTATTCTTTCTCAAGATCTAATAATTAAACCCTAGTTAATAACCACTAATTGAATCCAAAATTCTGATTTTGTAATTTCTCAATTAACAAAAACAACCTATGTCTCCAATTAGTTCTTAAGTAATTTAATGGACAATCGTGTCTTCTCATAAGATCTATCTTTGTATAATTACCAATTTGATGTTTATATGATCTATAAGGTTGTTAATTCTCATTACCCAACCTAATCATATTACTATTAATTCAATCTCTCGATTTGTTATCAAAGTGTGCAAAAACCATAAACATCATAAAACCCAATAATTTCATTAACATCAAAAGCAAATATATCACAAAATACTTCAAGAATCAATCCCTAAATGAAGTTAGAACTTCCTTACCAATATGTTCAACATCCTCATGTCCAAAGCAAACAACAAGAGGAATGTAGAAATAACTTGGAATGGATGGCTGAAGTGTCTGGACAATAGCAACTCTTGTAGCTCCTTCTCTTCTCTCCTTCTTCTCTCTTCCTTGTGCCTGTCATGATCGTGACAGATATGTCATAATCATGACCCTTGAAAGTTAGCTTTTGTCATGATTGCGACCATTGAAATTTAGCTTTTGTTATGATCATAACACGGGTGTCACGATCGTGATCTAGTGTTATCCTCTTCTATCGCAATCATGACCCTAAGGGAGACCTTTTTTCACAACCATGACAGACGTGTGATGATCGTGACCTTGTTCTTTTTGTCTAAGCTTTCTCCAACTTCCTTCAATCTTCTACATCTAAGTTCATAAACTAACAACCGCATTAAAACACCCCAAGTGCACAAAATTAAAGTTCAATATCATGCTCTAAATCATAAAACACTCACAAGCATAAACACACAATCACATTGACATAATTCTAAAACTAAACATACAAAAATCATTTAATCAACACCTAAAAACATACTACAACACCTACCAAAATATAATGCAAACTACAACTATTAATATCTCCACACTTAACCTTTTGCTTGTCCTCAGGTAAAAACAAAACAAATACACATTCAAATATACCAAACAATAACATATACATTCATGCATATGCAATAATGATACAATGACATCTAACTTCATGAAACTAATTTAGCCTCAAACACAATCCTTCAAGTTGTTCCAACTTATTAACTTATGCAATAAATGGCTAAGTACTTTAGACTAAATATACATACTAGTCAAGACCTTAACCTTATATTCACTCATCCTTAGCACTTGCATACACATATTGATAATTATTAGTCAATTGAAATTGCAAAATCACTAAGTAGCTTTTCATAGAAAATTATGTTATTCTCAAAGATCAGTATGATTTATTTATTAAACACCATTTTGTTAATTTTTTTAACGTTCACCTATTCTTTTGATCCAAAGGCAAGCATTTGTGATACATGTCCCTTGATTACTCAACTAGGTCATGTTTTATTAATAGGTTTGGTAGGAATGCCATTTTAGTCTTTTAATGCGAAAGCAAACATTTGTGATGAATGTCCCTCGATTCCTCATCTCCTGAAGGCTAGCGGAATAGATATTTGCTTAAGATATACACACTTTTTTTCATATTTAATTGCCTACCTTATTTGTTTAGCTAATCATCCGCATGAAAACATAATAATGACATTACTTATTTAATTGACCTATAATTATAAGTGTATGTAACAAATTCCTATGGTTAGCAAACTAACGTCATAACCTAATTAACATGCATAGTCAACCAAAGATAACTAGAACATGAATTGCACAAGCTAATAAATCTTTACAACTAAAAGTCTATGTTCAAAACTAAACTAGTTCCATTAAGTCCTAGCCATTGACACATTGACACAATTCACACCATAAAAAATAAGCAAAAACTAACATATGACATGCAAAATTCACACTCATGATAAAAAAATACACTACATACCTCCCCATACTTGAACAATACATTGTCCTTAATTTGACAAAAAAACAATATATAAGGGTTAGAGAATAAACCCGTCATGATGATTAAGGTGGTGACGATGTTGGTGAAGGAATTTGAAGATAATTTCGATTATGAAGTTCTAGCAATTTACACCCTTTAAAATACAAATAACAAAATAAAAATAAAACCTATCATAATTCTTGGGTTGCCTCCCAGGTAGCACTTAGTTAACGTCATTTAGTTTGACATGCTCTTCCTTCCATACTTAACCTGGGTCAATTATGAGTAGCTTACTTCCACCCGTGTCGCTCAATTTCAATTTTGTAGCCTATAAATAAGCTACAAATTACAAGATAATCAAAAGGACAATATTAATAAAATTATGAAAACCAATTAAGTTTAGTAATGTCCTTTTTACTAACCAACTGTCAATAAAATAGGGAATAACAAAACCCCCAAAATCTTCTATTGAATCCAACAGTTTGTCCTATAAGAGGGTGAGTTGTTCTTATTCTTCCTCAGTCACCCCACCTCCTATTCTTCTTTCACTTCATGAACAAAGACTTTCGTATCTTCTTCAACCTGTATGTCTTGTATCCTCTATTCTTCATTCTCCTCTTCTTCGACTTTTTGAACAAAGACTTTCTTATATTCTTCAAACTCAATCCCCGCTGTCATCTAGTCTTCTTCCTCTCGCTCCTTTAAAGATTTGACTTTATCAATTCTCATGTATAAGCTACCCTCCTTCAGATTCTTTAATACCTTATTCGTATTGAATTTCACTTGTTCTTCACCAATTCAAAGGATGAGATTGTCTTCATAGACATCAATCAAAGTTTTTTCGGTGGTCAAAAATGGTATACCAAAAATTAGTGGATAATTTCAATCCTCTTCAAAATTTAGCACCAAAAAATACACAAAAATGATAAACTTATCCACTTTTATAGGTATGTCCTTCACCACGTCAAATGATTTCTTTATCAACTGATCTGTCAAATGAATGCACATAGATGTTGGCTTCACATCTCTTAGCCCCAATTCCTTAAAAATTGACAAAGGCATAAGGTTTATACTTGCACCTAAGTTGCATAAACATTTTGAAATCTCTAAATTACTAACTACATAGGGTATTGTAAAGCTCTCTGGATTTATCAAATGTGAGGGCATATGGTTGGTAATTAAGGAGCCAAAGGTTTCCATTATGGCTACTGTGTGATTATTGTCCTAAGTTCGCTTGGCAGATAATATGTTTTTAAGGAACTTAGCGTACTTGGGCCTGTGTTTCAACAATTTCACAAAAGACAAGTAAAATTTCCATTTCTTTAGATTTTCCATGAGTTTTGTGATTGGTGCATCCAATTCGTTCTTCTGAATTTGTGGGAATGGTATTTTTGGTGGATAATGCGGAGGAGAAATGTATGGAGAGTCTACCTTCTTTTCTTCATCTTATTTCTAACGGAGGAGGAATCTTATTTCCGCTACTTCTTTTAGCTCTTTCTCACTCCTAGGTGTGATAGTCTTAAATTGTTCTCTTGGATTTACTTCCATGTTGCTCAGAAAGCATTCCACACTTCTCTTATAGAATTCATTGGTAAGCTAGGACATTTTAACCTCTAGGTTATGAATATAAGAGGCATGATCTTCCATTACTTCTTTAAACTTCCTTTCTAGCCTCTTCTGGGCCTCATTCATACTTATGATCTTGTCCATGGTCTTGTCCAATTTTGAATCCCATGAACTAGACTCATCTTGCTAAAATCCTAGTAGGCCTTGAATTCCTATTTGAGTTATTGCATTGTTAGACCAAAAGAAATCTGGGTGGTTTTGTCACCCCAGATTGTAAGTATTCAAATAAGGATGATTACTTCTCCGTCTAAATTGTACCTAATTGAAGTTCAAAAGGGTCCTTTTATCCCTATGAAGTATTTTTCCATCATCGTTCTTTCTATCTCTTCTTGGCGTTTAACTTTTTGGATTTCTCATTGTTGCTTTATAATGTCCAAACTGATGTGTCTTCTACTTTGCACCCAACTTCCTTCTCGCTCTCTTTCTTTAATTTCTTATGATTGGGTACCATAATTATAAGAAAGGGAAATAATTCCTTAAAACAAAGGAATTCAAAAAGTCCTAAACTAATTCCCTGACAATAGTGCCAAAAACTTGTTGAACAAGTTTACTTCTATAAAACCCTCAATAATCTGCAAGTAAACGAAATTGTAACTAGTAGTATTGAGGTGTCAATCCTAGGGGGAATTAGTTAAAACTAATTGAATCCTAACTTTATCTAAGGTTACAAAAATTTGAATTAAATGAAAATAAAATTAAGCAATTAAGTATTAATTGATTAACATTAAAGTTTCGAAATTAATACAAGTAAATCAAAATGGAGCACAACCAATTAACAATTGAGATATCGCAACAAGACAAGATCAAACCATTATGAGAAGATGGGATTTATCTATCATCATTTTGCTACCTTAATAACTTTTTTATGTAATTGGTATTAGTCTTGGATCTCCGAAGGGTTGATTATTCTTTCTCAAAATCTAATCATTAAACCATAGTTAATAACCCCTAATTGAATATGAAATTTTGATTTTGTAATTTCTTAATTAACAAAAACACCCTACATCTCCAATTAGTTCTTAAGCAATCTAATAGACAATCGGGTCCTCACACAAGATCTCTCTTTGTATAATTACCGACTTGATGTTTATGTGATCTATTAGGTTATTAATTCTCATTACTTTTAACCTAATCATGTTACTATCGATTTAATATCTCGATTTGTTATCTAACTATGGAAAAACCATAAACATCACAACACCTAATAATTTCATTAACATCAAAAGCAATTAGATCACAAAATGATTCAAAAATCAAATTCACCAGACAAGAATTGCTATTGCATAAGTAATCTATAAGCAAAAGTGATTTATTAGTGCAATAAGGTCCCTCATATCCCAATAAATGAAAGATACAAATTAAGGGGAAGACTTAGGGCTTTTCCTATTTCTATTCAACCTTCTTTTGTTTATAACTTAAAATTCCTTACCAATTTTATAAGGTGTCTTATCGAGAGTTATGATTTCATTTTCCATCTAGTTATTCTTTAGTAAGGTATCTAAGTTAATAGGCTTAGCCTCTATCTCTAGATTTCCTACCACTAGAATTTCAGTTTTGTGAGCTTCAGTCTCTGGATTTCCCGTCACTTGGACTTCATAAGTATTAGCATATTGAACCTCAAAGTTACTTTCTAAAGATATGGTCCTTAAAGAGGGTTCTTCTAGGTCTCCATTGTTCTTTGTAGAGGAATTCAAATTCATTAGTTCTTCATAAAAACCTTTTTTGAAGACCCTTTTAATTGATTGCCATTTTTTTCTTATGCTTGAGGTTAGATCTCTAATTATATAAGACTTTCAATGAATCCTAGAAGATTTCACCATTCTTTCCTAGTCTCATTATAGGTATATAAGCTTCATAAGAGGCTATTAGATGTCCATAAGCATATAAATGCTTATTTAACCTACTCTTTTCTTATTAGCAGGAGCTTCATCCAAGCTTAATGGCTTCCTAAGGTAGCTAGCTAGGTAACTCAAGCATTTAATGGTAGATTATAAATGTTAAACCATAAGAGAAATTACTTCACCTTGATATTTCATATATTGAAGCTTGGTTTCCACCTCTGCCCAATAGTTGATTGTAAATATGTCAGGGCCTACTTCAACTACCTTTTATGACGGATTTGAGAAAGCAAACTTGAATAGTAACATATTATTCTCTTTAACATGGACTTATAATAATCTTGAGGAATTGTAATGAGAAAAGGCCACGAGTTTATCATTTAAAAAAGTGTCTTTTATTAAGAAAGAAGCTTAGAAGTATGGCATTCTATTTAGAGACCATCTCCTTCAGAATTTCTATAGAAAGAGCAACTCTGGAAGGTTCTTCTCTCGGTAGGCAAGTAGTGTAACTTTAGAGTTAAAGAGGGATCCCTGAAGACTTGAAGTCATGATTTTTTGGAGATAAAAGAGCATGAAGTTTAGGAGGAAGGTAGGAATATGATAAAGTAAGAGGTAGGGATATCAAGAGGAGGAGAAATATGGTGATGGGGTTGAATCTGTCCCAGAGGTAGGAAATGTTATGAGGAGATAGGCTCAATATTTACCATTTTCTAAAAAATGAAAAGGCCCAGTAGAGTTCAAAAGAGACACCAAAAGGGCGAGAAAGCAGTTGGAGAATAAAGCTCAGATGGAAAACAACTAATAGAGAATAAAGACTAAAGAAAGCATATCTAACCAAGGCAAAATATAGGGGAAAGGTCTCTAGAGGACCTAACAATGAAAAAACAAGAGAGGACATGAACATAGTAAAGAAATCGGGAGGAGGAAGAAGGATAAGAATATTAGGAAGAAGAAAACCCAAATAAGGAGGAAAGGAAAGGACAAATGAGATAGAATCGAAGTAAGCAACCATATACATAAATATATTAACGTAAAAAATTAGTAGCTAGCAAGCACCATGCAATTATAGCTTCTCTATCTCTACATGTTATTTTATTGTTCCTTATATGAAAGTTATATATAACTCAAATTAATTTAAAATGATCAAAGGGTAATTTTATCATTAAAAAACTTACAAAATGATTTTATAAAATGATGTTGAAAGTCCTAATATAAATAAAAAAATGTATAAAAACTTAGTTTTAAGGAGGTTTTATTAGGAGTAAATTTAGTCTTTTTCTTTATGTAGAATAAGTATTTAGTACTTATACTAATAACAATGTTAACGTTTATAGTTTGACATCATTATAATTAAATTAATAATTACTATAAATGTTGCATTGTAATACACATTTTGTGTGTTTTTTCTCAAATTTGAAACTATGAAAACAAAAAAGAGGTGACAAGCATTAATATGTAACTATGATGCTAACTTCTTAAATTGCAAAAGACTTGGTTAATAATGTTATTCATTTATAGCTAGTTCTCCACCACAAATTTCTCTTTTATTTCAAAAATTATAAAATGGGATGCACTATGCAATTTAATTTATTTTTATTATATAAGATTATTTGCTCTTCTTCATTTTCTATAAAAGAAGTCATATATTCCAAATTTCAAAAGTTGTTCCTAGATTTTCCTAAAATCGTAGTATAATTATGTCACAAGACACATACATTTAAATTATTAGGAATATGATGCAACTAATAAAGATAATCAATAGTTGATCATCAAATATTCATTATTAGTTAGGCGCTTTAACTATAAAAAAAATTCTTTCACACGTATAAATGCTTTGTTCATATGAGTTGATTGTAATTTTATGTTTTATAAGTTTTAATAATTAGTACTTTCAAAATGTTCTTCATTTAATTCATGTTTGTCCTTATCCTCTTCTCAATTTGCTTGTCTATTAAAATTTTACTAAGACTCTTAATTAGACATCAATATATTTATATACAAGAATAATTACAAATATTTTATTTTTAACGTTTTCTAAATTTGAACTTCCAATTTTAGTAAAATGACATTATTAAAGCGACACGTAATATATTTTTATTTCTGAAAAGCATAAACATATTTATGATTTTTTAATTTAATTATTATGGTTTAAACTTGATAATAAAAATTTTCACTTACTTATTATCACCCAAATCATCAAGTGATCACCTTTCCTGCTAATTATTTATGAATAAAAAATTTCTTTTCCCCCCACTTCACTATTTAGAAAAATAATAGAGAATTTTGAAATCACAAAAAAAATTGAGAGAGAAGAAGAAGCTTCTCTCTTCACTCTAAGACACCTTACATGATAGCCCTCTTTTTCCTTATTTATGACTTCTTAATAGTTTCCTTTATAGAAGAACTCACATATTTCTTGCTATCTAAGCTCCAATTCTCCCTTTAATCTGCTCATTACTTTCCTCCTTTCCACCAACCACCTTTCCATTTTTAGTAATATTGTAGTAAACCAAGAAAATTTCTACCCCTTAACTTTATTTTCCCACCCCAAATTCCATTATACTAAGCTAATTATCAACCTCCTTGGCTTCATTTGAGTCATTCCCATAGCCTGAACATCTAAAACATCCTCCTCACTTAAAAAAATCCATCCCTACCTAAGCACACATGGACACTAGTAGTTGGTGATTTATGCTCAGAGTCCAACCTACATTACTCTTATCTAAGCAAGCTTGAGGATCGTCCTATAACGGCACCTCCACTTGAGACCTTGAAAGAAAGGGCAACCTAATGGAATTCTAAAAGTATCATACCATACTATAAAATCATAGGCCTTTACAAGTTGGAAACGTTATAGTTTGTATGAAATTCTTATAAATAATGTCGATGTCTTCTTCTTTAAGTTGTCAGACACAGAATTTATAAGGAGATTGTTAGATGAGAGCCCTTATCATATCTAAAATGTGTCTCTTTTACTCCAAAGCTAGCATCCAAGTACTAGTCTGAAAGAAGTAAAGTAGCCCCATATCCCAATATGGACATGAATCTATGATATTCCTCTAAAGTACAAGACCATAAATGGCCTCTGTCATATAACAAGCTTTGTTGGGAAGCCATTGTGTCTTGATCAACCAACAGCCGAGATAAATTGTATCAGTTTTGCAAGGATCTACATTGTGGTAGATGCAATGAAGGATTTTCCAGAAGAGATGTAGATACTAAAACTAAAAGATAATATAAAGTTTATTAAAGGTGTGATAAAGGTAATGCATGTATGGAAGCCTAAATTAATAGGTCCCAAAATGATCTAGAGACCAACTGGAAGAATATTTAAAGCTAGAAATTATGATGGACTCATAAGTTACAATAAAGAAGATGGTTTAGGTGAGTCTCATTTTGCTTTTTATAATGAAAAAAATGATGATGTTCAAATCTTTAGCTTGAAAGATACAAATCAGTATGCAAGTTAAAAGAATAGAAATGATGAATTATGATTCTCCAATTAACACAACTTATATGAAATTATACAACATCCCTTCACAACTGAAGCATATGAAGAATTCAAGTCAGTGAATAGAAGAAAATCTAATAGGAAAAAAGAGTAACTCTTTTTATATTAAAGGCACGTAACTATTAAATCTTAAAATGTAAGGGGATTAACTACCACTTCTGAAAAGCTAATGCTTAGAGACTTCATGGTGCAAAATAAACCTATACTTATAGGCCCTTTAGAATATAAAGTAAGGAGGGATAATTGCAACTTCCTTTCCTTTTTTCCTAGCTATTAGATAACAATCACAATTGTCACCCAAATGGTGGAATTTGGTGCTTTTTAATGAAGAAAAGATGGAAATTCTTAGTTCCATAATAACTAATCAAATGATCCATTCGAGGATTAGATGTAAAAATCAAAATCTTACAATTCACATCTCCATTATATATATGCTCTTATTATGCTTTCTAAAGGACTTTCATCTAGAAAAAACTTAGAGAGCTATCTTTGTTAATAAATACCCCTTGTCTCTTAACAAAAGAATTCAATTCCATCATACATCTAGATGAAGCAAATGGAAACAACTCCATCAGCACCTTATATGAAGATATGAGGAGCTACATTTTTAATTTACAAGTCATTGATCTAACATTTAGAGGAAATTATTACACATAATGTAACAAATAAAAGGAAAACTAAATCTTGAGAAAGAAATTAGATAGGGGTCTATGCAATATGGAATGTTTCAAACCTTACCTTATTTCAAAGTTATATTCCTCAATCCAAGCTTCTCAAATCACTCCCTAATGATTGTGCATTTTGATATTGTAAGATCTCTAAGAAAAATGCATTTCAACTTCATTAATTTCATGACTAACTTGACAAATTTAAATGAGGTAGTTTTAGATGGCTTAGCTTTATTATAAGAGGTACTAAGCAATATATTTACTTGAGGAAGCTAAGTAGTGTAAGGGAAGAACTTAAAACTCTCTTTAAGTTCAATGTTGGTAATACTCGCCATTTGTTTAGCATAATAAAAGCAACTCTTAATAAAGCTCAGTATGAGCTACTCCATAATAATCGTTCACGTCCAATCCTTCATGAAGTTGAAAACTAAGCTTTGTACAACTTTACGTAAGCTATACATTTAGGTTTTTCTCTTATGAACCAAAATAAAAAATCATTTGGATGAAGAATGGAGATAAGAACTCAACCTTTTTCATCAGATCAGTGGTCTCGAGGAAATTATTCAATAGAAATGTCTCCTTAGAAGGTATATATTCCTTGTTAACCATTTAGAGTTATCTTCTTAAGGAAGCTAAGAATTACTTCTATTGATCCTTAGGATCCCCTTCACATATTAACTCTTCAATGGCTTTTATAAAGGAAATCATTTAAGATCATTTGTCACTTCAAGAAATTAAGCTTCTCTCAAAACCTGTAACTACTTAGGAGATTGAAAGAGCCTTGAATTCATTAAGTCCTCTCAAAGTTCCTAAGCTAAATGGTTTTAATACAAATTTCCTCCTTAAAACTTGGTATTTAATGAAAGATATAGTAGTTAATGTTGTTCTTGAATTCTTTAAAGAAAAATGAATGTTGAAGTAACTAAATAAAGCCTTCATCAGTCTTATTCCCAAAGGAAAAGAGCAAAAGACAATGAAGGACTATCACCCCACCTATTGATACAACACTATCATTAAGGTGATATCTAAATTGATTGTTGATAGGATGAAAATAGTGCTTCAATCTCACATAGACCCTTCATAAAAGGGCTTACATTCCTAATATGTGAATAGGTGATAACATTACCTTGTCTCAAGAACTTTTCAAACATTATAACGTGAAGAGAAGCCACATGAATTATGCTATTAAATTTGATTTCAAAAGACCTTTGACACTATAGAATGATCCTTTGTCCTTAACGCTTTTAAAGGAATTGGTTTCCCTAAGGTCTTTATTACTTAGATTAAGTTATTTCATTTAACTGTCTTATACAAAATCTTGATAAATGGTGATTCCTTAAACACAATTAAAGGGTCCAGGGAATTAAATGAGGGGATCCCTTATCCCCTTACCTATTCTCTTTAATGATGAAGGCGTTTATGGAAAGAAATGAATCTTTCAAATTTCACTCTAGATGAAAAAGACTAAGAATACTGAGTTTGTAGGTGGTGTCTTTTTCTCATCCAAGGCAAAAGGAAACTCATTCTCCTCCCTCATCAATGCTCTAAATTTATTCTACAAGATTTTAGGGTTATGTGTCAACAAAGCAAGATCCGAGCTGTACATTTCTTCAAAAGCCTCCAATCAGGATGCTTAGCCTTCATCCCTCATAGTTTTTAAGCTGGTCTAACTTCTTGTAACTTATATTAGTGTTATAGTCTTCTTGATTAAGCCTATGTATGCTAAATTTAAACCACTTCTTAAGAGAATTCAAAAAAGGATTAACATTTGGAGCTCTAAAGCTTTATCTTAGGCTGGTAGAACTTAACTAACCAAATCAATTCTTAGCTCTATAAATTTATATTGGGATTCAAATCTAATGCTCCCTTTAGCAATCATAAAATCTATAAACATAATATTTAGGAGGTTTTTACGGTCAAGTTGCAAGGAGAAAGAGACAGGAGCATAAATCAAATGTTTAGACATCTGCCAACCAAAGAAGCAAGGAGGTTTGGATGTTATTTTAGTTAAAACAACTAATCATGTATTGTTAACCACAAGGGTGTGGAGATTGTTATAAGAGAAGCAGGCTGTGTGGATAATGTGACACTCCCTTACCACAGGGTACACACCGGGATGCCCGAAGGTCATTCCGGTACATATCCTACGATAAGGGCGAGCTACATTTGATCACTACATTCTGTTCATATGGCATCATATCAATCTTCACTTAAAAAGAATCATAAGAAATTGCAATATTTTTGAAACCAACTTTTCCTCATTTCTTTTTCTTCAAAAATCAAAAGTCTACATTATGTCTTTCAACCTTTACTGCATGTACATCAACAAAACCTAGTACAAAAGTACCACATGAAAGAGAATAATATATCAAATCTATCTAAGCCATCCAAAAATCCCATCTATCCGACCTTTGAGTCATGACTTCTCTGGTCAAATCACAATCTACACGGCAATAGAGCCTCTTAATAGCTAGAGTCGTCCTTTGGTCTTGAAAAGATAACGTTGCAATTTTGGTGAGTTTTGCGAACTCAATGAGGTAATCATCATCGATGGTTCACTCAATTCATGCAACACATCATTTCACATAAAATATAATCACATTGTTGCATATTTGATCATGTTTCACATTTTCACTTAAGCATAGGCAAATTATGCATTTCAATTAATCAAACATACATAACCAAATGCATATGAAATGATCATGAGACTCTTTTCCAATTGTTACGTTGTTGTGACCGAGT
>JAOQMP010000003.1:19357952-19369685 GCA_027563575.1 Erythroxylum pedicellare | reverse complement strand
ATATGATCTCTATCATATCACATATAGGCAAGAAAAATCATGCAATCATTTTCTTCTAATGACAACTATTA
The DNA here is from genome assembly GCA_027563575.1 of Erythroxylum pedicellare. Taxonomy (NCBI): domain Eukaryota; kingdom Viridiplantae; phylum Streptophyta; class Magnoliopsida; order Malpighiales; family Erythroxylaceae; genus Erythroxylum; species Erythroxylum pedicellare. The sequence goes on along the minus strand of JAOQMP010000003.1, from coordinate 19,369,614 downwards.
TCATATTATTACTAAGCCTTTAATTGTAGTCCAAAATTATGCTTTTAGTAGGCTAAATTAAATGGAGCAATTTCATCAAGGTACTATACCTTTCAGCCCTACTCTATGCAACCCTTTGCATTTTGCTATCATGGTGTTGACATACATTTTACATGTCGTCATCAAAGTTTACGAGACCTTAGTCAACTTAAAATGTCAATACATTTTTTCATCTACGTGATTTTGACATATATCTACAACTTTGTCGTCATATCCTAATGGGGATTATAGCAAAATTGCATAATGAACGTATAATTTTCTATCTAACTTTTGAGAAATTTTCTTAAACATAACCTATGTCCAAGAACTTAGGTTCACTAAGTTAGTATAAACTATAATGAATAAGGTAGATTCCACTAAGAACAAAACATAAGTGTAAAAGAAACAAGTAATCAATTATATGCCATGAATACCAAATAAGATTAGGACTTTAATCATGCATTTGGTTACTCCCACTATTTTACTCAAAATAATAGCCCTCACTACTATTCGAAAAGATTACTCGAATCTCTTTAGTGGGCTAGGATCCCATTTAAATATAGATGACTTTGAGTTTGCTTAACAAACTAACTAGACTTAAATTAAGTAGATAATAACTTTATCAATCACATATCATGTGACTCCTAGATCTATTAGGTGACAACTCTTGCCAAAATATATCTTATATATTGTTCCTAACCTTGCCTCTAAATTAATGTGATCAAGAGTTTGCTCATCCAAATCACACAAAATTAGTTATGTAGAACCCACTATCATAAGATTAAATATGTTCGGGTTAAAGCGTCCTTGAGTTTACTCAATAAGCCTACATACTAGAGGATATTCAAGAACATACTCTACGGAAATGATAAATTAGGAAAATCAAATTAACTCCATCTGAATTGTCAAACATATCATAAGCATTCGAAACATTCGTTTCTTCCCATTTCTTTCACAAACATTTAAAGTTGCATATGTCATTATAATTCAGAATCCACATATACATTACACAACAATTGAGAGTTTAATCTTATTACAAAAATGTGTAACATGATATGGGATGTTAATGCAAAAGACTCTAACTAGACTCTGCAGATTCAGCTGATTAGACCTTTGAACCATTTCCATCCCCAAAATGTAAGTATTAAACTTCTACTAGATTGCTTAGTAGCTAGAACTCCCCTGAAACTGAAAAATAATGGTACAATTTTGATGAGTTTGCAAACTCAGTGAGTGAACCATCATCGATGCACTCACACAGTCAAATCATAAAGATAAGTTATATCACAATTTATCACACTCCAACAAGTATATCATATAAACCAGTATTGCATATCACATCAGATTCTCCATTGACTTCGGTTGTTTTTCACTATTTCAAAGCAATTCAATCATATGATGCATATATGGATGCATATGTAAATGCTCATATGTTTTCATTTTCATTTTGCTTTGTTGTGACCAATTGCCTATCAAAACAATTTGTTGTTCTGTACCCATCGTAGGTACCGAGTTTATGGATGGCCCGTACCCATTGTGGATACCGAGTCCATACTATCGAAACCCGAGGCTCTTTTTCATAATTTTGAGCTTAATGCACTTTTCTGCACATCGATCACTCTAGTCACAACTCCTTTATCTGATCATGCATTTCAATATGATGAGATGCATCATTTCATATGATACATTTTCATATCCTTTCATTTCGGTGTGCTCATGTCATATAATTAACTCCTCAGACCTAAGTTTGGCATTTATCAATTAGTTGTACACACATTTCATGTTAAACATACAATTCACACATAAGCACCTATAAGTGAGTTTACATATCTAAGTTGACTCACAGTACACTCCAGAAATGCTAATGCCTCGATGTTCCGGTAATGTTTAGATGTTAACGATCACCTTGCGCGTCTATTGCCATGCAATACATATGCACATAGTTCACAAATCACCATGTTGTTTAATCATATAAATACACAATCATGCACATGTATATGTGTCATGTTTCAATGCATGCTCAATTGACTTTCTAGTTATGTATTCTTATGCATAGATCTTGACTATTCAATTTGTTCTTTTACACCCTAAGACCATTCAAACATTATATCTTGTATACTACCATTTTGTAATCAGGCTTATACATTTAAGAAAGCTTGATTTACTCCAAATTCATCAACTATACATTACACTTATCCGTGTACATTTTCATGATAAAAAAGCCTCCTATAACACACACACAATTGTTACTTTAAATCTAAAATCTCAGCAAGCTAGATTTATACATTCACCAAACTTTTTCCAGCAATACATATATATTCAATAATTTACCCAATTCTCATTCATAATTACCCCATGCTCTCTAATGCTCATTCATTCACACCTTATACACATTACTCATATCCTTAAGATCATGTTTGTATTAAAAGAACCCATTTATTCCTTTCACAAATCATAATTTCCAGCTTTGAACACAACCATATCAAAAAGTCCATTCTTTAGGTTATGAAATAAATTAACTACATAAACTTGTCAAGCTTTTAACTAATTAATCAAGCAAAAATAGGCTTATTCGTATCCTTAATCAAGTCCAAATATACCAATTTAGAGTGATTTTTCTCAGTTGGCTCGACATGTACACAAGGCTGAAATTAAAATTCCAGAATTTGTCATCAACATCACTAATATGTGTAACTTTACTACCTTCAATACTTCACGAATTTTACAAGTTTAGAGACATCAATAACACCTGAAATTTTCCAGATTTCATGTCCTTTAAGATTACTTCATTTCAAGTTAATTTAACTTCCATATTGGTTATACTAAGGCTTACAAAATTCTGCTCACTTATGTCATTAACAGTCATTTTATTACAAACACACCTACAACTCTAATTTTCCAGATTTGAAAACACCTTAATAACAACTATCTTTAGCATGAATTACTCATCAATTATACTTCAAATCCCAACTTAAATCATCTATACAACAACCCATAAATTACTATTTTCGTATATGCAAAAATAGAATAGAAAAGTACCCAGTTATTCTCTCTTTTCGAGCACATCTTCAAGATCAATATCGTATACAATCTATCTCAATTCAATCATCGTAATCTTTATATTATAACATGCCATAAAGAACAACACTTTACTTACTTATTTGGCTTCCAATTCCAACTCAATTCATCAAGTCTACCTAGCCCTCTATGTATGCAAAATCATCCTAAATTTAAGGTGGAAATTGCATGGTTTTTAGCTAGGATAAAAGACAATAATAATCTTGTTCTTTAGCTATTTTGTGAAGGGTAAAAGCATGTATTAGGTGTGGTAATTTAGCATAGCTTAAGTAAAACACAAGAATGAGGGATAGAAGTAAGTTTCGGTGGTGAGAGATGAAAAGAGAAGAAGAATGAACAAAGCTTAAACTACTCCTGTAAAAGCGTAACTCCTTAGATGCTAGATGTCACCATGTTACATTGACATATTTCCCTAAGCATGTAAGCCACTTATCCCCTCCATAAGCTGCCAAATGTCACTTAGTTACGAGTCCATTTGTCAATTAATTACCTGTTCCAAATGTTACTCATTTATCTATGTCATTTGTCACTTATTTCATAGGCTTAGTTATCCTAATTTTCTATATGTCGATTTGTCATGCCACTTGGCATTTTTCCTGGTCTAAATATACATTTTAATTCATCACTTTTCTAATAGTAGCAATTAATTCCAAATTTACTACTTGTAATCATTCAAACCAAAATTCAAGACATAAGAATATACAATTCACATCATGATTATTTTAAACCTTTCATATCGCAGAATATGTCAATTGAGCGAATATACTATCTTTACAATGTGTATGAAATCATAATTTATGTGTGTATGCTAATGATATGCATGTGAATGAAATGCATTTCATGAATGTTAAAATGCAATAATCTAAGGCTCTAACCCTTAGGATGAAAAAATGGGCTATTATAATCCACTTGAAAGCTCACCTCAAGGAGTTTGACATTAATACACACACATCTTTCATATATGATTACAACTATCCTTTTTAAAGGTCTTCTCTATGGTCTAAATCAAAGTTATGAATTTTGTACCGTATTGGTCAGTACCGACCGAAAGGTACTATATTAGCCAAAAATGATAGAAAACCTTGTTGTTTAGTACTAACAATTAGTACCGGCCAATATTGAAAATTTTGTTTGCTATCGATTGATATTTGAAATATCGGTCAGTACTATAAAGTTTAAAAAATTGCGAAACTTATTTGTAAAAATAATTTGATTAATAGAATAATAATTAGTAATTGGAAAAGATGACTAATCTTGGTGCCCAAAGCAAATGCCCAAAATCTTTTCTTCATAGCATCAAGTTTTTTCAATTGGATAATAAGCTTACAAATCCACAAATCATTCTATAAGCATCATTGTAGCTCCTGATGATCACAAACCCATCACAGGATTCAATCATATTGTCTTTGAAAAATTCCCTGGAAGCTACATGATAAATGTCTCACATCTTGTAGGCCTCTGAAAGAGTTCTAAAGAGCACCGAAAATTACCCTCCATAATTCTTCTTCATGTATCTCTAAGTCCTTTACGCACAACTGAGGAACATTTCTCTTCTCGTCCATTTCAAAAGACTCTTACCTTTTGCCTCCTAAATGATTGGTTTTGGAAGAGAAACTGAAGAGGAGAGACACAGAGAGATGCGTGGCTTCTCTATCCTAAAGAGCAGCCAAAAGCTAAAAACAAACAAAGAGAGAATTTTTTTTTTGTGTGATTCCTTCACTCTCTATTTCTTTTATCTTCAATTTCTATCTAAAACTAGTTTAATGGATTTCGGACAATGTTCTCAAGTTATGGAAGTTCTTACTCTAAAGTAATATGTTTATGACCTTAATAATTCCACTATTAATGATTTTACCTTTTTTGTCAACATTTTTCCTTTTATTATTTAGCTTCAACAAATCTAACTACAATCATAGCTGAATGAGAGCACTAATATAATCTATTTGGATTACACTTTGATTGTAAAAAAAGAAAAAGAAAATCTACCAATACATGTAAGTCAACTAAAATCCTTCCTTCTGTAGTGCCTTCCTTAATAAGCTTTTTATTTAGAATTCATAACTAAAAATATCGTTCTTAATTATGCACCACAATTTAATTCTTGAATTAATACATTAAATAGTTAGTTAGTTACCTACATTTAAGACCATTTGAAGCCAATCTCCCTTCTCTTATTTTTACTCCCTATTTGACTTTCTTTCTTTAAAAATGAAAATAAAAGCATAAACTGATTGCCTTACTAATTAGGACGCAGGAAAAAGGTTCTTAATCAAGATGAAATACTCGTGCCACTGATGTGAGAAATGAAAATAGGGGAAATTAGGGAAATAGTCATCTTGAGTTGAAATTTTCAAAAAAAACCATAATTTGTATTGTAATTAAAAACACTAATTTAGATATATATTCTTCAAATTTTCCCTTTTGATCAGGAAAATTACTATCATAAAAGAATTTAAAATCATAAACAAGTACAAAAAATGTAAATTAATTTTAATATTAAAAAAAACAATGTAACTTTTATATGCTTCTAATTTATAAATTATTAATACAATGAGAATATATTATTTTGATGAGAAAATTTTTTAAAAAAATTTAAATCCTTAAATTAAAAATTAAGCACATATTAAAAACATGGTAGTTGCTTCCCATTATTTGAGAATAAACCAGAGTTATGTTTAAGCAAACTCATAACCACATTTAACCTAAATATATTTTATTTTAAATTAATAAATCCTACTTAACTAAATTTGTATGATTTGGATGAGCAAACTCATGATCATATGAATTTAAAGATAGGATTAGGAATAATATATAAGATATATTTTGGCAAAGAGTTTTCATATAACGAATTTAGGTGTCACATAAGATGTGATTAATAAAGTTGTTATCTACCTAATTTAAAGTTAGTTGGCTTATTGAGCAAACTTAAGATTAACTATTCTTTTTACGGGATCCTAACTTACTAGGAAATTATTTGATAATTTCTTAATTTAATTGTGAGGGCTATTATTTTGAATAAAATAGTTAGAGTAATCAAATATTTATTGAAGTCCTTATTTTATTTGATTTTGTGGCATCAAGTTAAAACTTTCTCTTTTATATCATTTGGTTGTTATAAGATGATGAGTACCAATAAGTCATTGAGGAGCATCATGGATGTTAACAAGTTAACTGGACCTAATTTCTTAAGTTAGTTTTGTAACTTGAGAATTGTTCTCAGGCAAGAGAAGAAATTATATGTTCTTAATACTATTGTTCCACTAAAGCCTAGTTCGAATGCGACTAATGAGGTTTATGAGAAATATCAGTGGTATATTAATGATGTTAAACAAGCTACATGAGTTATGTTGACTCGTATGTCTTTAGAGGTTCAGAGGAAACATGATAACATGGATACTCCTACTATAATTATATATCTTAAGGAATTTTTGAGTGTACAAACTCGAGTGGAGGGATATCAATTCTTTAAAGCGTTATTTCAATTCAAGATGGTAGAAAGATCTTCAGTAGAGATACATGTACTGAAGATATGTTAATTGTATGAACTGTTGAATATGCTTAAGACTGTAAAGGGGTGCCTTAACAAAGAACCTAGTTATGTTCTTATTATAGATTCTTCCACGAGCAAGAAAAGGGTTCTAATAAGAATAATAATAGGAAATAAGAGGCTTATGCTAGATTGGTAAAGCCAAAATGTGGTTTTAAGAAGAAAAACAATAATAAGGGCACATGTTTTCACTGTGGAGTTGATGGACATTGGAAAAGGAAGGCACAACTTATCTTCTACACTGAAAGATAAAAAGTTTAAGGAAGCTACTTCTTTAGGTATATTCATGATTAAGATTAACCTTTCTACTTTTGTTCCACATTATTAGGTATTAGATAATGGATGTAGTTCTTATATTTGTAATAACATGCAGATGTTAACAAAGAGTAAATCATTAAGGAAAGGAGAAGTGGACCTATATGTTAGCAATGAAGAAAGAGTTGTTGTGTTAGCTATAAAAACTTCTAGTATAACTTTGCTTTCTGGCCTTGAATTAGAACTAAATAATTGCTATATGTTCTAGTTGTTACTACATATCATTTATATTTCTTATTTAGATTTGAATGAAATTTTCTTTATTATTAATCATAAGAGTTGTTCTTTCTGTAAAGATAATTATTATTATGGATTTGGATTACTTGCAAATGGTTTGTATGAATTAAATCTACAAAGGTCAATCCTTAATATAAATAATAAAAAAGAAAGTTAAGTGACCAAAATCTACCTTATTGATGACATTGTAAGTTAGGTTAGATCAACAAGACTAAAATCACAAAATTACATAAAAGAAGGATATTAGGATCCTTTAATTATGAATCATATGAAATTTGTGAATCTTGTTTATTGGGAAAGATGACCAAACTACCCGTTAGTGGAAAGGGAGAATGTGCCAGTGAGTTACTAGAGCTTATACATTAAGATGAATGTGACCTTATGTCTACTTATGCTAGAGATATATTTTCATATTTCATTATGTTCTCTTTTATATATACCTAATGAAACAGAAGTCTGAATCATTTGAAAAGTTCAAAGAATTTAGACTTGAAGTTGAGAAACAAGTTGGTAAGAGTATTATGACACTTAGATCTAATATAGGTAGTAAATACTTAGATCATAAGTTTCTTGGTTACTTAAAAAGAATGAAATTATTTCATAATACTCCTCTCAGAACTCCACAATATAATGGAGTCTCTATAAGAGAAATTGCACTCTATTAAATGTGGTGCGATCCATGATAATTCATATAATCCTTCATATCTCTTTTAAAGGATATGTCTTTGAAACTGTTGCTTATCTTTTGAATAGAGTTCCATTCAAATCTATTGACAAGACACCATATGAAAAATGGAATATTAGAGACCAAGGTTGTCATACTTAAACATTTGGAGATATGATGCTTAAGTGAAGCATCCAACATCTGATAAGCTTCAAGTTAAATCAGATAAATGTAAATTTGTGGTATATTCGAAAGAGAGCATCAAATATCAATTCTACCATCGTTTTGAGCAAAAGGTGTTTGTATCAAGATATGTTACATTCCTAGAAAGAGAATTCATACTTAAGGAAAGTAGTGGGAGCCAGGTAGAAATTAGAGAAGATTAAGAAGCACAAATTCACACCTAGATAGAATAAGAACCGCAAGTTGATACATAGGATGTACAACCGAGGGTTCAAAAGACACTTAGTCTGCGACGCACTAGTATGATACATCATCCTTCTACTAGATTAGATCTACATATTAAAAATAAGATGGATAATGTATTGCTTATAAATGATGAGCCTATTACTTTTAAAGAATCAATGCATGACATTGATTCTTTAAAATGTCATGAAGCTATAAGTTTTAAAATGTAATTCATGTCCACTAACCAATATGGACTTTGGCGGATCTTCCTGATATTATTATACCTATAAGAAGCACGTGGGTTTAAAGAGAAAATTTAACATAAATGATAATGTACATACATACAAAGCAAGGCTAGTGGCTAAATGTTACAAACCAAAAAAAGAAAAAGCTAATTTTAAGGAAAACTTTTTGTCAGTAGCTATACTTAAATTCATAAGGATCTTATTGGCCATAGTCACATATCATGATTATGACATTTGACAAATAGATTTCAAAATAACATTTCTTAATGGAAATTTTCTTGAAGATATTTATATGACACAATTTGAAGGTTTTGAAACCAAAATATTTCCTAATCAAGTATGCATGTTACAAAAGTCTTTTTATGGACATAACCAAGCATCACAGAGTTAAACATCAGTTTTGACGATATAATCAAAGAGTTTGATTTTATAAAAAATGTGGATAAAACAGGTGTTTATAAAAAGATTAGTGGGAGTGCAATTGTCTTCTTAGAGTTATATGTGGATGACATATTACTGATTAAAAACGATATACTAATGCTCCATTTTGTGATTTAGTTATCTAGAAACTTCTCTATAAAGAATATAGAAGAACTAGCCTATATTATAGGAATAAATGTATATATCGAGATAGGTTAAGAGGTTGCTTGGCTTATCCTAATTCACATACATAGTTATCTATATATCTTAAATAGGCTTAGCATGGAGAATTCCAAGAGGATTCTAATCCATGTCTCATGGGATTTCTCTCACAAAAAGCATTTGTCCTAAAACATAAAAAGAGAGAGAAAATGGACTATGTTCCATATATTTTAGCAATTGGATCAGTCGTGAATGTGATGTTATGTCCTAGACTAGATGTCTCTTATGCTTAGAGGATAACAAGTAGGTTTGAAGCCAATCCTGGTGCTAGTTAGAGGATAACTATGAAAGACATATTAAAGTACTTAAAATGACTAAAGATGTTTTCTTAGTCTATAAAGAAGTTAAACTGAGAGTTTAGGGGTATTCAAATGCTAGTTTTCAGTCAAATCTAGATGATAGTAGATCACAATCATGGGACATATTGTTGGGACCCCGCCCTCGTAGTCACATGTCTGACATCCTAAGTGACATCTGAACGCGTGCTCCACAAAGGTGGCGATTTCCCACCAGGAAAAACTTCAAAACAACACCCTTCTTCTATTTCAGGACAGATTTAGTTGAGAAAACCTCAATCTTATAGCATCTATCTTGAGGCAATAAGCATAACTGTCATTTGGGATATCAGATTAATACCATCTTAGGACGGTTTGAAAGAAGAAGACTTTGAGGCCTACAATTTCCATGAAGACCTCAAAGGCGGATTATATCGTCTGAAGGGTCAAAAATGGAGCAAATGATAGCATTAGACGAATAGTGTACAGAAGGAGAAGTTTAGGTCACATAGGTAGAAAGCAGACGGAGCAAAATGATAGACGAATGGTAAAGGTAGACGAAGCTGAAAGATAGACGAAGTAGATAGACAGACGAAGCGGAAAGACAGACAAAGCAGATAGACAGACGAATCAAAAAGACAGACGAAGCAGATAGTCAACTCAAGACGAAGCAAAAATCAACTTAAGACGAAGCAAAAGTCAACCTAAGACTATACAGATGGTCAACTTAAGAAGAAGCAAAAGTCAACCTAAGACGATACAGATGGTCAACTTAAGACGAAGCAAAAGTCAACCTAAGACAATACAGCTCTTAAGACGAAGCGTCTTTATAGATGATACAACTCTTAAGACGAATGATGTCATCACAGACGATATGTCTTTACAAACAATATGTTCTTATAGCCGATGCATCTCTTAAAACGAATGACATCATCACAGACGATATGACGTCATCACAGACGATATGTCTTTATAGACGATACATCTTTACAGATGATGCATCTCTTAAGACGAATGATACAAAGTCATCACAGACGATACGTCTTTACAGACGATGCTTCTCTTAAGACGAATGACATCATCACATACGATATGATGTCATCACAAACGATACATCTTTACAGATGATACATCTTTAAAGACGATGTATCACTTAAGATGAATGATGTCATCACAGACGATACCATTGTGAACTCCTAAACATCTGCCCTTCTAAGGACCATAACTCACGACCCAGAAGTCCAAAAATTGTATACTATATACCGTTGGAAAGATAAAAGAGAGACCTACAACTTTCCATAAGGCATATTTGCCTACATCGGCCTAGTTAGAGCAATTTTCCCCCCAAAGCCAAAACATAAATCCTACCCTAATGAAAACTTGAAATTTTCATATAAAGACTTGGAATGCCATAAACAACCATAATGTATATGTATTTTATTCACATCAAAATACGAGTTTTACAAAGCTTTATTAGGCATTTTAAGCCAAAAAATACATTAATATCTTATAATCCAAAAAACACCAAAGGTACTTGAACCAAAGTTTGCTCAAATGCAACTAAAGCCTTATTTTACAAGGTTGGCTTCAAATACAAAATATACAAAAATTGGAGTGATGCCTGGACCCTTGTCTACTCGATATCTTGCTCATCGCCTAGATATGGGAGGAGAATGGGGGGTGAGCTTAAAGCCCGTGGGTGATAATTTTATAATTGGTAACAAGCAAAACCATTTATAAGAATATTTCTAATGCAGAAATTCATGTTAATGCAAATTATGCATGTATCACTTTTGTCAATTATCATGAGCACGTGAACATATCAAAATGGTTCAGGTGGATCCAAAATAGAACATACTACACAATTCCCATAAGGGTCTTGTGTAGCCATGAACTTAGGGGAGTTCATAAAGAAGCTCCATGCCACTAGTGGGCAGGTGGGAGAAGCTTTTACTTGGTCAACATGCACGTGACAGAACTTAAGGGACCACCACAAACCTACATAATATGTATTTCAAGACTTATAAAATATATTACCCAAAAAGGCACATTTCATAAACTTGATTTCTTAAGCTTGATATCCTTTTAAAAATCATTTTTATATATCAGACAAAATTCATATGCAATATATGCAGCACATTCGTAAAACATTCAAAGAGTACTAAATGCATATTTTTGAAGTAATTGGAATCATTTATTTCCATCTCTTGAAAGAAACTTTAATGGCTTATTA
>JAOQMP010000003.1:19337656-19357852 GCA_027563575.1 Erythroxylum pedicellare | reverse complement strand
GAATATGTCTACAATTTGATGAGAAAATGGAACCTATCGAATTGTTAAGGCACCTATAGCTATCTTTTCCTAAACAATAGTAACTATAACGTGAAAATTTAACGTGAAAACAATAGTATATCTTACAAATTGAAAACAATAGTAACTATAACGTGAAAATTTAAAAGTTAGGGAAAGAGAAAGAATGATACTGCCAATTTATACTGGTTCAGTTTATAACCAAGCCTATATCCAATTCATAAGTATTCAATTTGAGTGTTTCACTAATAATGTCCAAGTAGTAATTTGAAGAGCCTCTCCAAGCTCATAAGTACATCTTTTTCAAGGTTCTTCAACCTTCTACACTAGTAGGATCTAATAAGCCTCTTCAAGCTCTCAATAAATGAAAATAAGCTTTGCTCAATATGAGCTTCGATGAATATTGATCTCTCTCATGGTATAGTGTTTTCATTTTCTAAAGCATAAAAGGTATAAAGTGTAATTTTTTTAAAAGTATTGATGCTGTAGATGCATTTCTGAAATTTGGTATCTATTCGAATGCAATAGCTCTCCATTAAATAAGAATTCCTCCAACTAGTCGTTGCTTCAATCAACTAACATACTAAATTGGCTTTGAATCTATCAAAACATCATCCTTACGATCTTTAACAAAATCTCTAATTATCTAGTTGTTTGGATACTCTTTTGATTGTGTCTTAAAATTGACTATCGAATTAGGTGAACTAAAGGTTCCTTCAACTGTATAGAAAAGATAGTAACTTATCCATTCTAGATTTTGTGGAATCGTTTTTGACTATTTGGATAGGATTGTTAGTCTAGTTCTTGTAAAAATGGAATTGTTAAATGTTTATTCTTTAATTTCACGTAGATAACTAAATTTTATAATTTCTTTAAATATATCGCTTTCTTTTATGAAATGATCCAAATAAATTTGAAATATGAAATGTAACTAAAATTGAAATATTATTGATTGTTATAATCAAAATCATTAATTTAAAAGCCTTAAGCTAACAATGTCCCCCTTTTTGATGATAAGAAGCAATAAAAAGTATATTTTCCAAAAGATTTAAATAACAGTGAAGGATTTCAAAAAATACCTGTAATCTTTATATGTAGGCCCTTACTATCAACCATGACTAAAAGGAGCCTTTTATTACTGTTAAGATACTTAGATGCAAGTATATGAATATCAAACCTTTATCATATGATCATTAATAGATTTCAAGGCATTTCAAAATTATCAAAGCAAAATATATAAGAAAAATGTATAATCTCCTCTACTCTCCCCCTTTGTCATTATCATAAAGAATGAGACAAAACTGAACAAAACAATTAGAATAACCATGAGATTATAAAAAAGCACAAATATTCAAAGTTAAAAATCATGAAGAAAAGTAAAAGTTATTTATATAAGATGTTAAAATGAGTATGTTCTTCATCGAAAATATTCCTTAAGGGAATCAATAATCGAAGAAGCTACTTATCATTAAGTTGATCCTACATTCTACTAATCTGACCACTCATTTGATCCTGATTGAGTCGAATATCCATTAGTTGTTGATGAAAAACCATACTGTTTGCATCTTGAGGAGTGATAGGAGCCTGTTTCTCTTAAGTAGGACCCATGAAATCTACTACCCTTTCAATCTTCTTTTCCACCAAACATTATCTTTCAGATCATAGCCAAATTGAAAGGGAATTAATGACTGATACAAGTGTTGGGACCTCACCCTTGTGGTTCACATGTCTAACATCCTAAGTGGCATCTGAACGTGTGCTCCACAAAGATGGTGATCCCCCACCAGGACAAACATCAAAATAACACCCGTCTCTTATTTTAAGACAGATTTATTTGGGAAAACCTCAATCATATTGCACCTACTTGAGGTAATTAGCATAACTGTCATTTGGGATATCAAATTAATACTATCTTGGGACGGTTTGAAAGGAGAAGACTTCGAGGTCTACAATTTCCATGAAGACGTCAAAGGTGGATTCTATCTTCTGAAGGGTCAAAAATGGAGTTGACGATAGCATTAGACGAATAGTGTAAAGAAGGAGGAGTTTAGGTCATAAAGGTAGAAAGCAGATGAAGCAAAATGACAGACAAAATAAAAGACAGACGAGGCAGAAAGACAGACGAAGCGGAAAGATCGAAGAAGTGGAAAAACAGACAAAGCAAAAAGACAGATGAATGACAAAGCAGACGATTCAGATGGTCAACTTAAGACAAAGTAAAAGTCAACCGAAGACGATACAGATGGTCAACTTAAGACGAAGCAAATGTCAACCTGAGACGATACAGATGGTCAACTTAAGACAAAGCAAAAGTTAACCTACGATACAGATGGGCAACTTAAAACGAAGTAAAAGTTAACCTAAGACGATACAGATGGTCAACTTAAGATGAAGCAAAAGTCAACCTAAGATGATATAGATGGTTAACTTAAAATAAATGACGTCATCATAGACGATATGATGTCATCACAGTTGATACATCTTTTAAGACGAAGCATCTTTACAAATGATACAATTCTTAAGACGAATGATGTCATCATAGACGATACATCTCTTAAGACAAAGCGTCTTTATAGATGATACAACTCTTAAGACGAATGATGTCATCACATACGATATAATGTCATCACAGATGATATGTCTTTACAGACGATACCTCTTTATAGATGATGCATTTCTACACTCCTAAGTATCTCCCCTTCTAAGGACCCCAACTTTTAACCCAAATGTCTAACAATTCTAGGCTATATATATCATTGGAAAAACTAAAGGACAGTCCTACAAAATGCAATGTACAAACTTTTCCGTTATGGAAACTTCAAAATGCAATGTACAAACTTAAAAGAGAGTCATGATACAAAATTCAATTATATTCCATTTGCATCAAAAGATAAGAGTCTTACAAAGCTTTAGTGGGCATTTCAAGCTGCAAACACATTAATATCTTCAAGTTCAAAAATACAGAAGGTACATAATCCATGATTTGCTCAAAATGCAACTAAAGCCTCTCTTTACAAAATTTGCTTCAAATGTAAAATATACAAAAATTGGAGTGATGCCTTAACCCTTATCTACTTGATATCTTGCTCATCACCTGGGTGTGGGGGAGGAAAAGGAGGGTGAGCTTAAGCTCGTAGGTAATAATTTATAATTGGTAATAAGCAAAACCATTTATGAAGTCCTTTATAAAGCAGAAATTCACTTTCGTAAATTTATCATGAGAACATAAGCATATCAAAATGGTTCGGATGGATCTAAAACAGAATGTACTATGCAATTCCATATAATGGTCTTACATAGCCATGAACTTATGGGAATCCTTGAAGGAGCTCCATGCCACTAGCGGGTAGGCGGGAGAAGCCTTTTTGTCAAAGTGCACTTGACTTAACTTAGGAGACCACTACAAACCTGCATAATATGTATTTCCGTAACTGTAAAACTTATTGCCCAAAAAGGCCATTTCGAAAACTTGGTTTCTTAAGCTTGATATCTTTTCAAAAATCATTTTCATATGTCAAACAAAATTTATATGCAAAACATGCAGCATATTCTCAAAACATTCAAAGAGTAATAATGCACGTTTTTGATGTAGTTGAAACCATTTATGTCCATTTTCTTGAAAGAAACGTTGATGGCTTACTATTCAACTATAAAAAGTGACCTACCTTGAATCTCCTTGCTTGAAAGCTTGTTCAAAGATGTCTCTCCTCTTGCTCCTCTTGCCTCCTTTAAATCATCACTAATTAATGAATTTCTTGACTCTAAAGGAATCTCTAATCTTCCTCTTTCTTTTTTCCCTCCTTAATAACTCTCAAAATCTCTCTTAAAGGCTTGGTAAAATTAAAACCTAGCTCAACTCTCCTTTTTCTCTCTATCACCAATATGGTCTCTCCCTTCTTTCTTACTTTTCGTCTTCTCTCTCTTGTCTTCTTCTTCACCAATGTTATTGTCTTCTAAAACACAAGCCTACAATTTCTTCTTCCCATTTTGCCTTTCCTTCAATGCTTTAAGACTTTATAACTTAATTGATGTTTCAACAATGCCCTTCATGAAATCTTATCATTCTGACACTTTATTTCCCTTAACATATAACATAATATTTTACTCACATTAGTATGCTAATTAACTCCAACACAATTTAATCTAGCAAAATCTCAAATTAATTTAATCATGCTCGTTCATAAAAAAATTCTAAAGGCCAACACATATAGTAGATCACAATCATGGTACATCTTCACTTTGAATGGTGGTGCGGTAAGTTGGAAGAGTTTCAAACAACTAACCATTGCAAATTAGACAAAGTACATTTTATTATTAGAGGTGAAAAAAGAAGAAATTTGGATCAAGAAGCTTAAACTTGGAGTGGTTCCTAGCACTGTTGAGTCTATTGTATTATACTATGACAATAATGGTTCCATTGCACAGGAAAAGGAACCACGGTCTTATAAACAATCTAAACTTGTACTCAGAAAGTTTCACTTAATCAGAAAGATAGTGGGTTGGAAAGATATAACGATGGAGAGAGTTCTTACTGAAGAGAATCTTGCAGATCTACTCACTAAATCATTATCTTATAAGAGACATAATCAATATATGGATGGATATGGTATTAGATAAATAGGCTATTAGCTTTAATGCAAGGTGAGAACTTGCTACTTTATGCCCTTACATCCAATCGATTAGATGCCATTATATATATAACATTATTATTTTAATTAATAAAGGCATTTTTTTATCTTTATGCATTATTTCTAAATTGTTCACAGTTACAGTTTCATTAAGACGAGATATTGATGAAACGGTAAAACGAGCACACATTAAGTTTTTTTATAAAAAGGTAATTGATTTCATAAATCAAAATATGAAAATATTTAAAAAACTTGTGGGTGGTTATTAGAGAATAAGTTCATTGAACTGATCAAAGTATGATAATCTCAAATGGATATTATTTATATGTATGTGGATTTTCTTATTATGATAATTGTGTAATCGATCCTTAGACTTGAGATTTCCATGGCATGTCATATGGGAATGACTGCATTTTAATGTTACTTATGACCTATCCTATTTAACGTAGCTCAGTCGATAGTACTTGGATAAAGTTGAACCATATGAAGATAGTTGAGTAACTTAATAAAAAATTCTTCACTCTAAATTAATTGAAGAAAATGTTTTACTATTCTTGATTAGTAGTGATTTAAGGAATTTTCTAAATAGTGTGAATTGATATTTGAAAAGATATTTTCAAATATCAATTATAAATTAATTACTAATTAACAAGAGCAAACATGATTGAGTTTAACCATATTAGTACTGACCAATTAGAACATTAGATGATGAAAGGATTAAATAATGCATCTTAACTATATAAGGATAAGTTAAGTTAAATAACTTTGTTAAGTCAAATCATTTTAACATTCTCAATATTTGGTGGTCATAACATATTGCTAAACGTCAATCTTAATCTATGATTATAAATTTTAATTAGATAATTAAAGATAAATTAAAGAAGATTTAATTTATGTAATTGTAATATGAATTAAAATTATAATTTACATTCATTGTTAACATATTGGAACCTAACGAGTCACACTTGAAGAGCAGTTAAAAAAAGAAAAATCAATTTTAATTAAGTTAGACTTAATTATAAAGTTTAAGAAATTTTAAGAACCAAATATGAGGTAGTTGATTTTATTAAAATTAAATTAAATTATAATTATATTTTGACTTTAATTATAATTGAAATATTTAATTTTAATAAAAATAAAACCCTAAAGCTTTTTTTCTGTATATAGAAATTTAGTCTAAAGGAGCTAACACTCTTGCTAATTTCCTCTCAAAGAGTTGAGTTTCTTTTTTACTACTCTATAGATACCATTAGAGATTGAATGTATGAATAGTTTGTGGTTGACACTTCAAAAATGTTTTGCAAAAAGTTTAAGCAAAAATTTCGAATCACGCACAACTCTTTTATTTTTGATTCATATTTTCAAGTTATTCAATTATTGTAATTTGATAAGAACTCGTAAAAATTTTATTTTCTGTTGTATCCATATTCGATCGCGGTTGATTTATCAAAAGTACAACAGGCTGCAATATGTTAACCGTCGATAGCTGGTTTGGAGAGACTTTTGGTGGAGATTCAAATAGTGTGAATCCAAATAGCAATAGATGTACTTCACCGTATGGAATGGAGAAAGTTTCTTGCACCTCTGTCTCAATGGGTTCAGAGGGCACAGGGAAGCCATTTATAGAGACAACTGCAATAAAATCATGAAAGAAATTTGCATACAGTTTGTTAATTTATATAGATGCAGCAAAATGAATACAATAATGATACAACAAAATCCAAAATACTGCCCGTCGCATCTAATTCTGATCACGAGGTGAATTTGGGTTCAAACAAAAAAGATGGGCTACCAAGCCAATCACTGGCACAAATCTAAGGTAATTCACAATATCAACCTTGCTTTTCTCAACAATATGCAAATTGTCACCAATCAGCCAAGGCTGGAACACTATGTAAAAACCTATATCCCAAATGAAGGCATAAGCTAGCCTCTCTGATCCTAAATAACTAAGCAGGAACTCCCATCTGTCTGATATGTTCCCAAAACCACCATCTATTCGACCGAAAAGAGCCCACAAAACAGATATCAGACAGACAACCCCGCCGATTAGCCCACAAATCGATGCGCCATTAGTCATCACAGTGGCCAGTGGAGAAGGCTTGGTTGGAGTATCGTCCATATCAGCTTCATTCAGTCGGATAGCCATATAAGGTATCAAGAATGCTGGCAGTCAAATGAAGAAGAGCATGACAGTTGGACTATAAGAAAAGCAATTGGACTCCCACACAAAGAGATGTTAAAAAGTTATATCCTTCCTTTTATTTATTTATTTGTATAGAATTCATCATGCTTCTACTAGAAACCCATTACAAGGCCATAAATTTCATTGAATCAGTAAACAAGACAAGGGGTATACTATTAGTGAGGAACATCTGGGCACCCCATAGAATGTCCAATGACCACTTATATCTGTCCCTCTTACAATCTGTGAAGAGCAAAGGGGCAAACATGAAGGTCCACCCAATAACAAAGTTGAACAATCCTTCGGAGACCTGATGAGATAAACACATGCCTGTCAAGAAAGGTTTCTATAATTGACTAAAAGAAAGTTAAGGTCTTACTGGGTGAAGAACTGGAGCTTCCAGGAGATGAATTCCCACTACTCTGTCGAAAAAGAATCAAGTGGAAGAACAACAGTGATATTATCTAAAACAACACCAGAGGCAGTTTGGAGGCATACCAGAATTGGAGAACGGCAAGATGAAGAAAAAATTAAGAGAAAGGGAAATGAGAGAATTCAGAGTCTGTGAACTGATAGCCCAAACTGGATCACCCTTTTCACAAATACCAATCAATCAATCACAGCCACCACTAGTATCTTTATCCTTGGAAGATAACCAACATAATTGATTTGAGGGGAACTCACAGGAGCATATGGAAGTAGAAAGAGCCAGGCAACGTAAATTCCCTCAGCTATCCAAAGTGCCGTCTGAATCACTTTCTTTGTACTGTTCTGATCCGAGGAGAGGCCGACTTTGGTGGTGAATTTACGGCGACCAGCGTGGCAAATGATGGTATTGATCTTGTAGGACACATTCTGACGCAAGATTATGGGCCTTCTGACGGAGGGTCTTGATTGAATGCAGTAGCTGGTGCAGAGCACAGCAGGAGTTGATGTCGCTTGTGCTATACTCATTTTGCTCACTAGCTTAAGCGGGCTCAATTCACCTGGATGGATGGATGGATGGGGGTGGGCACAGGGTGGCACACGGAAATGGGAACAGCCACCCTGTGCCCAGCTTAAGCTTAGGCTAGTGGTTCAGTTTCGAACAACAGAGCGTTTCCTAAACGGCAGCGTTGTGAAAAGCATTCAGTCCTCCCACTGAAGCTGCGTCGTTTAAATCCAGTTTACACTAAATTGTTTTGATGAAGATTACATTGGAAGCAATTTAATATGTCCAGGGCGAAGTAGCAATTGAATATGATGAAAATTTCCTTATCAAGTCTGCAACTAAAGTAACTGGAATTTGTAAGTTCCTTTATTACAGCTTTGTCTACTCGTTGTCATGATTAATGATTCCACGCAAGAGCTGATGAACCATAAGAGAAGCTGCAACATTTTGCTCAAGGCACTAGTCGTTTCCCTTCTGGGGATGATCTTTCTTGCTCATTTCCATCTGTCATCTACGGAATCCACTTCAGAAAATGATAACGAACAGCCAAAACCTTCTTTAAACACTAGCAATAATAATCATCTTCTTTAATTTTCATTTAATTTCCAAAAAAGAACGATTTTGTTTAAGCACTTGTTCATGTATACAGTTTTCCAGCAGGAAAAGGGAAAAACAATACCAGCTGCTTAGTTTGGAGTGAGCCCCCAGCGTAGACAAGTTACCAATCTTATAAACCGAATGACTATAATCATGATTCTCAGAATCCATCTTCTGTAGAATCTGAATTCGTAGGGGATACACTCTCCAGTTCTGATACACTCTTAGCCTTCAGTTCAGCTTCATTTTCGTCACTGATTTGTTGCCTTTCCGGTTGTCAAAACAACAAAATAAAGTAAGGAACAAAATTTACGATTTATTTAGAAGAAAAACAATTTTTTAATCTTCCATGAACATTAGTATTTACAAGATTAAAAAATTCATATTAATAAATTTCAGATTTCTCCAAAAAAAACAATGTATTTTTCCTTATAAATCTTTTAGATGTGATTAACTTCTTAATGTTTATTTAATCAACATATCAAATTAGATGATATATGTCCTAAATTTATCACAAAATATACAAGAGAGTTTTAGTTTTCTATCATAGATTTATCACATCAAAATATCTTACATCTCTAGTTTATATTTCTAGATTTTTATTCAGCAAATAATTTGTGCGACTAATATATTTTAAGATGCCCAATGTTATGTATTTGTCAACATTACATAACTTATTAATCAAAAACAAATTTAGAGTATATATACACCATTCGTCATTTTAATCACGGTTTTATCTTTGAATGAACTTTAAAAAAATTTATAATCATGTTTCAAACACATTGGTCAACCAATATGTTGTTTCTATACATTAATTGACTAATGTCTAGGTTTAGTTGATTAATCAATACAAGAAAACAACACAATCCACGACGTTTTATTGATAAAACGTTGCTGAATGTGAAGACTTTTCATAATGTTTAAAAAAGTCACGAAAAGTTTGAATTTTCTATGACGTTTTAAAACAACATCACAAATTTGTAACATTTTTTGAGTCATTTTTTAATTAAAATGTCACAAAATAGAAACCACGACGTTTCGTTGAATAAAACATCGCAGTTTGTTCAATTAATATTTAAAAGTATTCATTTCTCACCATTTTGCTGGTTTGTTCTGTGATGTTTCTTCTTTTGGTTTCTTCTTCGTATCTGCCTTTCGGTCCCTAGCAAATAACCCCTTCTACTCTTTTCCATTCCTCTCATCTCTCTCTATCTCTCTCTCTGAAACCCAAAGCACAGCTTTGCCTGATCGCACTGGTAAGTTCCTTTTCGATTTTGTATAGGTTTTTATCGATTTCCGCTTTGTTTGATTTGTTTTCGGAGTTTTGTAGTTGATCTGCTGTTTGACTTGCAGGATTCGCGATGAAAGAAGGTAAATAAAAGTCTAATACTAAGAACACTAAGTGGGTTTCGTTTTTTATTTTTGTTCTGTAATTAGGTTTCGTTGAGATTCTTGCAAATCTTAGATCTAGAAATTTTCAGACTCAAAGCGATTATTTTGAGGACTATTTTGGCCAATTTGTCCTGACTTCCTTATCATCTATAGAAATTGAGGATGATTCACTAGACACTAAGACCCATATGCAAAACATTAAAGAAAAGATTAAGGTGCAACTGACATTAGTGGTTTTGTTATGTAAGAGCCTCTTAAAGTTGATTATATTCATTCACAATTCTTAGTTCTACAGGCGATGCAGAAAGAGAGGGAAGAAAAGCTCATATTAACCCTTAAAAATCATCTCGACCCATTTGTGCAAGGCCAAGTTGATGAGTTTGTGGAATGGGCAAACTCATAAGCAAAGCGTCTCTCAACAGCTGGTGTGCACATTCTCATACTCATAGAATATTTTGTTTTTCATTAAAAAATGCCTATTCTATAAGAACTTCCGACTAGAGAGCATTGTTTCCTATTTTTCTTGCTAAACTAGCATGTTTTAAAGAGTCCTTTTTTCTCCCCATTTTTACAAAAGCAAGCTTTTGATTGAAACCAATCTCAACTTCGCTATCTAGTGGTTGCTACTCACTCTTAAATGTCATCTTCAAATTTTTCTCTAGTTTAGTTCATTTCTGAATGACTTTGTGAAGTCGATATGTCTTCCCTTGCAGTTGCCATAGTTTTTTTATTGTTTAAGTCAATAATTTCTTGTTCACTACAATGCCTTTGTACCCTTTTTTGGAAATGATATGTAAATTGGCTTGGATGTATTGTAATGTATGATGAGTTCGTCTATTGCTATTGAGAGTAGTTTTTTCTGATCTAGTTAATTAGTTAGGTTTTAAACCATATTTCCTGTAACTAGTTCAGTTTCTTATTCAGCTTTAAAATATTCTCTGAAAATGATTATATCTGCTCTTTACTTAGTTTGATCAGAAATGCAGTTGACAATAAAGTTTTTACGGATTCCATTGTTTGAATCTCTTTTTGAGAATAATTCCACCGCATCTGAAATAAAAGCTCACTATATCTTACTCATAACTCTAAAATATTAAGCATTTGGTGAGGCTATGCTACACACTATTGGTTACATTTACACTATGAGAGCTGCTAAAGAGCTTGGGAAGGGCAAAAGGTACATAAAGGTACCATTTTTAGCTAAATGGGTACAAGATAAGGGACACCAGATAAAATCACAAGCGATGGCAGCTTTAAGTATTATGTATTCGTTTCTTCCATCAAGGAACTTACATATGCAGAAACCACAACCTTTTGAGGTCATCCTTATATAAAGTTTGAAATGCACTTCACAGAATTCTTGTTTTGTGAACTTATAGGTGTTGTTTCTTTGATTCAAACACAGGAGGAGCTGAAATTTTGAACCAAGCAGAAAATGATGAAGAGAGCTTGCTGAAATTCGTCGAAGAATGCAAGGATGCTATGCTTTAGTCTCTTTGGCAGATCAATGTTTTCAATATTGAGAATACTTTATCTTATGTCTGTCAAGCTGTAAGTGGATACCTTTTCCTAAGCCGATAAGTCATCATCATATCTCCATCCATGATCTTCTTGGAGAAGTAGAAAATTTAGGTTATCTGGATTTTAGATATGATGTCAAAGTTTTTGAATCAGCTTGTGTAGATCATTACTAAATCTAAAATCCCTACCCTGCTTGATGTTTTCAGATAGAGATGTAGAACTATGTCCTGATTTTCACTTTTAGAGAAGTGTGACATCCTCCTTTTGGGGGGAGGAATGATTTTCACATTTTACAAGGCACAAGGACTATCAGTTGGTTCCTCCCTAGTTGAAGAGGATAAATTAAATTTGGCAACATCACTTCTTGAGAAGGCCAAGGAAAATGGAGTGGCTCTCTTGTTACTTACGGATGTGGTGATTGCAGATAAATTTGCTCCTGATGTAAACAACAAGGTCTGTTGTTTTAGTTCAATATTTATAACTAGAATATATATTGTGCTTGTGATTTTAGTGTGAGCAATAATATATTTTTCCACATTATTACAGGTTGTTCCATCATCAACTTCTGAGGACCTTAAATCAATTATGATACAATCCAATTTTTAACAATTTAAAAGAAATTAAATCCTTGTTTTATTTTCATTTTCTTTTGATGTATGGTGAACTAGAATTAAGACCCTAGTTGCAGGCTATTGCAAAGAAGCTAGCAGATCTTAGTGCCAAGGGAGTTACAACCATTATTGGAGGTGGTGATTTTGTTGCTACTGTGGAAAAAGTAGGAGTTGCTGAGAAAATGAGTCACATTTTCCACTAGTGGTAGTGCCATCTTGGAATTGTTGGAAGGAAAAGAGCTTCCAGGTGTGCTTGCCCTTAATGAAGCCACACTAGTTGTGTAAGAGAAACTGCCACTTCAATTTTCCCCATTTATATGCCATCTTTGTTATTCATAAAAGAGAAATAAGCTACTGTAGAAAGATGAGGTTGATGTAAAGTTTCTCCTTACCTTCCCTGCGGGAGTTCTACTTTTCATGTTTCTTGCTCAAGTTTATGAAGTAGTCGTTCAAGAGGTGTAGGAGGCAACCACGCAAGTTTTCAAATAAATAGTTGATCTATGTAACTAATCCCTTTTCCTTATGTCATCAATTTACATGTGTTTTTAATAAATTGTTGCGTATGTTAAAGACGAACAAATAGATGAACGAAGATCACATATGGTTGAATTGGCTGAACACAACATTATCTGCAAGAGAATTTGTATTAAATAAATAAAATTATCCGAATTATTAAAGAATTATTAAATAAATAAAATTCATAAATAATATTGAATAGTTATTAAACAAATAAGATTTAAAAAATTTTGTATTTAAAAAATAATTATTAAATTAAAAAATATTAAATTAAAATGATTTTCAAAAAATCAAAAAAATAATACTATCTGCTACATTTTTTATAAACATCATAGAAAGTAACATTTCGTGACATCTTAAAAACGTCGCAGAATGTGATTTTCTATTACGTTTCCGAATTGTGGAATGCGACTTTTCGTGATATTTCTAAAAAATGTTGTAAAAAGACTAATCTTTCAGTAACATTTTTTAAAACGTCGCAGAATATCTGTGTTTTCTTTGACGTTTTATGAAAAACGTCGCAGAAACCTTTTGCCTACATCACATTTGGCGACGTTATTTGTGATCTTTTTAAAATGTCGCAAATTATATTTTATGACGTTTTTTAAGATTTTGTGACAGTTTTAAACGTCGCAAAATGTGTTGTTTTCTTGATTGAATCTACAGTTGAATAATAATTTTTAAATAATATATGTGTTTATGTGTATCAAAATCTTTAAAATGATTATATTTTTAGATAGATATGAACAGTTATTTTTAAAGAATAAAGATTATTTTTAATGAAAAAGTTGAAATTTAAAAGTAATTGATTTTTATCACATCTCATGCTTTGATACTTGATTCTAACTTGATTGACTCGGGTCAAATTTAATATAGTTTAAATGGAACTCAAGTGATTTTCTGAAAACATATTAAATTTAAAGTCGATTGAGATCAAACTCATTCGTGCTTTTCTGAATTTTTGATCGAGTTTCTAATAGCTGCATATTGCCATCCCTGTTCATATATGTCAAGGAATGAACTAAGAACTACCCCCGCGAGTCTTCAGCATATTTAGACTGTTGCACAAGATAACTACTTATATCCTTTAATTTCAACGTATGATTTCAGGCTTAGCTCTTGAAGTTTTGGTTACAGTTTCTTGACTACTATAGATGATCTCTTTCTATAAACACGCATAAGAATGGCCAATAAGCTTCCAACAAAACCGGAGAACAGTAAAAGTTCAATCAACTTAAAAAGTTATTTACAAGACTTGAGATCCAACCAGTCCTACAAGATAATCCAAAGGTAATGAAGTTGATGGAGCAACTTCTTCAACACTTTTTGGTCTCTCCCAGATGTTGAATTAACGTTCAGCTTTCTTCAGCGGGTTCTGTGAGAGGTAAAACCAAGTAAGCAAAAGACCATTTTCAGGAGATGGAATGAAACTTTATTATATTTTTGCAATTCAAACCTGTTTGTGCAGTCTGCGACGATGTGCTTGAATTGCTCTTGGAACTTCCTGAATGCACCAGTTGAGGGTCGCTCATTACTTCCTGCAGGTTTTATCAATCTTATGTCAGGAGATTCTTTCTTCAAGTAACTGCAAATTTTATCAGGATTTAAAAAAAAACCTGTGTTGTTGCTACGAAGCTTTGGTTAGGTGAGACGCTTGCACTGTTGGGGAAATAGAAGAAGTTCATCTTCTCTTCAGCGAAATCCCTTAATCTGTTGAGTTGAGGCAAGACTACCTTGCTTAGATCTGGCCTGTCTTTCCTTCTCATCTCTGCACATTGAATTCCAAGCTTTGCAATGCATAGAGTCTCTTCAAGGGGCCAATCAGGCACTGTTGGGTCAAAAACCTCTTTGAATGTGCCATTTTCGATGGCTTTTTCAACGTAGGGGCCCAGACCCATCGGTGGTTTCGCTGTCAGTATCTGCAGAAGGATGATACCTAGGGAATATATATCAGATTTCACACCGAGCATTCCTGTTTGTTGGTACTCAGGATCTATGTAGCAGAAGGTTCCAGCTGTTGATGTCATGTGACATTGTGTTGCATTCTCAGCTAGAGCAGGAACAAGCTTTGCCAATCCAACATCACTGATCTTACTAACGTAGTTGCTGTCTAGTAAAATGTTTCCAGGTTTCAGGTCACGGTGCACCAGTGGCTCTGGCTTGGTCTGATGCAGAAAGAGCAGACCTGTGGCAATTTCTGCAGCAATCCTGAACCTGAATTGCCATGGAAGTGGAGGACTGTTCCCTTTCCTGAAGAGACGATCGTCTAAGCTTCCTCTAGCCATGTGTTCATATACCAGAATTCCATACTCTGGACAAGCTCCCAAAAGAAGCACCATGTTCGGATGCCTGATCAAGCTAAGCACTTCAACCTGCATAAAGCAAGAGGTTAGCTCCTGTTTCTGAATGGAAAAGAAACATAAATCTTCCTGGAATTTGTAGTTTTCCGTGTTCCTCACCTCTCTGTCAAATTGTTCCCTTCCTTGAGCTGCATCTGGACGTAAAACCTTAACTGCAACTGGTGTATGATCGAGACGACACTTGAACACTGGCCCATAACCCCCTTCGCCTATCTTCCTTGATGGAGAAAAGGAATCAGTTGCGTTTTCAATCTCTTCAATGCTATATTTCCTGTATCTGATATCTGCTAGATTGCCCATTACTTTCTTTGTCTCTTGTGCGTCTTTGAAAGCTTTGGTTTCCACTCCATATCTCCTATGTGATTCCAATTCTGCTATCTTGTTAGCTGCTTCAGCTGCCTCCATGGCTGCCTTGCACCTGGCTTTCTCTTTCTCTGCAAGGGATATAGCGGCTTCCTCTGAAAGTTTTGCCTCTTCCATCTTTCGTTCTTCCTCCATCCTCCACCGCTGCAGCTCCATTGCCTGTGAAACTATTACTTTATAGCTTGTTTCTTCAATATTTCCAAGTGAAGTTAAGCAAAACCTGACATATCTAAGCACCTTTTGTTTTGCTGTTAGTGCTTCTCTACATGCTGTGCTGTACATATCCATTGTTTGCTTCAGCTCTAATTTCAACCTTCTCATCTCAGCTTCTAATTCATCCTAACAAGTTCAAGATCATACATTGGAACACCAAAATTTCAGTTTCGTTGACTTTTATGGATTAAATGCGTTTGATACTTGATTCTTACAGTTTTCTGTGATGAACTTGAAAATCCACTTTCATAAGAAAATGGTGACAAGTCTTGTTGGGAACTGAGATCAACAAACTTTGGACCGGAGCGAATTGATCCATAGCTTGAACCTGAGCTAGTTGAAAGCCTTGGACCACCATCGATGTATTCGAATCCAACGGAAGACGGACGATCAGTGCTTGGTCGGCCAGAGCTGACAAATGATATGTCAGATTCTGATTCTGAGAAATCCATAGTTGATCTTGTAATGACACCCCTTCCTACCCTTGAAAAAGGTGACCTGAAGCATTACAGATGGCATGAGATGGCAGCTAATCTTAATCACTACCGATGTGCTAGCATAAGAATTTCAACTATTTCTTTTCCTGAAGAATGTGCATTATTGACTTACTTGAATGATTCATCCACTGAGACACGAGGCTTGCATATTGACCTGTCTGCAAAAGATGAACATAAGTTGGACAGTGAAAGATTATCAGAGTATTGACGGTACCGATATTGTTATCATTACCAATACTAAAACCAATACGAATGCCGGTATTCATTAACTTCTATTAGAGACGCAATGCTAATGAAACGCATACTTGAATGTAAACAAACCTCTGATACTCATGCTCAGACTATGTCTGGACTTTATATCAGAAGAATCATCATCCTGGTTTTCTTTTTCTTGTATCTTTTCAAGTATTGGGGAGGTGAATGGGGCTGGACGAGAAGCATATCTTGCAGAAGAAACCTTCCCTTTGGAGATGACATAAACGTTGCAGAAATCTGGTGCCCCTTTCGACACACTGCTTGGCACATCTGTCCTGAATTTTCTGCTTCCATATTCAGGAAAATATGCAGTTAGTTACTGTACATCCACGAAACTTCATCCTGAATTTCACTGAATCATAATTTCCAGTGATCTAAATTCCCTTAAAATGGAAAAAATGTTAGTTTAATACCTGATAAATCCATGGCGAGATGGTGAACCAAGAACCAAAGTCTCAAATAGAGCGTAAGAGGTGTATTCTGTTAATGCTTTTACGATATCGTGGTCTTCCAGTATGACTTCGAAACATTGTACCTGACATGAAAATGTTTAGAATGTGGATTGGCATTGAATCTGGAGTAGATAAAAGGGATCCGAACCTTACATCTTTACGTGTGCAATAGCAACGAAAAGAAAGGAAGAGGTCTTTGATCTGCTTGTCATGTTGCTGCTTCAAAGCTGAACCATCTTTAGTACCAACTCCCTGGTCTGCACATTATACAAATCAAAGCAAAGGACATAATGAGAGGGGAAGGGAAGAAGAAAAGAGTTCTGACTTGGAGGCCTTGCATGTAACTATCTTGGAATCACATTCTCTTATCAGAAAAAAGAGGAAATTTGAGAGTTTTTATAAAGGACGGAACATGATATGAGGAGTATATGATTATTGATATCGAAAAAAAGAAAAACCCTTATCAGGGAAACATTCAATCCAAAACTTTAGACAGTTCAGTGAAAATTTTAAGAATGAATCGATAACAGATCGATCCAAAGGAAACATACTTGCAGACGAAGCTGATGGTCTACGAACAACATGGATTAGAATAATAGTTTGGCCTCTGGTAAGGAAAGTCTCAATTGCCCATTTCAAAGCATGCTGGCTACCTTTGTCCCTGTCAATGGCAACTGCAACTAATCCATTACCTCCTTTCTTGGGTCCATATCCCTTTTGATGCCACATTTTTCTTCTAATCTTCCCTAAACCTTATGCTTCTAAAACATTACTCCCATGTTGTAGGAACACAAAAAGACTAGGAAACATCTTGTCCTTCCAACAAAACTCTGAAACTTGTAGCTAAAGGATTCAAACTTCCTCAACTTTTTTATTGATTCCTGAATGTCATTTCCCTGTGGTGGATGACAACTAAATGGATTTTAATTTTAGTTGACTACGTCGAGCCTCGGATATCTTTTATCGATAGGAAAAAAGTTTCAGAACCCAGACCTCTCTTCCATTTTTCAATGGCCAACCGATTAGTGCAAAGAAGCTATATATACAATTCCTAAAAACAGGTTTTTTCTCCTGGAGTCAGTCTTTCATTAAGCTATGATTAGCTTCTCAGGAAAATTTCCCAACGAAGAATAATCTCTTCCATCTACCCTTATACGGACCTGTGATGTTGCTTGAGTTGAAATAGAAGAAAGAAGAAAAGCTTTGAAACCTGAGGCCGATATTATCAGAAAAGTATTAGCATTAAGCAGTTCTACTAAGTTTAATTGTAAAATATTTCATATTGTTAATGCCAAATATGTTAGAAAGTTCACAAAAATGTCATTTTCTCAAGCCAAAATGTCATTTTCTCAAGCCATAGCAAAAAAGGTAGCGTACCTCAACGCATATAGAATAGCTACGTTTAAAATAGGCTGTGTTTTTTAATTTTCATAGTTAAAAATCTTTGGGTACAAATATATTTCCGTAGTCAAAAGGTTATTTTCTCAAGCACTTGGCAGCAAATTGAAATTCGTAGATTTAAATTTTGATCTATGTGAAGTCCAAATTTTGTTCCAACTTGAGTTTAGATTAAAAATTGACTAAAGCCTCTATATGAATAGGGTTATACAAATATAATTTTTATTAATAAAGCTTTTTTTTAAATCTATTTTTAAAAGAACTTTTTTAAGAAATCAGTTGATTATTTGACTGTCATTTAAAAAAAGCTTTTTAAAAATCCTTCATCTAGTAGACTGTTTGAAATATAAAAATAAAAGATAATTCTAATCTTAACTATATTTTATTTTGTAACAAAATTATTTATGCATATAAATATTTTTAAAAGTATCTTAAACAATATGCAAAGAATAATATATTAATTATTATATGATTTTAAACCATATGAAACGTAAATAAAAATATATCTAATTAAATCTTTTATATGGAGTATAACATAAGTAAAACTAATTTCAAAAATAAATATTAAAACATATAAAAAGCCAAATAATGGATTTGCAAAATAAACGTAACGATGAGTTTGTGAGTATTGTGGGAATTATGTGTAAAACATAAGGACAAAAGGAACTAAAATATAGGCTCATTAATTGTTCTGAAAAATTTACCCGAAAAAGTCATTTGAGAGGTTTTTTTGAAAAGCTTCAAATTTGAGTTTCTTAAAAAGCTGTATTTTGGTTGTCAAAAAGGTTATATCTATTAAAGAAGTGCTTTTTTATTTTACATCCAAATACTCATTTTTCTTTAAAAAGGATTTTGTGGTAGAAAAAAGTATTTATTAACCTCTCAAAAGTTCATCCAAATAGTTACTAAATTGAATTTTAGTTATTAAGTTAGGAATGTATCATTTATAACAATTATTAAAATATAATTACAATTAAAATTGAATGCTTAAGAATTAAACAATTCAAATACTTATTTCTCTAGTAAAAATATTTAAGGTTGATCAATTCATATTCGAGTTTAAAATTTAAATATTCAAATTTGATTTTAAATTTTAATATCTTAAAAATCAGACCAAATTGATCGAATTGAACTATCCGAAGTATGAACTCACTTGATTTTCGATCCAATTTATATTATATTACACTTATGATAAAAAATTAAACGTATAACTAATACATCGGCCAATTTGCTAAAAAGTCGGTCTATTTTCTTTAAAATCAGTCGAAATAAAAACCTAAGTCACCTTTTTAAACATGTCGACCCACCATCTTTTTTTTTTTACTACAAGGGAAAGAAAAACAAAAACAAACAAAAAACACCTTAGCTAACTGAGGGTTCTGCATTACTGGACGCCTTGCTGATCGAAATGAAGTAATGCCACAACCATCATCGGAGGCTCTTGAAGTATATGAAGACTTGGACTAGACATCTCCGCAATAGAGGTTAGTCGATCGGCACACTAATTCCCTTCACGACTCTCTATCTTTTTAATCATGTGGGATCCGCTAGAAATTTCTTCCTCCTCTCTTCTTAAGAACATGTGGACCTACCATACATCGGTACTCGTGATTTTCTTCAATTTCTTCACCTAACTTAGTTTTTGTGTTTTGATAAAATACATTATTCTTACAGGAAAGTTGAGATTTAATGGATATATTTCATAAATTTTTTGAATTCTTAATCAATTTTTTAATTATCACACATTCTAATTAATAAACTAAACTTTAAAATTTTATATTCTTTATTTATCTCTCTACATTTTAATTTAAAATTTTATTTTAAATTATTATTGTTAAAAAATAAAATTTTATTTTTATCCTTTAAAATACCAAATTTATTTAATCTCACTAATAAATTATATTTATCAAAATTTAGGTTCTTTATTTATTTTCCTATATTTTAATTAAAAAATTTTAAATTATTATTGTTAAAAACTAATTCTTGTTTTTATCATGAATTTGTTTATTAAATTGAATTATCAATTAATATATATAAATAATTTTGCTTAAGATAATTTAATAATGTGTTAAAATAATATTTAAACTATAAAAAATTATGTTTAAAGGACATTGTAAAAGAAGTTAAAATAACGTTAGAGTCTTTTCTATTGAATTTCTTTGAATATACTTACTTTTATGAGTCTTTAAATCAATGACAATATGAAATACAATTATTATTATTATTATTATTAAAAAATTATATTAAATTCAATCTTTG
>JAOQMP010000003.1:19313454-19335718 GCA_027563575.1 Erythroxylum pedicellare | reverse complement strand
GGGGTTGGTTATAGTAATTTAAGTTATATTACTAGAGGGTGGGCATAAAATAAATACAAAGGAAATTTATGCCAATTGGAAACAAATTAAAGGTTTATTGGGGAGGATTTAGAATTTCAATTCTAGAGATGTGCAAGTCAACATTTAAGCCTGACTTCAACAACCAACTATGCGTGCTTCATGATTTAAATTCAAGATGTGTTAAAGTCCTATTAGATTATCCCAGCGAGTCAGCTAATTTCAAAGTGAATTGTAATTTTGATAATGTAGAAAAAGAAAAGTAGAACTTCTCACAGATGTCTATTGGAAGTAAAGGTGCAGCCAATTATTAGCATACAGCACTAGGAAAATGGTACTGAAGATGAAGCAAACCTGGTGACAAAAATTGACATTTCTTTCTCCAAGAACAATGACAATGTTGGAGAAAATAAATATAACAACATTTCAGGTGGATGTTGTTATATTAATATCTTCTGATCTTATATTTAGTACTGCAACTTTAAGATTTGGATTTACGGACAAGGCACATATCTACTAATAAAGCTACAAATATTGATATTCACTATCTTATGAGGATCCTTTGTAACCTTCAATTATTAGATAATACGGACTTCCAACCTAACTTTCACCTCTATATCTTCTTCAAGGGATTGTCAATCTTTTTTCTACTGGTTTCATTGACATTAGAATCAAAATCATGTCTGCCAAACAATAATTATGTATTTCATTTCTAAACTGCGATTTCACTGAGATACGCATTCCGTCATCAGCACTCAGCGATGATCCGCCTTTCAGGTTAAGGTTCATGATTGCCTCCAACGTCCTGTTCAATTTCTAATATTTCAACTCTGCGATTCATCTTCTTTCCCAATCTTATCGCCACATCCGCCGGCCTGAATCTCCCTCGTACAAGTATCTTGCGTTGCTGCTTGTCAATCGTCTGTGCCTCTACCACTTCAACGAGAAACAAGACAGAGAGGCTGTAAACGTTTACCAATTACCAGGCAATAATTCAGTTCCTAGGGTCTCTCACAAATGGAAAAACTTTTACCTTTCATGTTGAGAAGGATTTTCCTTGCTTTTCGACAACAAGCGTTGCAGTCAAGGTTGACCCTCATTATCATGCAACATGTCTGCAACTGTGCATCAAAAGCTGAACCTTGTTAGTTGTCAAGTTTTGATTTTCTAAAGGAAATGTATATGTCCTTCTGAACTGAGCTATACAAGGGACAATATAGGATATGAAGGTGGGAGATTCAAATAACCCTCATGAAGATGCTGCTTGTACTTGCCTTTTCCGGTGAGAAGTCGTGGACAGACATAGATTTTATGGGATTTGATGATTTGCTGATTTGATGGCTTAAAGGAGCATAAGGGTTAGAAGGAAAAGGTTGGATGTTCAAGAATCGTCGACCAAATCATGGCTTCCTCCTCGTAATATTTGTTGGCAAGTTCCTTCTTGGTTGGAATCCGATTCTTCCAAGGCTTTGAAAGAAGAATTTTGTTTCTTACACTGAATCTTCATTTTTAAACTTCATTTATCTAACATGAAGGACAAAGGAATATGCATATCTTGTTCCTTGTCATACGCTATGTTATCCTTCACGTCACATTAGGAAACATTTCTTTCTTTTTTTCCAAAGATTTGTGGCTTACTCAAGATGTTAATCCTATTAATTTTTGCTTACCTTAACAATTGACCAACAAGATTTCTATAGTTGCTCAATCGCTGCTAATTTCACTTGGAAGAATTGAATATGGGTGCAGCTTAAAAAAACAGTGGACATTCAACAAAGGCATTTCATTGAGATTTACCAAACCCCACTACACTTACTATTCCTGCTAATTCAGATGGAGGGTTATGTCTTATTATCCTTCTACAGGTATGTACTCTTCTAATCTAAAATCTCAGGGAATTTGTAAAGGAAAATGAGAATCCTCATGTCATCATCAACAAAATATCCACCTTATCAGGGCCATTTTGCGTAGGGGATTTCTGTAGACCGCAGCAACTTGCCTTGAGGTAACTTTAACGCCAGGAGATGTACAAGTCAGAGTTACTTTCTTCTCCAAGACATTTACTAGAACTGACCCCGTTTCTGTCCAATGAGAAAAATGTGAAAAATATGAATCGAACAAAAGCGCTTTTCTGCCAAATTCCTGAAACCGTTCAAAAATGTCCAACACCAACTTGCAAATAATTCAGCAAACTAGTGCATATGCTATGGGTTCCATTTCAGAAATAGCACGGAGGTTAACATAAAGCATACCCTCACAGACCTTTATTCTAAAGCAGTAAGTGAACTGCAGTAAACAGATAAAAGACCGGCCTTCCACCTAAACAATTAAGCTGGAAAATTTATGAACAAACAGTTAAAGTGCTAGTTTTAGTACAAATTCTAGACTCGGGAAATTTAGCAGACAGAAAAATGGCTTGAATCATTAAGGCACCATTTTATCATTGCAATTTTTCCTTTCTTGAATTATTAGTAAAGTTCTTTCTTTATTTTGAATTCCCTTTACATGGTAGGATCAGCTTCTGTCAACGTTTTACTTCATTAATTAACAAGCTCATCTTATCAGGAGAACCACAAACCAAAAGGGTAACAGAAACTTCAGAATTTTGGAAGAATAGAAGGTCAAAATTTAAGCTCAAATGTGAAATTTTGATTGACAAATCCAGAGCGTGAGGAACAACCAGCGCGACCTTTTGTTTTTAGGAAACTATCTAGTATCAAGGTCCCTTTTCAGCCTGAAACTGTTCCCCTCTATTTATGTCAAAACAGAAGCTTAGCTATCAACATATCTGAGGAACTTGCTGTAAGTGGTTTCAAATAAATCTTGTTTTGTTGCAGTGCAAGTTTAAAGACATGAGGAAATCTATGATCTTTGTTCAAAGCATTGGATATCCTACCATTCATTCTTGACATAATCTCCGCTATTCTCTTTTGACACTCGGCACAACGAATATCTGCTGAGAGAACCACCTCCTGGACCTAGTCTCCAAAAACTCAATAATCCATGAGAAGTTACATAATAAGACCAGAAATATAATCAGAATTCAAATAATCAGTGAGAGTACGAACAAGAGGCATAGATAAGGATTCGATAGAGGCAAGGCTAGTTCCAGCAAGTAGCATGCTTTTTGACTTCTTGAATCCAATTCGTGATAACTCCTTTTTGGGTTTATTAGCAAGAGCCATATCTTTGCTATGTGACTAAACACACGAAAATGTTCGTATAAAGTAGTGGTAAGGTAACAAGTCCAATCTCATCTTGAGTTGAGAAAGAGAAAGAGAGAAGGAAAAAGATCGATGAACAGCCACTGCTGTAGTGATGATAGAGCTAGCCCATCTTTTGAGATGCTTCAAGTGCTGGAGAGCAAGGAGTGAAGATAAAAACATAACGGGACAGCATAGAGAGCAAAGTGAAAAAGGTCTTTATTGCCAAGTTGAAATGGTCTTCATTTTCACAAGCAGCCCCACACATATCGCTGTGCTCGAATTTTTCTACACTAAAATTATTCTTTATAGCTTGCTTACAAGACCAAACACTTGTCTAACTTTTTGAGTTCTTATTAAACGGTCATTTCAATTTCAATGAGGGCTTGGCTGCAATGAGCCGACAAAGCTGAGACTTCCAAGATACCACACCTCCTTAATAGTTCACATAGGTGTCGTGCTCGGCGCTGCTGGCTTCTGCAACTCCTCAGAATTGACACCACCAAACATCGTATGCTTTTTTTTTATTAGGAGAAAAAAAGGATACAACGTACATGACTAATTTAGGGAAGCTCATCTAAGTTATATCCTCTAGAAAGATAGAGAGACACTTGATAGGTGTGTTAACAAAATTAGTAACTCCTAATTCAAAATATACAGCAAAGTTGGCGAGCTAATCGGCATATCTATTATCCTCCTTATAGATATGTCGAGGTACCACTACTCAGTTTTGAGTAAACAACTTGGTGATTCCCATGATTAGGGGATTGAGAGACTTTATCCGTTTAGTGCAGTCTGATAGGATATTCAATACTACTAGAGAGTCCATTTCTAGCTCCACCCGACGATATCCAAGATCTCAAGCAAATCTAAGACCAGAGAAAGCTCCCCAGAGTTTAGCAGATACAGCGGAGCACTTGCTATTATTCTGTGCGAAGCCTCCTAGCCAAGCACGGGAGCTATTGCGAATAAGACCACCAACTGTTGCCAGAGCGGGCGAGTTTTTGCACACCCCATTTGTATTTAATCTCACCCAACTATGCGGAGGTTTACACCAGTCAATTAGTTGCTCACACCAAGGTTTATAGCCAAAATCTGGACTCCCTTGCTAGATCGAAGCGTAGTTAATCTGGTGGACATACTTCAGGACATAGTATGCAGAAGAAATCTGCCAAGAGAAATGCTCTTTAAAGAGGGTCTAGTTCCTTCAAGACCATAGGAACCAACACACGATACCAAAAATAAGTGACCGATCAAAGCCAAACATCAGTCGATGCTCGTGAAGGTTCAGCACTATCCAATCTTAGGTGTTTAGATTGGAAAAATCATGAGAGACTACTTGTAAAGAGAATGCGAGTGACAAACTATGCACTTTAGGGCAATCTCGCACATGTAGTGAGGATTCTTTTGTCCGACAATGATAGCATGCCACATTAGTAGTTAGTTGTTTGCGCATTCATCGTTGATTGGAGAGTAATTGGTCATCTGCGATGAGCCAAAAAAATGAGCGAATATGTTGAGGGTCATTCCATTGTCATACTACCTTCCAAAAGCTTTCGAAATACTAGTTGTCGTGAGCTATAATCATAGCATATGCTGAAGTAGTAGTGAACTGGTCAGTGTCCGATACTCCCCAAATCAGCTTATCAGGTCCTAAGTAAGGTTTAGGAGGAAAAATGCCTGTAATATACATGCAAATATAGGAAGGGAGCATAGATTAAAATTCAGCCCAATTCCAATTACCTATATTATCCACATAATTTTGAACTCAGAGCTCAAGTGTTGTTTGAGGAAAAGGGGCCTATACATAGTTTAGTAGAGGGCCCAAATCCTCAACCCAGAGACCTAGCCAGAATCGGGCATTAGAGCCATCATAGATTAACCATTTCATTCCTTGAATCACATTGTGCCAAATAACTTTAATGCTCTTCCAAGTCATTAAGCCGCCTGTAATATGAATAGAAGTGGGTATGCTATTGGTGTTAAAATTATATTTTGCAAAGAGAATTTGCCCCCATAATGCTTTAGGCTTTGAAATCACTGCCCACCCTAGCTTTGTTATTAAGGCATCATTGGTTTCTCTAATTTTACGAATGCCTAGTCCACCGTTTTCTTTAGATTTGCAAACTTAATCCCAGTGAACTAGATGAATCTTTCTATTGCCATTAGAAGAGCCTCATAGGAAGTTGCGCATAATTTGCTCAAATTCATCGTAAAGACTTTGGGAAAGATGGACCGTCTGCATTGTATAATCAGAAGAGCTTATATAACTAATTGTATCAATGTGACTCTTCCTGCAAACGACAAAAGCTTGGCAGTCCATCCAGACAGGCGGTTTTACACCTTATCAATCACATATTGGTATGATCTCTTGCTGACTCTCTCGTGTAACAGAGGTACTCCAAGATAGTGTCCTAAGTCTTTTTTTTGCTTAAAACCCAATTCTCTGCTCAAAACTAGTGCAACTGAATGATGGACATTCTTGAAGTAAAAACATCGTGATTTGTCTTGGCTACCCCGTTGACCTAAGGCTGCATAAAACAGATTCAAGGTATCCCGAATTTCATACACTTGTTCAATTGAAGCTTCCGAAAACAACATGAGATCATCAGCAAAAAAACAATTGTAATAGAGGAGGCCCGCTTTGGCTTAATTTAATAGCCTTCCATCTTCCTTGAGAAACTAAGTTATTAACTAGGTGCCCTAGTCATTCCATACAAAGTACAAAGAGATACGGCAATAACGGGTCACCATGTTGAATACCTCTAGAAGGAGTAAACTCTTCACTAAGTTCTCCATTCCAATTCACTTACATAGTCACTGAAGAAACACACTTCATAATAAGGTTTATCAACGAGTCCGGAAGACCAATATCAATGAGTGTATCTTTGAGAAATTCCCAAAAAAGTCTATCGTACGCTTTTTCGAGATCTACTTTTATAAAAATTATCCCTTTCTTTCCAGATTTCTTTTTCATAGTGTGGATGATCTCTTGGGTAATAATAAAATTATCTACAATCAGTCGCCCTGGAACAAAATTGTATTGATTCGAAACTACGAGATCATCTAAATAAGGCTTCAGACAATACAATCTTGGTAATGGCTTTATATATCACGGAACATAAAGCAATAGGTCTAAATTGCGTGATTGACTTGGATGAGGGAAGCTTGGGTATGAGAATCATAATAGTATGGTTCAGTTTTGACTCCCATATTTCGTGTCCAAAAATTCTCTGTATGAAGTGTATCAGAGAAGGCCCTATGATGTCCCTTGGGATTGGAAGAATAAAGCATTAAACTCATCAAAACCTAGTGCCTTATT
Organism: Erythroxylum pedicellare; assembly: GCA_027563575.1. Classification (NCBI taxonomy): domain Eukaryota; kingdom Viridiplantae; phylum Streptophyta; class Magnoliopsida; order Malpighiales; family Erythroxylaceae; genus Erythroxylum; species Erythroxylum pedicellare. The sequence continues at coordinate 19,329,175 of JAOQMP010000003.1, read as the reverse complement.
GGGTTCCATAACAAAGAATGTCATCTTGACTTCCTTAGGACGAATTGGACCTCCCAAATCATAGGTAGCCCTGTGAGACAGTATAGGAAAGAGACCTTTGGTAAGAAATTCAATAGGAGCATCATTTTCTACCGTATATAATTTTTCAAGGAAGTTCTTGGCTATACGTCTAATATTATCTGCATTTGAACCAACATAGCCATTTTCATCCTTCAAGGAGTCAATTCTCGCTTTCCTTCTTTTAGTCATTGTAACCGCATGATAGAATCTAGTGTTTCGGTTGCCCTGGGCTAGCCACTGACATCATGACTATAGGTGCCAATATAGTTCTTTCTGGTATAGGACTTGTTCGAGCTCATTCTATAAATAATTCTCCAGCTCCCGAAGAGAATCCTACGAGTTGTGTCATGAGTCTCTTTTTGCAATGAAAAATATTGCCAAAAATAGAAGAATTCCAATGGTGCAATTTTTTTGAAAGATTCTTAACCACACCACAAAAATCAGTCATAGTTGGGTTCTAGTTCTCTTTGAAAACTTGTGCAAAGATGGCATGTGTTAACCATACTGATTGAAATCAGAAAGGCCGAGGAATATGAGGTAATTGAGTACGTTGTTTTACCATCATAAGAACAGGTTGATGATCTAATTTAAGAAAGGGAAGATGGGGTAACTGGCGTGTTTTGGAAAGAAAATTGCTAGGAGTTTGAGCATAAAACTCTATCAAGTCTAGCATGAATTTGTCCTCTTTTCCATGTGAACTTGGGCCCTGAAAATCCCAGGCCCTGAAGATGGCAGCTTTGCACCCAATCCTGAAATTGAGTATTCATTACGGGGTGATTCCTAGAACCTCCACGTTTGTCTTTCCTCTCTAGTTTTGCATTGAAATGTCCACCCAAGAGCCACGATTCAGAGGTTACTCTGGCAATTTTATGCAGAAACTTCCATAGAAATTGTTGTAGATAATAAGTAGGGCTAGCATAAATGACAGTGAAATCAAAAGAAATGTGTTCCCATTCAATATTGACATGAACAAATTGACGATAAGCTAGCAGTATGCGAATCACAATCTCTACTTTCCATAATAACCAAACTCATCTAGAAAACCTGTCAGCTTCCACCCGAAAAGAATGAGTATATCCCAAGCTCTTGACAACCTTCTGCATATGTAATCCAATAATTCTAGGCTCAACTAAAACCACGAGAAGAGAATTGTAAATCCGAGCATAATTTTTTAGAATCGGCTTGAAGGTATTACCTTCAGCCCCTTGACCATTCCATATGAAAATAGACATAAATAATAAAGATCAAGAGAAAAGTGAGCACCATTAAGCCAGAGTGTTTATCGATTCGTCAATCTGTATATCATCTGTGCTATTCATGGGATGCTGTGTCAACTCATCCATTCGAGAGTTTGGTATAAAAGTGTCTTCGCTTATTAAATTCGAGCCATTTCCAAGATCTGGTGGTCGCGATGGAGTCAGAAGGTGTTTATGAATCAACGTTGGAGTTGGAGTAATTGTAGCGTCTTCAGGCATGTCATCCTCCATTTCACCGCCGACCCTGTCTTTGTTTATGGGTAAAATAAAGGAGTTGTCCTGTATGACCAACTCTTTATGTGAGTTAATGGAGATAGCCATGTGGTTGATAGTTTTATTTTGAGATGCTTCTAGCACCTTCTTTGGATCATAAAGATGGTTGGAAGGATTAACGTGGGCCATTGGGGTTTTTGATTTATTAGAAAGCTCCATGCATAGCCGAGTCGGGGTTATGGTTCTAGTATTCCAGCTAGTTGATGGCCTAATTGTTCGAGGACCCCTTCCTAACCCTTGCTTTTTAGTTGACACTTGTAGTGGACCTAGGTTTGATTTAATGATAGGTACTTCCTTTTGTTTCGCTTCATCAGGAGATGGGTGTTCATTTACGGGTTCAAGAAAATCATTTTCTATCAAGATTTGATACCTCGAGCTCCGTGACTCATCTGGCTTGGGAAGGCTTCTCCTATCATGTCCATTCACTGTTTCTTTGTTGGATGGATGTTGATTGCGTTGTTGTACTTGAATCCAGAGACCGTAGACCTCTTTGTGATATATGACTGGAGCTATGTCTTTTCTTGTTTCCGTTGGGAGAGTCATTGTGCTATCCTCAGTGGTGCCTCTTGTTGCCGGAGGAGCGTTACTCCAGGTAGGACAAACGGTAGCATCATGTCCAACCAGACCACAAGAGAAGCAAATCTATGGCAGTCCCTCGTAGGCGACTTTGGTGATTTCATTGTCAAGTTCGACTATGGATCGAAGTGGGGTGTTGATATCAATATCCACGGCCACCCTCACGAACTTTCCTCGCTGATAGAGTTATGTGTTATCATCTATCTTCACTGCTTGTCCTATTAATTTTTAGAGAGCTTTTAGCATAGAGGGGTGGTAGCGGGCTACAGATAATTCGGGGAACCACACCCAAGCTACCACATGTGAGATTTTGCCAAACGAGGGGCGAAATGTGAGGTGTCATGGTTGAATTGAGAGAACATGTTCGAGTATCACCCAAGGCCCCTCGATGAGAACCTTCATATAGTCTTCTTTCTTTACGAAGTTGATCAAGTAGAAATCGTTGTCAATATCGACTATCTTCATGGGACCCGACAATTTCCAAATAGTATGTAATATGTTTTTTAGCATATTGAATCCTATTCTGCATCCCAGTAGCTTAACGATCACTGCCTTTTTCCATTGTTTATCTGGTCGACCTTTGAAGGAATTGGACAATTTTAATCCCAACCCAAAATTTGTCTTGCACCATGTTAATATCTCCCTCTTCAATCTCGACAGGAACCTCGACTGGCCATTCTAGATCCCTCTCATCATCTTGGATGATATGGCCTGTGACAACTGTGTTGTAGCTGGGGAGATTGGTACAAGGTGAAGGAGGACGAGGAGCGGGTCTTCGGGTCTTCTTCTCATTCGCATAAGCAAACTTTTTTTGCTGCATGTCCACCGTGTTTTAAGTTCATCTCTTGTAACTTCATGTTTGGAACTATCCATGCATGCAGAGCGTATTCTCTTTGTTTAATGGCAAGGGAAAGGGTTAATCATAAATATCGTATGCTTTACTTCTCCATTAACTGTCAAGCATTGATGGGTTCGGAATAAAGATATTAACTAGAGGACTTGGATTGTTCAGCAAATCTGATGCTGCCCCAAATCAAAACAAGAGACTTGTTGCTTTCCTTATGTCTACCTAAAAAGATTCATTGAATGCGCAAAGCTATAAGCAAAATTTACATGCATGGTGTGTTTTAACACTCCACGTATTCTTTGATGGACCATGATGCTGCAAAACTTGGAATCTATAATCACACCACTGCAAAGCCCAATGTACAAGCCGACTCTGAATCCTTAATCCCAAACCTTCATACATCCTGACGAATATTCATTCAATCTATAGCAACAAACAAAAGACGGGTTATGATCAATGAGTCTTGGAAGAAGCTTTCATCACGCTTGTTACAGTCACTATGGCAATGACTTGATTCTACTTGAGAAAACAAAAGCCGCGAGGTGCTGCTTTACTAATATGCCTCCCTCCACTTAATAATTGGATGGGATTAAAATATGATTCATCCACATGCAATTAGCAGTAAGCAAGCAAATTAAACAAAAATGAAGGATAGGAAAACACTTACATAGAGGCCATACAAGTGATGTATATAAGATCAATTTTACTATGAGATACATGCAAGTTACGTGGGCCAACTGTCCTCGAAAGGTGGAAAATATGAAGCATCTGTATTTAATGATCCAAAATTTATGCCAGGAGCGGCAAAGCTCCTGTTTAGCTACTGTTACATGTTAAATACATAAATGAAAACAGCACTTGAGGGAGGTCAAGTCTACTCAAATGATACACTTCCCAATGTGATGATCGAGCAGCGGGCTACAGCTGCAAAACATTGCATAAGGCAAATGCAACATATGTACCTAAAGGCCGTTACAACTTCCACATCCCATAAGAAAAATAACAGAAATGGAATCTTTTATCTAGACATAATCAAGCTTGTTTGATAGGGCACAACAGCAGAATTAAAAATAGAATCCCCCATATACTTGCAGTTGTAGTGATCAACTTTCAACTTCATAGGAACAACAAATATTTCCCGAGCACTTGATCCAAGAATGCCTGTTGACTTCCTAATCATTTCTCCATCTTTTTCGTCTTATTGCCATAATTCACAATAAATCTTCTTCTCTTTCTTGAAGACATCCAACTTAACTGCGCTAGCAAATCATCCTTCGCAAGATCTCGGAACAATGCCAAGTGGTTTCTTTTATCATTTCCCGAATCCAAAGATGAATCTGAACATCCTGGGACTGTTTTCCCAATTTAGTAATATCAGGAACACTAACCAATTTGCTTTTATCACAGCTGGCTTCAACCTGCTTTGATTGCAAACGAAACAGCTGAGATTTACCAATATCTTCCCTTTCCTCAATAGGCCTCCACTCATTCGCCAACCATTCATGGGAAAGTCTCATGTCAGTAACTGTAAAAACTGATTTTTGCTTTTCTTCTGGAAACTTCAAGTAGAAAAAAAATCAGCACTTACTCCTATATAAGAAGGCTTAGCATGGCATTACGATTTACTTTCAGACTTTGCTAATTTTACTAACCTGGGAAATAAACAAGAAATTTATCTTCAGATTCTTTCTGAACAAAAATGCCTTCCCACCAAGCATCACGCCACCAGACATGAACAGCTGTCCCGATATCAATTAAGCCAGACTCTTTGCCCATATCCAGTGGACAAGTAGGGCGTATGATGTTCATTCCAGGAACTTGAATTCCAAAATGATCAAGAACAATCTCTCTTTCTGCAACTGAATGACAAATTACAAAATATGGCATAAACAAACAAACCTCTTAAGTTCTTAGTTTCATCAGCTGCATCTTTTATATCTTGATATCTAACATTCACTTTGTTTTTGTGCTTCTTTGTTATCAAAGCTCTAACCATCAGCCTCTCATGCCACTATCTTGAGAAAGCACCTCAACTTCAGAATCAACTTTAAGACAGCGCATATGATTATGCTTTACCTCATCAACTACCAAAGAGGCAACATGCTCTGCCCCTCTTAGACTACCATTACAGTTGCTTGTATCCATGCATACTTCCTTATTGGTTCTTTATCGTCAACAAAAACATCATCTTTCAATCGACAAAGCCTCTTTCTAGGCCTAATGCCAGTAGCATCAGTGGCAATGGCTGCCATCAGCAGATTATCATCAGCCTGATGAGAAAATTGATTTTTTGAAGGAGAAACGGTGTACATATACCTAATGATTTCCTGTCTTGACAAAGTCATTTTCAAACTGCTTGTAGCAAACAAATGGATCCAATTTGGTATCCACTGCCTCATGTAGGAACCTTGGATAATGCTGGGGACTGAGGACAGTTGCCACTCCATCTATGCATTCAATACTCAGATCTTGGAGAGGAGAAAAGAAAATCTCTCTGGAATTATGGTTGTGAGGCAAATTAAAAACAATCTCATCAATTTTGTGAAAACATCATACCACAACCATCTTGCTCCCTTTACATTCCTCGTACATGTCTTCCATGTAGGCAACAAGGCGTTTTCCCTCCTCAGCTACGACATATACAAAGTCATGAATCAAAAGATCAAAAAGCATGAAAGCTATGAGATAACAATTTGAAAAGGATCAGAAAGGAAGGGGGCAGGCCCATTACACATGCAAGGGAAAAAAAAAGCACCACACACTGAAATTTTACCACCATTCCCGCAGAAAGACTGATATTGCTTTCTCCTTTTTTTGCAATTCCATGGAGAGCCCAACCACAAAAATTCTTTGGTATAATGACTAGGTGTCTTGAATTGAATATTCTGTGATAGAACTAAGAAGTGAGATCATGACAGATCAATGATAAGCAAAATACATATCCTAAATAAAAAACAGATTTCATACCTCCAAAGTTCCAATATCCAGGTAAAAAGTATCACTACTATCCAAAGAACCTGCCAGGGAAGATGGTAAATAGTCTGGTGAACCTGAAAAACCAAATTTATAATTGCGGAACATCGAGTACTAAATAGTTTGTCAATACAAAGTAATATGTTTTAGAAACTTATAAACCAATGCAAGTTAACTCTACATCGCAACCAAAAGAGAAAGAATCTGCATTCAAACACAAAAAGTACAAAAGGAAAAAAAATTTGTAAAATAGACAATTGGGAATCAGATCTTTAGAAACAATGCATTCATAGGAAACAGTAAAATAATTTACCAACCACAGACTTCTTAATGGCCAGTAGTTTTAAAATATAATATACATGGACATGATAGAAATTTACGTAAATATTGACAGTATATGGATCTGATTCTGTCAAGCAGCTCTTTCTATTCCTGGAGCCCATAACACAGTTGGTTAATAATAAGATCACATCAGAAACTCTTGTGATAAAGATAAATAAGGCATAGTTAACATTAATAAAAAATGTTAGTGGCAAGATGGCCCACGAATCTAGAAGCAAATATTACTCTACATGCAGGAAAAGGAAAACAGAAATTTAAGAATCCCAAAAAGAAGTTAGAATAAGAATTGAGTGAATTTGTATAGGAAAGTTCCTCGTATACTCAAGCATTTCCCATGCCAAGTGATCCTAGCAGTTTGCAACAGGAATTCCTCAGTTGCTGAAGATTTTTAAAAAATTAGGAAGGTAAAGTATTACAGAATGTAGTGTTTATCTAACCTAAATTAACAATAAGCAAGAATAAAAATGCATATCAACAGTTAAGTCTTTGAGAAAAAACCAATAAGCTCTTCAGCTCTCATATTCAAGAAATATTTTTTTCAAATAGATAATACAGCAAGTGACTCAAAACACTGAACCACCGAAGAATACAAATTGCATACAGCCATAACGGATAAGGAGGATCAGGAAACATACAGAAATTTGATCTGAAATGACGTAACAAAATGCAATGAAAAGAAATATTGAAATGTATAAATTCTTATTTAAGGGTAACTTTCAACTGAAACATATATAACCTCACATGTGCCTCAAGCTCTTCTCTTTCAATCACCGCCAGATTAGATCCGCCATCGAACCTTCTCAGATAATAGCGAACCTCCGTCACCCATCTCACATACCCCGGCGTCCCAGGTCAAGAACCTTTGAAGAGTTCGAGCAAAACCCTGGGGTGAGGAGCTTTTCCGTCTCTATAGTTTATTGCGTAAAATTGGGGAGTTCTTGTGGAAGAGAAAATAGGATTTGAAAGGTACAAAAGAGTACATCAGATCCTGACGAATATCCTGTTCCAATCATTTTTTCCCTCCAAAATAATACATAACACGACGTAGTTTTGGCATAAAAGACATAAAAGAGATGGGATGCATTAGGGTTTTCAGAAGACAGATGGACGCCCTTGATTGAGGGATGGAAATTTGAATACAGAAAATGCCTTTTAATGTCAGGTAATGAGCTACAAGTTTTGCGTTTTTTAAAGTTTTTTCTTTTTATTTATTGGGATATAAAGGAAAAAGGACAACTCACGAGTGGTATGAGAGAGAGCAAGAGAGAGAGAGAGACACCCATAATTGGCGGCAAAAATTTGGAAATTATGGGCATAAATTTGAAAATGAGAAATTCGCTTGTTCGGTTTATTTACCAAATGTCAATTAATATATATATATAATTTAATATTCATTTGATGAGTTTTCGGGTTAAAAGAAAAGAAGATATTGATATATTGCTGATAGATTCTTGAAATGACAAGATTCTTATAAGAAAGTCATTGAAATTAATAGAGATTTTAGATAAATATGAGATTCACATAGTATGCATTAAAAGACAAAATGGACAAGGTCTAAAGTGAAAAAGATAAATAAATCAAACTTTGTATTTAGTGTATCCAAGGCAATAAAATGATATAGGTATCTTGATTATAGAGGTTAACGAGGACTAATGATAGAAATTTGTCTTTAAAGATTATAGTGAACTATGTTGTTTTTAATGTGGAGTGTGCTTACACACCCTGAGTGGGATTGTAAGAACAATTAAGCATCAATTCTAAGAAGAGCTAGACAAGGTGTGAGAAATTTATATTATAATATGTTTTTTAAAAGTTTAAGTGTGCTTTTAAGCATTTTCTTATATGATAATCATGTGTTTAAAACTTAGAATTGTGTTCTTGTTAGTGTTTTATGTGTTTTACTTGTTTGATTATTTTAGATCAAGGATTTTATCTTAATATTATGTTTCAAGGGTTGTTTGATGTGTTTGTTAGTAGGTGAATATAGGAAAAATTGAAGAAAAGATAAATAAAGACTTCAAAAATAAAAGCATGCACGATCATGCATACCTTAATTAATGATCATACATGTTAGCTGCATGGGGATGAAGCCTTTGGCATGATCATGCATCCCCATGCATGATCGTGCTAGAGAGTCTGGATGATGATGAATGCACGATCGTGCATAAGTAGTTTATAATTTTGTATTCTTTACGTTTCAGGGCTATGTTGGAACCAAATCAAGTAGAGAAACGCTAAAAAGATCAAGAAGTATTTAAGCCAAAAAGAAACACCAAAAAAGAGGCTTCACATCATAAAAAAGGAGATCAAAAGTGGAAACATCAAGATCAACTCTGATTTTCCATAATTTCCAGATTAAGACTTAAAGTTCTTTTCTTTCTTTTCTCTCTTTATATTTCATTGTCTTGGATGTTAATTTTGATGAGTGGTGTGTTAAACATGATTATGGATTTATAAATCCATATTAGGTTTTATTCTTGAATTGTTTTGTATAAATTTATTCTTGTTGAATTCAATATAGTATTGCTTTGTGGTATTTATCATGCGTATACTTGATAAGAAATCGAGAGGTTGAATCAAAATTATATATCTTAAGTTGCACAACAATAGTTGGTACCTTAATAGACCTACAAATATCATATTAATAAACAATTAAAATGACATCTTAATTATGAGTTAATTATCCTTAGGATTGCTTTAATTCAATTGAGTAGTTAAGAGTAATTTCATAAATCGAGAGGTTGCAATTCAATTGTTATCTATCTCAATTGGGATTACGTGAATAGATTTGGAGAGAGGCTAATCAAAACCTTACGATATCTAACATCAAGCATAATTAAATTAATAAAATAAAGGGAAGACAAAACAAGTTTAGAATAACCCCTAAGTTTCCATTATTGATTAACTTCATTTTTATTGCTAGCTTCACTTATCCAATTTTGAGTTTTATTAGTTTATTTTAATTTCAATTAATTTATTTTAATGTAATTAATTCAATTTTTTATTACCTTAGACAAAGTGCATTCAATTTGTTAGATGAATAATCCAATCCTTGTGGGAAGGATATCTTTTATATTGTAAGATACGATCTATATACTTGCCATATGAAAGTTTTTATATAAAAATATCAACAAGTTTCTGGATTCAACATATTACCCTTATTGAGAAAGTTATTATAGGAAGAGACTTTAATAGTTATATAGGGGCTACCTTAGACGGGTATGCTTATGCTCATGGGGTTTCAGTTATAGAGATAGGAATGATAATGGGTCTACTTTAGTGGACTTTTCAGTAGCATTTGATTAGGTGGTAGCCAAATTATCCTTCAACAAAAAAGAGGGGCACTTAGTAACCTTTAGTAGTAGAACTATGAAGACTTAAATTAACTACTTCCTTGTAAAGTGAACCGATCAACCTAGTTATAAGGATTTTAAGGTGATACCGAATGCGTGCATGTCAACTTAGCATATATTATTAGTCATGGATCTTATAATTAAGGGTTGAATAAATAAGAGGAGTTCTCAAAGGTTCATTAAAATTAGATGGTGGAATCTAAAAAGGGATACTGTAGAATTACTTAAGGATAAAGTAATGTTTTGAGAAGAATGGAAACTAGAAATAGATACTAACTACATATGGTAGAGATTAATAGATCTTTTAAAGATGTATCCAAGGAGCTCTTAGGAGTTTCTAAAAGGCCTAAAGGTAGTAAGGAGTCTTAATGGAAGAATTAAGAAGTAAAAAAGAAGGTGCATATTAACAAGGCTACTTGTAAAGCTTTATTGGATAGTAATGTGAATAAAGAGAAGGTAGCTAATAGAGAGATTTACAAGATGACAAAGAAGATGCTCTTAAAAGCCAAAAGTAAAGCCTATAAGAACTTAATATTAACAATCAAAAAATAAGGATGGAGAAAAAAATGATATATTTAAGCTAGCAAGAGCTAGGGAATAGAAAATGAAGGACTTGGATCAAATTCGTTGTATAAAGGATGAAGGACATAAGTGCTCATGGGTGAAAATGACATCAAGATAAGACAATAGGTAGAGATGAGAACTTTTCCTTGGGTGATCTCAACATTGTTTAGAATTATTCTAACTTCAATTTTTACTGGCAAATCATGAAAGAAGAAATTAAAGGAGCTTTAAGGAAGATGAAAAGTGAAAGGGTAGTAGGACCTAATGACTTACCCATAGAGATGTGGAAGAGCTTAAGAGAGCAAGGTCTTACTAGTTTATCTAAGCTTTTTAATGTGATCCTCCTGTCCAACAAAGTGTCAGATGAGTAGATAATAAAAGGGATATCCAAAGATGTAACAACTATAGAGGCGTCAAACTACTCAGCCAGATCATAAAGTTAAGAGGGGTTAATTGAGAAAAGAATGAAAAAGGGTGCACCAATCTTCGAGAAATAATTGGTTTCATACCAAGGAGGTCCACCATAAAAGCTTTACAGCTCCTTAGACAATTAATGAAATATTATAGGGATAGAAAGAGGGACCTGCACATGATTTTTATTGACATAAAGAAGGCTTATGATACTGTACCTAGGAAAGTCATGTGGAGGTGATTAGAAGCTAAGGGAGTTTCCATGATCTATATATATATATATATATATATATATATATATATATGTTAAGACTACAATAAGAATGATAAACGAAGATATGGAAAAAAAATTTCTATTGATATCAAACTGCATCAAGGATCCTTATTGAGCCCCTTTCCTATTTGTAACAGTTATAGATAAACTCACTAAGAATATCCAATGGGATGTGCCTTGGTGTATGTTATTTGCTGATGACATTATTTTAATGGATGAAAGAAAAGAGAGTGTTAATGTCAAGTTGGAACCTTGGATGGATATGCTCAAGTCAAAGGGCTTTAAGTTGAGCAAAACTAAGACTAAGTACCTAAAGTATAACTTTTTAGGTCATAAAGTTGCACTCGATGTGAAAATAAAGATTGTTCAGAATTTATACCATAGAAAGATAGTTTTAAGTACCTTAGATCTATCATACAAAGAAACGGAAAGATAGATGATGACATGGTTCACTGTATTAAATCATAGTGGCCTAAATGGAAGGGCTCATTAGGGGTTTTATGTTAAAAAAAGATGTTACTTAATCTAAAAAATAAATTTAACCATTTAACAATTAAGCCAATCATACTTTATGGGGTGTAAAGTTTGCCCATCAAATAGGTGCATATTCATAAGTTAACGGTGGTAGAGATGACAATGCTCTATTGGATGTGCAAATTTACAAAATGAGATAGGATTAGGAATGTAACGATTAGAGATATGTTGAGGGTCGCTAATATTAACGGTAAGTTAAGGGAGATAAGGCTTAGGTGGTCTAGACATATTAAAAGGAGACATTTTGATGCCCTATTAAGAAGATGGGAGAAAATTGTATTTAAAGACTATAAAAGAAGAAGAGGAAGACTTAAGATGAATTGAGAGAAGTTATCAGGTATTATATAGCCCTATTAGGGCTTACCAAGAACTTGGCCCTCAATAGGAAACTTTTTCGAACTAGGATATGAGTAGAGGATCTTACATAGAGAGGTATTTTTCTTTTATAAAGATGTTCTTCTCTTCTTATAGACTTTATGAACTTTGTCCATTCTTTTTCTTTGTTTCTTATGTCTTGTAATTATCCTGAAATTTTTTTGTATTATTTACCCTTTAGTTTTTATTTATTTATTTCATATTTTTTACTTTCATTATTTGAATTTTATTTTTTACTTTTACTTATACTTTTGTTTATTTTTATTTATTTATGCAATTATTTGTTTATGCATTTATGACTTTTCAAACAGTTTTCAAATTTTTTCCTCTCTTAATTTTTTAGGTCTATCGAAAACAATCTCTCTACTAGTTAAAGATAAGACTATGTACTACTAAACCTTCCCAAATCCTGCATCTCAGTGGGATTTCTATTGAGATGTTGTTGTTATTGTTGTTGTTGTACTGAGCTTACTCTAGATTAGGAGGGTATTGTATGTCAAAATGAATTATAGGAAGGATGTTAAATGTTAATGAAGTGGTCCCTATTCTGCCCAATTTTCAAACTAGAAGTTGGTTTGCTCCCAATTTCCTATTTTATATTTCATTTCCTTCCTCATTACTTCTTTAAGGCTCAAGATAAACTTTATGACAGAAGAAGAATTGGCTAAGGGCTTCATTGTCCAGAATTTGGAGTTCTTTTTGTTCTTATCATTTGTCCATTTTTACCCCCCAATGTCTCATTTTCATTATATACCCCTAAATTCTCTTTGCCATTATGACTTTATTTGCCACTCTCATTGATTTATTCTCAGTACTCCTATTTTATAGGTTTGTATACATCTCTCCATTTAACCTTAGGATAACCTTTTTCCTATCCCGCTTCATAAGAATTTTTTTATAATTCCTTCTATTTCCTTAGTGATCTTTGTTGGTATAGCTACATAGGAACTCTAATAGATGTGCATATCATTAATAATTGAGTTTATTAACTGAATTTTGCAAGCATGTGATAATTTCTTTGATAACCAGCTTCAAGTTCTACTTTTAATTGAATTATACAAAGGTTTACTATCCCGATAGGTTAGTCTTGAAGCTGAAATTGGTAGCCTTAGGCATTTAATGGGAGTGTGGACAATTGGAGCCCTGAAAGCTATGTTAAATTATATATAATATGCTCTTTATTTATGGATATTATGATTTGTCTCTTTTCCTTATTAACCACTAATCCTAACATCCCTACAAATTCCTCCAAACATTTTAGTAGCAATTGAACTTATTGAGAATTAGTCCCACAGAGAAGCAATAGGTCATGAACAAATGACAAGTTGAGAAGTTTGATTGTTTTGCATTTACAATGACAACTAAGATGTCTCCCTTAATCAATGTTGTAGTTTATCATGCTTGTAAAAACATCAGTTGCTAATGCAAACAAATAAAGAGAGATAGGATCTCCATGTTTAACCCCTTTTACTCCCTTAACTATTTAAGTTGGTTCTCTATTTATCAATATTCCTAATGTACTAGTATAAATGCTTTAAAGTATCCCATTGATGAACTTAGTAAGACTAAAAACCTAGAAAATGTGATGTAGGAAAGTCCATTTGAGTGTATCAAAATATTTGGTGAAGTCAATCTTCATTAAGTAGCTCTTGACAACTTTATTAAACTGATAGTTTTTGAAAATATCTTAGGCTATGAACATATTTTCACCAATACTCCTACTTGTAATAAAACGAGATGAAAAAGATCAATTAGTTATTTCATTCATGGTTTAAGTCTCAGAGCTATTTTGAATGCTTCTAAAGAAAAATTAAGTTTTTATCCCCCACTTTTATTCAATAGATCCTCGTTTTTTGCCTTAGAAGAGAGTTGTGAGCTCTTAAGGAAGATAGGTATGGGTCTAGTATGAGCTTCTCTATCTCTTAGCTTTTGATTCGTTACATTCAAGGAATTAGCCCCTCCTTTTATACTCATAAGATTCTTATAGAGTATAATTTTAAGCAAGTTATGTAGCCCCAAAGGAGGGCATCCTAATCTAAAGGAGGTGATAAAGGTAAAGGTGATTAAACTTATGGATGCTAGTATGATTTACCCAATTTGCAAAAATTCTTTGGTGAGTCATGTACCAGTTATACCAAATAAAGGATGAATGATGGTAGTACCCAATAAGAAGAATGAATTAATTCCCATAAGAGCCGTCACTTAGTGTAAAGTATGCATTGATTGTAGGAAGTTGAATGATGTTACTCAGAAATACCATCTTACTTTATCTTTCATAGACCAAATGTTGGGTTGGCTAGCCAGATATATGTACTATTGCTTTTTTGCATGGACTTTCAGGCTAGTTCTATATTCATTTTTCTTTGAAATATCTAGAGAAACAACATTCATGTATCCTTATGGTGTTTACTTATAGGAGGATTGTAGCACCCCACTCTTGTAAGACATATACCCAACATCCTGAGTGATGTCTGAGTGCAAATCCTGCAAGAGCGGCATGCTAGAATAGTCAGTTAGTAAAATCTCATTACAATTTTTTTTTCCAAAACAATGCACACATATGTGGAAATCAATAATCAGATCAGGCCCACTTTTATTCAGAAACATTTTTAATGCAGCAATATAATCATCAAAATTTTAATAGTTATTTGGGCCTATTACAAATACAAAATACTTGTAGTCATAATTTCATTATATTGCAAAATCATTTACAAACATTTCCAATTTGGAAAGTTATTACAAACAGAAATAATCGAATACACAAGTTATGACAATTGTGGAAGACTCAATTTGGTACAAAAATAAAGAAATACAATGTAGACACGAACTAATCCCGACCTCTACCTCTGACTTGAATGCAGTGGCTATACTCCCGTTTGTCCAACGGGGTAACTCTAAATTTTGGATGAGTTTTGCAAACTTAGTGAGTGACCATCCTTGATGGATCACTCAATCACATAACACATATAATTCACATATTCACATAATTCACATTGTTCATTAATACTCATATTGAATCACGTACACTTGATCAATCATTTCACATTTCTCATTCAACACATACCACATTCCGAAATCATTTAAATCTTATGCATATGCAGTACTTATGAGCCTCACTTTCTATTTTATTTCTTTGTTGTAACCGAGTGTCTATAACTGTCCCGTATCTATTGTGAAGATCGGGCTCATTAAGAACTGTCTTATATCCGTTGTGGATACCGGGCTCATTAATAACTGTCCCGTATCTATTGGGGATATCAGGCTCATTTTACATAGTGAACCTTTGGCTCTTAATCACTTTCTGAGCCCTAGCCTCTTTTTCACATTCTAAGCTCCAAGCTCTTTTTCAGTGACTACTCCAGTCACAACTGCCTTTATCTTTCATGCATTCATATAATGAAATGCATCAATCACATATGATCAACTTTTCACTTTCACATATGATCGGACATTAGTCCGGTATTCAATATTTAAGTTGAGAATCATTCTTTTTCATTCATATGCATATTCACATTTTTCCTCGGAACTAGGTCCGGCATTTAACAATCAAGTCATGTATCACGTATATCAAATTCACATACAAGGAGTACTTCAATATGTCATTCATACCTCACAATCATCGAACCTTCTGTCTGGAAATCATCACAATCAATCACATTCACATGATGATTCAGTAGTTAATTAATACAAAATTCAAAATAGAACAAACAATGAAATGAGATCATCTAGGTCAACTCACAGTATGCTCCAGATTGGCTTTTGCTTCCAAGGTTTGAAAATGTCTAGATGATGGCACTCTATAAGTCCCTCTATATCATGCAAAACATACACATATCACAATTTTGCACAATTGTATAAGTGTCTATTGATGCACACATATGTA
>JAOQMP010000003.1:19297307-19309200 GCA_027563575.1 Erythroxylum pedicellare | reverse complement strand
AATGATGCGATATGGGTCATAGTGGACCGGTTGACTAAGTCGGCCCACTTCTTACCAGTGAGAGAGAATAACTCACTTGATCAATTGTCCTAGAGATATATGAATGAGGTGGTGAGACTGGATGGGGTTTCAGTGTCCATAGTATCGGACAGGGATCCCATATTTACTTTGAGGTTTTGGAAGAGCTTGCAGTTTGCTATAGGTACTAAGTTAAACTTTAGTACAACATTTTATCCTCAGATAGATGGATAGAGTTAGAGGACAATCAAGACTATTGAGGATATGCTCAGAGCTTGTGTATTGGAGTTTAGAGGAGCTTGGGATCAATATATGACATTGATAGAGTTTGCCTACAACAACCATTACTACATTAGTATCAGAATGGCACCATATGAGGCACTGTATGGTAGAAAATGTTGGTCGCCATTATATTAGGATAAAGAGGGCTTGAGAATGGTTGAAGGCCTAGAGTTGATACAAGATATAGTGGATAAGGTGAAGTTGATCTTAAGCCGAATTAAAGCTGATCAGGATAGACAGAAGATTTATGTGGATCAACACCGACCTGTATGAAGTATAGTATGGGAGATAGAATATTCTTGAGAGTGTCACCTTGGAGGGGAGTTTTGAGATTTGGTAAAAAGGGCAAGTTGAGCCCTAGGTACATTGGTCTTTATGAGATCATTGAGAGGATAAGACCTTTGGCCTATAAGTTGGCTTTCACGAATGAGATATCTCAACTGCATAATATATTTCATGTGAGTATGCTCTCAAGATACTGATCAGATTCGACACATGTAATACCCGCTCAAGAGATTGAGGTTGCTAGTAATTTAAGCTATGTTAAAGAGCTAATCAAGATAGTGGGATCACAGATAAAACAGATGAGGAACCAATTCATTCCATTGGTGAAAGTTCTGTGGAGGAATCACTCAATTGAGGAAGCCACATAGGAGATAGAGGAGCATATGAGGAGACAATATCCCCACCTGTTCAAGCAAACAGGTAAGAATTTTGATGACGAAATTTCTTTTAAAGAGGGGAGAGTTGTAACATCCCGTTACCTGTGGAGAGGCTAGAATAGTGAATATGAGTGATTAATGAGAGATTAGAAATGCATTTCATGTTCATGCATAATATGACACGCACATACACATGAATAGTAAATTTTTGCACATGAAAATGATTCTACATGCATTCATGGACATTCTAGGTATAATTGTTTCTAAATGTGATTTCTATTGAGAATTGTGGTTTTTATATGTGGAAATTTGATTCAGAGATTTTATTTGTTGATTTAGAAATTTTGAAGCTTTAAGAAAAATTTCTAAAGATTGTTAGGTATTTTTGGAATAAGAAAATTGCCAAATGGCAAAACTATTAATAAATAGTAGTAGAAATTATTGTCTAATGGCAATGGAAATTTTCATAAGTGGCTTTGGAATTTATTCACGAGTGCGATTGAAAATTGGGGGACAATTACAGTAGAAATCAAATTGATTGGACTAGTTAAATGAAGGAATCTATTCTAATGCTTTAGAAATGGGAGCAAGTGACACATGTCTTAAGTTGACTTTTTTTAATTAAAGGACCCCCTTTTGTTTGCTCTCTCATGATGTTCTCTCTTAAAAAGCCATTGGTGTTTTGTTTTTGGTTCCCTTCTTCTCTCCTTCATAGCTTCCCTTCTCTTCTTCTTCTTGATTTTTATTCTTCCAACCTCCATTCACGTTAAACCTAGCCAACCCACTCATCTTCCACTTGCTACTCCTTCACTTTGCTCTCTCTTTCATTCCCACCAGAAATCCTAACCTTCCAACCCTAAAGATGGTGATGATCGTGGATTGTGTTTGAAGTTAGGTTTTTTTTTATTTTCTTGAAAAAATTGAAGATTTAGTATCTAAATCAAGTAATTTATGTTTTAATTTTTTTGGGCAATGTTAAATGGAGCATTTATGATGATAGTTAGAAGTTAATGCATGAAATGGTGCTTTGTGTATGTATGTGTTATGGATGATGAAGAGTTTGTAAATTTTTTTTGCTTATACATATATGCTTGATGAGTAATGAGCTATAGAGATGTTTTGTTTCATTTAAATGCTAAATAATGGGTTAGGAGTTATTTTGTGGAGGATTGATGTTGTATATGAGGAGTAAGAAAACTATGAGTTATGCTACAAATGTTTGTAATATGGTTTGGTTGTGAAAATGATGTTTTAATGAGAATTGGGAGTTGATGAATAGGTACATGAACATATCTTGTTTTTGGGTTAATGATCCAATTTAGGTTATGCTTTTTTGGTGAATGATATTGAGATGAAATGGAGTTGAAAATGGGGAGTAATTGAAGTAGAAAATGGTGTTCTTTGTATAAGTTAGGTTAGATATAAAATCTGGAAAATTTGAAGATGGTTAGCTGGAAAATGTCCATTGAGTATGCCTTAGTCTTTTAGCTATAACTTTTTATTTAGTTATCTAAATGAGATTATTCTTAATTTATATTAAACTAGAGACATATAGCTACATTTCTTATGAAGAAGTCGAATTCAAATTCTGTGCAGAAGAATCTCAAAATTTGACCTAAATTTGAAAAACTAGGTTTGCTTCTGTGAAAGTTCGCTGCGGCAAACTTGAAGGATTTAGCTAGGATTTCTTTCTGGTAAAGTTCTCCATGGCCAACTTTAGGTTTTTCCGTGGCAAACTTGTGAAAATTTCATAAGAATTCCTCTATAGAAGTTCACCGCGGTGAACTTTTCTCTACATTGAACATGTTTCAGTATTTTGGGCATATCTTTTTCTATACTTATCCAAATAGACTGATTCTTGATTTTGAAGTAACTGGAAACATACGAATACAAATGATATGAAGAAATAAAATTCTAAATCGGATTCTAAGAGTTTCAATTTCTAAGTGGAAGTTAAGTGTGGGGTACTATCTCAAAATAAAAGCAGTCTGAAAATATTTGGAGTATAACTTTCACAATACCTAATCAAATTGAATGATCTTAGTGTCATTAAAAACCTAAGACACAGGGGAGAAATTTTATAGAAGAAATTGTAATCAAATTTCCCCATTTGCATTGTCTAAATGATTAAGAATAGTAGACCCAAAAGTCAGTTTTTGGGAAAAATCTGGAATTTTGATCAATGAGTTATGAATTGTGATGCTTATGGTTCTATTGGGATATAGACCATAAATATACATGGTACTTATGTGAGTTGGTAATGCAAATGTTTACATGATGAGAATAATGGATAGATACCCAGGATTGTCATGAACATGCATTGTGCATCTTTCATATACATATATGTGCATTAATAAACACTTATAGTTGTGCAAATTTTGATATGCATTTATTGTGTGATATAGAGGAGCAATTGGAACCTCAACATTCAGACGTTGCCGGAACTTCCAGGCATTAGCTTCGATAGCAACCTGTGATTAACCTAGATGGTCTCAATTAATTGCTTATTTGCTTAAATTCTGTTATAAATGATTGAATAAATGTGTTTTGATTGTTGATTCCGGACAATAAAGGTCTGATGACTGTGATATTGAAATGGGATATTAAAGTGATGCTTGAATATGAATGTGACGAACTATATGCTTCATAATATGATTGATTGTGATAGATGCATTCCATACATGAATGCACAATTCGCTAATGGCAGTTGTGAACAGAGTAGCCACCGATCAGAGCTTAAAGCTCAATGTGTGAAAAAAGAGCCTCGAACTCAGAAAGTAATTAAGAGCCTAAGGCTTACTATATAAAATGAGCCATGTATCCTCATTGGATAAGGGACAGTTATCAATGAGCCTGGTATCCAAAATAGATGCGAAACAGTTTAGGCACTCAGTCACAACAACGTAACAATTGGAAAAGAGTCTCATGAACATTTCATATGCATTTTTGTTACGTATGTTTGATTTATTGAAATGCAAAATTGCCTATGCTTAAGTGAAAATGTGATTTTATGTTATGTGAATTGATGTGTTGCATGTTGAGTGAACCATCGATGATGGTTACCTCAATGATTTCGCAAAACTCACCCAAATTTTGCAATATTTTTTTAGGCTCTGAATAGTTACCCCGTTAGATAAACGGGAGTATACAATGCAATCGAGTAAGAGATTGGGTTCAGATCAGTTCACGTTTGCATTTGTTTTCTTTATTTGGTATCAAATAGAGTCTTTCATAATTATTGCAACTTGTGTATTCGAGCAATTATGTTTTGTAATAACTTTCTATATTGGAGATGTTTGTAAATGATTTTGCAATGTAATAAAATTATGACTACAAGTGTTCTGTATTTATAATGGGCCCAAATGGCTATTGAAATTCTGATGATTGTATTGCTATGACTGAAAAAGTTTATGATTAAAATGGGTCATTTCCATTACTGATTTCTGCATATGTGTATGATAAATGAAAAAAAAGGTTTGTACTAAGTTTTAAGTGTTTGACTGACTAAATGTGCTAGTTCGCCACCCTCACGGACATAGACTTGGATATCACTCAGGATGTCAGGTACGTGCCTTGCGAGAGTAGGGTGCTACATTGGTTGGTATTAGAGCCCAGAATTACTATCTTATATGGGCATTTTCTGAAATGTGTCAAGTTACATGCTTTTAGACATGTCATAGCAGACAGTAGCAACTAATCCCTAGTTTGAGTCGCATGAGCATATGTTAAGTGCTTAAGCTGATAGAAATAGTGAGAAAAGTGATGATATGTCAGAATGTGAGAAAATGGAAGTTGTAGATATTTAGAAATGATAAATAATATAAGATTAGATATTACAGACAAAGATTTAAAACAATTGCATTGGTGGATGTATTATGGAATACGATATTAATATTGTACTGTGATGATATATCCTCGAACGTGAACAAAATGTGAATGCATTGTTGTGGATTGTTTGAGGAAAATAAGGATATAAGTAGAAATGATGAGATTAAAGTGTACAAGCTAAGTTGAAAGAAAATAAAATTTTCTATTACCTTGAAAGGTTGAACTTGGACAAAGAATGATTGTGTGATTATTGTGATAAGAGTTTATGATTTAGTATAAGAATATGTCTGTGGAATTGAGACTAGAATTTCATAATGATTATGCATCAATAATTCCACATACATGTATGATAAATGAAAAAAAAAGCTTGTACCAAGTTTCAAGTGTTTGAATGACTGAATGTGCTAGTTTGCCACCCTCGTGAGGCACAAACTCGGATATCACTCAGAATGTCAGGTACGTGTCTTGCGAGAGTGGGGTGCTACACATACAATTGTGGACACAAATTGTTGCAGTTTTAAGTTTGTCTCAAGCTCAGTGACTTACATGGTCACTAGACACGCCCATGTCTATATTTGAGAATTTAAAATTTTTTTCACACACATCTATGTCATACACCTTTCTAAATATGGTCAAAGTACACCTCGTGTTTAGTTTTATACGATCCCAATAAAGTATATGGTTTTAGACACCACTCTGTACTATGACTGTGTCTAAACACGAAAGCCTTAAAACTATAGCTTCTCATATTCTTTTTCACTTTCTTCCTCTTCCTAACTTTCTCCCCCTATGCGCTCCTCTCTTCCTCGATCTAACCCAAGTTCATTACACCATTTGTGACCACCAATCTTTTGTTTCTTTTTTATTAATTGAAATTTGTTATTTGGGTAATTTTCATGCTTAGGGTTTGAACTTTCCTTAAATCACTACTTTTCATTTTGCTACAATATAAGGAACGCCTCCCTTAATTCATTCTTATTTTGAAATTTTATGTTGAATTATATACTTTCTCATATGGATTATTTGATTTAATTGTTATATTGTGTGATCTAGTGAATTTCAAATTGGGATTATTATTACTACTCAATATGTTATATGTATTGCATTGGGTTTCATTAGTTTATGAATAAATTGTTATTTTTCTCTCAATTAGTTAGTTTTTATTTGTTTAATTTTATCTCCATTCCATGTTTTGCATAAGTTACTGGGCGTTTGGTTTGAGGGTTTGGGAACTAAGGAATGGAATAATTGTAAAAAACAGTGTTTGCTTTGGGGTTTTCAATTCCAGGGGAATGGATTTATCCCATCAAATTTAGGAATCTACTAATCCCACCAAGGTGGTGGATATCGAGTTTTCATTCCAATCTAAGTTTTTATCACGTTTATTCTTTACTCTTTTATCTCTAACCTTTGCCCTACCATCCTCTTTATTTCCTTATCGCCTCTCAATTCCTTACGATCTCCCATCCTGTCTTATTGGGTCTCATCAACGAAGGAATTTTTTGTTCTGCGCCTCTAGGTATATTTTATGAAATTCCTCGTTTTAATTTGACGTTAAATGAACTGGATAGAACCTGGTTTCATCTCATTGTAAATGGGGCTTTTGCTCCTTTTTTTCCCTATATATTCTTGTTTTATGATTTAATCAAGACAATAACCAATCTACTATATGGTTTGATGATATGAAAGTGCATATGGTTATAGATTGAACGAGAATCATAAAACCAATTTGCTCCTTTTTTTCCCTTATAATTATTGTTTTGTGATTTACTTTGATTTTTCGTATATGGTTTTAACTCTTAAAAAAAAGGAAAAACACATAACAAATCGTCTTCTACGTTGGTGTTTGTTTATTTGTTTTGTAAAGTTCTAAATGGCTTTCAAGAACAATGAAACAGAAGCACTTTTTACAGTTTTTAACCTTCATATAAAGATGAATGCAAGCCCTTCATCTTTATCCAACGTCTGTTTCTTCATAAAAGTCATGCCTTTTTTATTTTAATAATGCCTTAACCTTTGGATAAAGAGAAGAATTACTTTTATTTGGTTTTACAATTTAACAATTGTATAAAGACGTTCTTGAATTTATTTGGTGTTATTGTTTAACATCTATAAAACAGAAACATGTTTTAAAGCTTTACATACGTTGCGTGCTTTTGGATTCAGATAAAAAAATCTAGTTTCTAAAATTCTTGGAAGAGGCAAATAAATATATATTATTGCCCATTCTAAATAATTAAAATCGAAATATAGTCGCAATTATATTGTTGGCATTATGCAGCTTTGTTAACAAATGATCATATAGCTCATCTAATGCTCGAAAATTGCGATAAAATTTCTTGACAAAACTGATTAATTTTTTTTACAAACATATGGAGATAGTCCCAATAAACATATGAAGGGCAAATTATTTTCATTTTATTGAGGGTAAAAATGGTATTATATTATCTTTCATTTCCATTAATGCAACAAACCAACAACATTATTGGTATTAATACAGAAACCCAAGTTACAAACCAAACATCATTTTTTTTATTTTTCATACCCATCTCCATCCCTTTCAACTATTATACCCATATCCATAGCCAACCCGTGCTCAAACTAAATGCTTACTTAGTGTTTGTTGTTATATAGTATTCATATATGATGTTCATTTTAAATTTTATAAATTGAAGTTAGTAATTATGTAATAGATCTCATTTTGTTTTATTATTGCATGTTTAATTTTTTATTTTACAATTAGTTTAATTTTTTAAGTGTTTTATGAATTTCATTATTAGAGATGCCATATGATCTTTGACTTAGCAACTAAATGCTCAGGTCACTTATGAGGCACCACCAAGGATACTTAAGCAACACCGATGGATTAAAAGATGAAGAGGTGGTCTAGGATGCTTATAAGATGTATAAGTTTTTATTTTATTATTATTTTATGCATTTTATTATTTTATTTATTAATTTGTTTTTATTAATACTTAATAATGGCTTAAATAGTTAAACTCTTATTTTTATTTTATTTTTTGCATTTTTACCCTTTTTATTTTTTCTTTTGCAAGGATTATTGCTCTTAATCTGGGATGAAATTTGCAACAATTTCAAATTTGTAAATTATTTTTTAGAGAAGTACCAAATCAATATCCCTTTTTTCATTATATTTTTCTTCAATTTGATATCTTTTTTGTGCTTTCATTACATACATTTGGGACAACATACATTTTAAGTGTGGGGAAGACGCATATTGAATTTTATAAATTTCAAAGAAATGTTTTGATTTTAGGTCTATTAGATTCCTTCTTATTTATCTTATTAACTAACGTCTCAATCTAATTAAAATATATTTGAAACACTTTAGGTTATTATTGATTATTAAGTTGAATTAGTATGCAAAAGGGTGAAAGCTAGAATAGATATGCTTTTATAAGCTATATTTTTAGTAATCATTAAGATGCTTAATTTGAATGAAAATTACATATTATTTACACAATAAGCCTAAATATGAGCTTTTGAGCTTAAGAGTAAATTAATCATTATGTTATGCTTTATTATTCTTTGTTGTGTATTTTATCATGCATAGTTGAAAGATTCTAGAACTTGCTTTTATTATTTAAAGATCACCTTGTCAGACTAGAGGAAATAAAATGATAAAGGCATTTAGATTTAACTAGTTGTTTTAACCTATTGTTTTTTATTGTTACCTAACATCTTTTATCTCCTTAGGAGTAACCAATTTCAAGATTTAGACTTTTCTTTGATTGATAATTACTATATTCAGAACCAATTACCCTATTTTTAAAGACTTTTCATTTATGTTTGAACCCTGAAGGATTTGTATTTACATGATTGCTTAAAACTCAGATTATATTGAAGAGTTTTAAAGAGAAGGTTCGATGTGCTTATGATTATTGTTGCATATTAATTGTTAAATTTATTCTTTCTCAATTACATTGTTGTCACAACTTTATTTTCTCTCCAAAGTGATTCAAAAGTCAAGTTTGAAAAATAAGAAAGAAAAAAATAAAAATTATGATATTTATTAGAGAGCAAAAGAATTAATGTTGTACTAGTTAAAATATTTTCTTGAAGGACCTACATTATGAAGAGCTAAGTTTTGTATGATCCTAGTTATGTAAACTTCCTTTATATTATTACCGTTTTAATTGTCCATTTCATACCTTTACCTAAATCCTATTACACCGTATTTAAAGGCCTTTTAATTTTTGCTTCTAGTTTACTTATTAGTAGTGGAGATGTATTTTTATTGCAAGCTTATGATTAAGATTCCTTTTTTGTATTGATTTAAGAGTTTTATTATATTTTTCACCCTAAACCCTTTGAATGAATTGAGTGAATTCATTGTGAGGGTGTTGAATTTTGTGCTTTTGACTTTAGAAAGATTGTCAATCTGATTGATATTTATATTGGTTTATAGAAGTTTGTTCTAGGATGGCTAGAGCCTAATTGTATGTTAATTTGGATCATAAAATATGATAATTTAAGGTGTGGATAAACAAGTTATAATTTATAAAGGATGGATGTTTTTAAGTTCAGTGATTTGGATTAAAATTTTCTGAAGGTCAAGTAAAGGCTTAAGTATGGGGAAGTTGATAAATGCTTAGTAGACTACTTTTAGTCACATATTTAGTGCATTTTTCTTCTTTATTTAAGAGCTTTTATGGTTTTTGGTACTTAAAGATCCTGGTATCTTTTCAAGTCTTAATTGCCTTAATTTATTGGAGGAGAAGTAAGGCAAAATTAGGGTAAGAAACAGAAGAATTGAAGCTATTTTGGAATGACTAGCCTGTATTGATGGCGTACACATACGTGTGCACTAGTTTGCCACTTGCAAATCAAGAAAAAAATAATTAAGGTTTGAAATCCTAATTCTAGTGACAAATGTTCATATGAATGGTCGAGTAAGCCTAAATTAAATCAAACAAACACAAATCATGAACACTAGTATTAGAATAACACAATCAATTCCATAAAAGAAATTGATTAATACATAAATGAGGCTTTAGGCTCCAACATCCCCTTCAACTAGAAGAAATAGATCTAGCCTTTGATAGTTCTTGAAAACATACTTCCAAAAGAGAGAAAAGAAATTGAATTTTGATTGTGTGCTCCTCCTCAATAAGAAAATAAGAGGTTTAAATAGCTTAAGGTTATCTAAGAAATTAAGAAAAATATGTCTTAAAATAATCCTACCAAAATCTATTCAATTAGAAAAGTAAATAAAATAAAACTCATAAATAAGGTAGGAAAGTGGTTGTTCAGCTGCATATTTTGTGCTTAACGGCTCTGAAAGCTTCCAAAGTAAATCCCATTGATATTCGTTGAATTGCTTAATATAGAGACTTATGAAAATAGTAACTTTAAGTGAGATTTCAACATTGATTCTTTCTTATTCTATTAAAAATTAAAACATAAAATTTATAGATGGCTTTTTAATATTTTTTATAGAAACTTGAATCTTCTTAATTGGAGATTGGATGATAAATTTAAGGCCAAAAAACAAAACAGTATATTTAAATTGTCAAAAACTAGAAAATTAAGCTTGTTTTGCTTCTTTTATCGCCATGAAATAAATTAAGCATCTTAAGTATAAAATAATTATCAAACACTTAGCATTAGCCAATAAATAAAGAATCAATTAAGAACGTATCAAAGGGAGATAGAGTTATCATTATACTTTATGCCCTCTAAAAGGAAAAGAATTAGAAGGCAAACAAAGGTCGAGTGCCCACGACTTTTCCACCATATAGTGTAAATTGTGGAAATAAATGCTATACTGTGTCCTTCCTTTGAGAGGTTGGGAGTTGATGAAGCTCAAAGGACAATTCCATGCTAAGGAATTTACTTAGTTCGATAAATCTTTGACACACCATATCCTTAATAATTGAAGACATAACCCTAACTGTGTTTTCTCTAACCATTTATAAATCCAATTTCTATGATCTCCATTTTGTATATATTTTTGTGAAAGACTTGAAATCTTCTTAAATTTTATTACTATTGTTTTGCTTTTTTAATAATTGTTAAATTTACAATAGTTATCTAACTAATAATTTAAAACCAAATGATAGGTTTTATTCAACAGGTATTTGAATATATATATATATCTATTTTCAGCCAATCATACTCTTCAAAATTTTAGGTAAATTACAGTCTTTGTTAAATCAAAGTTTTAAAAGATTTGCTGTAACAATTGGATTACTCTTAAACATTCTTCATTTTTATAGTTGTTCTCTCTTCATGGCACTGATACATATTAATTTCAGTGTGAACAAAAATATTTTCAATGGATGCAGGATTATATGTAACAAATGTAATCCAACTTATGAATATATATTCTATTAGGATACCTTGGAATCTTTAAAAAGGAGATTCTTTCAATGTGTGAGACATAAAGTATGTATATTTTTCCTAAAATTTTAATATATGTATTATGTAATCTAATTGATAGGAAAATATGCAATTTGTGTTAATATTTAATGAGAAATTCACATAAAAGAATCTTTGATAAATTATCAACTTTTAACATTAAAGTGGTTATCTTCTTTAGCATAAACTATTAAGAATGTTAGCATGAGCCATAATATCAATTCATTTATGATATGAGTCATTTGAATTTATAAATCATACATTTTTTTTAGTTTCTCATTAAATTTCTAAATTGTGGTTCATAATTGAGTTTATAATATTAAATATTTTTATTTTAACTATTATTACAATTTTCTATAATTACATATATATATATATATATATCTCGTAGTTACACTTACATTATTTATAACTATCATAATCATCCATAACTATAATTATAATATAATTTTTTGAAAATAACTATAATATAATTCTTAATCTACAATTGAAACTTTTTCTTACTAATTATTTACCTTTGTTATATGTACAATAACATTATGTTAACACTATGTGTGACTATCTTCTTACTAGTTATTTATTTTATTTATCTTATGGATAATTTCAAGGTAAGACAAAGAATATGGTCCTTAACATATAACATATGTTGTATTTAACATAAAAGTTAATAATGAATAGCAGAACATTTCAAATCCAACCTAATTCGGTCTATCCTGAATTCA
>JAOQMP010000003.1:19268642-19288537 GCA_027563575.1 Erythroxylum pedicellare | reverse complement strand
ACAAATCATCTGTAAGGTGTAGCTTGAGCCGGAAGTCAAGTTGAATTGGAAGAGTTCACACTGAACTAAAAAGTGTGCAGTAAAGAGCTTTGACAAAATCCTAAGTGGGAGCTTAGGTAGAGGACGTAGGTTTTAGCACTGAACCTCTATAAACACTGTGTTTGCGTCTCTTCTCTACTCTTTTACATTTCGATTTGTTTATTTGTTTCGTGTGTTTTAATTCTCTGTTTTGTAGCACTTTGTCAAAAGATTAAAAAGATCTATTCAACCCCCCCTTCTAGATCGTTTTTAAAACAATCTTGTGTAACTAAAATCACTTAATGCACGGTAAATAAAATTAGTTTAGAAATGCCATAGAAACAAAAATTGTGTAATATCTTCAAAATTATAAAGAAATAAACATTTATATATTGAAAGTGACTTGATTCTTATGTATTCACTGTTTCATTATATGATATTTATCTATATAGATATCTTCATCTACAAAAGAATAAAAGTTAGTTTTAATTTTTCTATTATTATTTTGTCTAATATCAGAGTTACCAACTTCAAATATGAAAATATATAAATGTTGTAAAATAATTTTCTCTTATTTTAGAAAGATTAATTTAAAGTCTAAAATTAATGCTTTCGACTTGAATAAAAGTATTTAACTCAAATTTGCCCATTTTTATGAGGTTGAATTAGATTTCCAATAAAAGTAATTGTTATTAAGATGAAGGTAAGTTTGGCAAATTTTTGTTTCTTAATTCAAATTATATTATTGACATTTAAGTATCAAAATTTTCTATAAAATTTTAAGGTGTATTGCATTAATTATATACCTTGGGTTTTAACCGAAAGATTGTTACTTTCATACCAACTATATTTGAACACAATGTATAGTTTAATTTGTTAAATAAACTATCCTTCTTCCTTTTCTTCTCCATACCATCCTTCACAAATATGATATAAAAATTCAAACAGTTAATATATAACAAATAGTTAAATAAAATATTTCCTTTAACAAATTTTCAAACACTTCTTATAGATAATATTACTAAAATAGGTTATCCAAATTCTCTTATATCTCCAAGCACACTGCAAAGGATTAGTTAGTTAGGGTAAGTTTGAGGGTTTATTTAGTACTAAGGCTATGTTTGGTTGGGAGTTTAGTAATGGAATGGAATGAAATATAATATCATTATATTATTTGGGAGGAAGGCTTATAATAGAATGGAATAGAATAGGATAGACAAGGAGGGATTCACATTACATCTCATTCCATCATAAACAGTAAAAATGAGTTACTTCTGATTTGAGGGGTCTAGGATAGAATGTAAAATGATAAATAGTTACTACCTAATATACCCTCAATAATTTTTTATAATACCAATTATACACTCAACCCTATTAACATATGATTTGTTTTATCAAGGGTAGAATAGTCATTCGTTATTATTATACATACATTTCATTCCATTCCATCAATCTTCCAAACAACATTTCACTATATTACATTATGAATCCTTTCATCCCTCTCAAATAACAATTTTCTAATTTACATCCATTTACATTCCATTATATTATAAATCATTCCATTCCACTAAAAACTTTACGTCCAATCAAATATAGCCTAAGTTTCCTATTAGATGCCAACCATAATATAAATGAGTGAGATGAACATAAAGTCGAATCACTTACTAGATTAGACTAAGAATTTAGGTCCTATAATCCCAACTTAAGTCTATGATTGATTATTTCGTGAATTAGTCAATATTGTAATATCTCAAGTGCACGGTGTAGCTGTAGCTAGAACCGACAAGTACGGGTCGATCCTACGAGGATAGTGAGTACTAGTAATTACTCTTCCCCTATTATCTAGCCTACGAATTGATTTTAGGTTTTTAATAAAAAGAAAATAAAACTAAAACAATTAAAGAAATAGGAAACAATAATGAAAGCAAAGATAGTGGAATTCTCTTTAAAAACTATCGTTATCATAAATTAGTTTATAGGTTCAGATCACCATAAACCCTTAACATATTAATCTTTTATCATACATTTGTTTTGTTGATGTATTGGACCATGGAGACTCTTATAGTAAGCTAATAGCTAACCTTGAGTCTACTAACAAATAATCTTAAGGTCTCTAACCGAATTAGTCATGTTAAATCTTATAGGATTATGTTACTGATTTATGAGTCCCTCTATTAGATTTGACCCTAATATGGAAGATTTATTTTATCCTATCTCTAGGATTGCAATCAACTCCTAATTACGATAAATCTGTTCATAGTAGGATTTCTCAATATCTACATATGAAATCAGATTATGATATAATATTCTCGGGTTATTATAACATAAATAAAATGTGTAATCATATCACAATATATCAAACAACCAATTGTATTAATAAAATAATCAAATCATATCAAAATGTAAACATATATAAATACTAGCCTAAATACTAACTGGACATTTAGTTACATATAATTGAATATAAAATCAAACATACATAAATAGAAATACGAATTGAAAACAATGGGTTCATAATTCTAAATCTCTCTGATTATCTTCTATCGAATGTTCTTGCGATATAGAGGCTTGATCTTATATTTCAATAGAACTTTTGATAATTTCTTTGTGTTTTTCACTTCTTTGGACCAAAATTGAACCTAAAGAATGAGTTCCACATTTGGAATCGCCTCCCCACGTCTACTGTTAGACTCTCTAACGACTGCGTTCTCTTTCACCTCGCAAAATGTCTCTTCATAACGAAATTTAGGGTTCTAGGGAGATGCATGGTCTCTTGCACGACCATGCATCAGACCATGCATAACTAGAATTCCCTAAATATTACAAAAGTGGACGACATCGAAGAAGTGCGCAGGCAGGTGCACTGTCGTTCATTCTTTCATATTTATCAATTCTTCGTTTTACGTCGTGTTTTCATCCAAATTCTTCTCCTTTAAGTCGATGAAGGCAATTTTCATCTATATACACACTTGGAATGAATTAAGTACCATATATACAATAAAAGTATAAAATATAAAGCAAAATACATTAAATATGGGTGGTAAAATATAGTCAAATATCCATCTGTCAAACATCCCCATACTTAAGTTTTTGGTTGTCCTTAAGAAAACCATAATCGAAATTATAAATTTACAACATCAATCCATCATCGATTGCAACCTATCCATTTATAGTATACATCATCATATCCTATCGAATCAAATTAATATACAAGCAAAATCAAATTATCCTAAAATTAGCTTCCTAAGTAATATTAATAGTAATCACCTCAACAATCGCATTGAAATCCAAAACATATATCTTTATACCCTTACCAAGATGTCATTCAATGCACTTAAGAGTTTAGGGTAAAAGTATCAAAACTCTCAATCAATGCATAGTAGAATCGTAACCATATGCTTATAATAAAATCACATCCCCACCACTTATCTACAAACTAGAAACAAAAATAAAAAAGAAACAAAAATCAAAAGGTCTTTGTGCAGGTTGTAATAGGGCTTAGGTTAGGTATGATTAAGATAATAAAAATGGTTAAATTGAAGGAAATTTACTACACTATACAATTCAAGACTTGTTTAAAAGTACTTATGGGTCCTTTCATTGCAAAACTAACAGTACTATATACTTCTTATTTATTTATGCCTTTTTTCTTTTCTCTTCTCTTTTCTCTTTTCTTTTTTTCCACACTAAACATTCAGTACTATACTTTAAGAAATATTGGACCTTTCACAAATTTCAAGTCTCAACAACTAAATAATGGAAATAACCTTTAAGGTTTAAAACAATAAACAGACATTCAAAGAAAAATAGGATAAAGGTTAATATGTTAGTTAAAGTCAATGAAAAAGGCTAAGACTCAACATGTTTATTCCTAAAGGATAATTTTATAGTTGTGGTAATTTCAAAGAAATAGGCTAAGCAATTTGGTGAATATAAGTGCCTTTATCATGTTAATGCTTCTAATTTGACAAATATGGTCTCGACACCCATAATAAAAGCAAATTATAGAATTATCCTACTATGCAATGATAACACATATATGAAAGAATAATAATAGCTTTGCAAAATTTACAATTTTGCTCTTTAGGTTCAAAAGCTCACTAAAAATATTTTTGGGTATATATATGTGTAAATAATATGCAAATTTCATTCAACTTGAATATTTCAATGATTAAAAAAAGTATGACTTAAAAAATTAATTTCATTGTAGCCATTATTCTTTTTCACACCAATTCAAATCAATATTCAGCAAGGACGTGTACTATTTACGGACAGATTCAACCAATTGAAGATATCAATTAACAAAATTTATAATCAGGATTATAATAAGCTGAAAGAAATCATTAGAATTCATTAAACTCATCCCCACACTTAATGTTGCACATTATCCCCAATGTACACAATACAAGCAGATATGCAAGTGAGAGGGTTGTTTGGTACTTGTTTGACTATAATGATTTCTTGATTTGGATCCATCTAATGTAAGACTAACATCCTTACAAAATATGAAAAAAGGATAAAAAGAAACAAAAGAAATAGCATAACAAAAAAATAAAATCCTATACTGAGATCAAAACAAAAACAAAATAATATAAAATTGAAATAAAATTAAAAAGAACGCATAGATTGCCTCCCATGCAACACTTCTTTAATGTCAATAGCTTGCCATAACCTTTATGCTCAACTTCATCTTGGATCAATAACCAACGGCTTGCTTCCACTCTTTTCTCCACAAAGCAGTTTCATAGCCTGTAAACAAGTCACCTATTGTAAGATAATAACAAGGGCATAATTTATCAATTGATAAATCTAATTTCAAGTAATAACCCTTTTAATGAGAAAATGTTAATAAAATAAGGGATAATGAAACTCCTGAATAGTCGATTGGCCCGAATAGCTTGTCCTTGGAGAAGTGGGAACCCTTCGTACTTAAGGTCACTACCAACATTTCACTAGCAGTTTTTATATTTGATTCCTCCACTGGTTCTTCCTCAACCTCCTCTATCCTCTTGTTTTCTTCTTCTTCTTGGACAATGTTGTGATGGGGACTTTAGAGTACTTAAAGGAAATGTAACATCCTGTTTCCATACTAATGGTTAGATGTAGTACCCCACTCCTGCAAGACCTGAACCCGATATCGATGAGTGATGTTCGAGATCGTGGCCCGCGAGGGTGGCCTGCTAGAACACTCAATCATTCAGAAATCGGTATAAAATTTTTATTTTTGAAACCACAAGCGTAATATGCGAAAATCCATAACCAACTCAGGCCCCAATTTATTTCATAACCATTTTCAATCACACAATACAATCAAAAATATTTACAATAGCCATTTGGGCCCTTTCACAAACACAAAACACTTTAGTCATTTTCGGAATACAAATTTATACAAAAAGTTACGGAATATACAATTTGATACAAAATAATGAAGTGCAATGCAAACGCGAACTGATCCCGACCTCTATCCTTCACTTGTATGCTGTGGTATACTCTCGTTGGCCTAATGGTGTATTCTCTTGATCCTGAAAAATAATTGCACATTTTGGGTGAGTTTTGCGAACTTAGTCACATAACACATAAATCACATTATTGCACATTTCACATTTAATACACTTAATCATTCATATTATGCATATGTAATGCGCATCAGACTCACTTTTCAATTATTACTTTGTTATGACCGAGTGCCTAACTATCCCATATCCATTGGATATCGGACTCATTAATAACTGTTCCTTATTCACTTGGGGGATATAGGGCCTATTATACGTAGTGAGCCTTAGGCTCTTAATCACTTTTGAGCTCGAAGCTCATTTTCACTTTCTGAGCTTTAAGCTCTTTTTCACTTTCAGTGGCTACTCTGATCACAACTGTCATTATATTTCATGCATTTATAAGATGGAATGCATCAATCACATTTGCATTGATCCCATTCACTCACATTCTCATATCATCGGACCTTAGTCTAACATTCAACATAAAGTTGAGAATTCGCACTTCACTTACATGCAAATGCACATTTGAAACATATTTAACAATCACATTAAGTACACTTAGCTCATCTCTTTCACATTCAAGTAGCACTTCAATTTTCAAAACATACATCACAATCATCGGACCTCCTGTCCGGAAACCAACATAATCAATCACATTATACAAAATTCAAATAACAAACAATAAAGTGAGATCATCTCGGTCTACTCACAGTACGCTCCAGATTAGCAATTGCTTCCAAATTCTGGGAACGCTTCAATGCGAACACTTGACCTGCACGACCATTTATTCAAGACACACATTACACACTCATTAACAATTGCACACGTATAAACATGTATTTATGCACAATTGTATAAATGGACTATGTACAATGCATGCTCAATGACAATCTCGGGTACTTTAACGAACTTCATATCTTATGCACATTCCCATTTGATAACTTAATCACTCATCAATTCTTTAAATCACAAAAAATCAAAATCTATCATTTTTTATGATCATCCTAAACCCAAAACACTCACGCGTTTCATCACCTTTTCTGCACTTCTTTACTTTCAGTTCTTCTGCTTATCTAACTTTTACGTTTCCTTCATTTCTTCCTCTAACTATCACTTTAATCACTCTTTCACATCATTACACATTTTCATTAATCTTTCAATTCCAAAACTGGTTTACCACTATCCCGTAACATTTCAGTCATTAATCCAAAGAAAATTACCATGTACGACAAGCTAAATCTCCTCACTCATTTTCCAGCAAATTTGAATATCATTGTTTTTAACCATTTAGCAGTGAACTAACGTGCATGCTTCATTTCATACAAAGCTACATAATCATAACAAGCTTACTTGTTTGAAGCTCCAAAATCTTCATCCATCACAAAGCCCTAACTTTCATGCAACTCACGTACCTCATCATGAAGGTTGATAGGGAGGTTCAGTTTTTCTTGGAATAGAAGAAAGAAATATCTAAGTGGAAGTGATGAAAAACAAAGAAAAGTAAGGTTTATCTTCAATGAATATTTGAAGAAAAGCTTTGGGTTGGAGGAACTCTGAAAAAAGAAGTTTCAAGAATGATAAAGATAAGGACAACAGCTAGCAGTTTTAAGGCAATAAAAATCTTAACTTTAGCTAGGAAACCTGTCCATTTCGTATCCACTTATCCACTTCCCTTTATTAAAACTCACTTAAGTATAATTTATACTTAAGTTTATGACTTAATAAAACCACTGTAACCACAATTCATAACCCTTTACTCACTTTCAGATTTTTCTCATAACACATCACTTCGGGTCAACTTTACATGTTCTTTTTGACCCCGACACTAAAAGCCATTTTGCAACACTTTCTTCTAAAAACATATTCCCCTATGTATTATGTCCCCATTGATACCAAAATCATTCAATTTGTTTCTTCCCTCAATCATATTGAACATTTTTCTTTTGGGCCAACTAGCATAACTTTCACTATAGGTATCAAATCAAGATTCTTATTAGGTGGTTGGAAAGAGGACTTATAGGTTTATAACTTTCATAAAGACCTTGAAGGCAAGTTTTATCATCTAAAGAGTCAAATTTGGACCAGACGATACGAAATGAACAGTATACAGAGGAAGAAGTTTCGGTCACATAAGTAGAAAGCAGACAAAGCCAAAAAGCAGACAAAGCAATAAGAAGATGAATGGAAAAGTAGACGAATGCCAAAAGTAGACAAATGCAAAAGCAGATGAATCGAAAAAACAGATGAATGCAAAAAGAAGAAGAATGCAAAAGCAGACGATTCGAAAAAGCAGACGAATGCAAATAGTAGATAAACGCAAAGAGGAGATGAATGCAAAAGCAGACGAATGCAAAGCAGACGAATCGAAAAAGAAGACGAATGCAAAAAGTAGATGAATGTAAAAGCAGACGAAACAAAAGTCAACTTAAGACCAAGCAAAGTCAACTTAAGACGATGCAACTCTTAAGACGAAGCGAAGTCATCTTAACGAAGTAAAGTCAACTTAAGACGATACAACTCTTAAGATGATATGGAGTCAACTTAACACGAAGCAAAGTCAACTTAAGATGATGCAACTCTTAAGACGATATGACGTCATCACAGACGATACATCTTTACAGATGATGTATCTCTTAAGACGAATGACATCATCACAGACGATACGTCTTTACAGATGATGCATCTTTACAGAAGATGCATCTCTTGAGACGAATGACATCATCAAAGACGATACGTCCTTACAGACGATACATCTATGCTCCAGAACATCTTCCCCTTATAAAGACCATAACTTTCTACTCCACTATCTAAAACTCCCATACTAAAATAATCTCAGTAAACTTCTCCAACATATTTTCCTTCACTAAATCCAACACTTAAATTTTATTTCTAATCTTTCTATTCCATTTCATTCTACTCATTCACTATAACCACAATCCTCAATCTATCCTATTACTATTCAATATACCCAAAATGTCAATGAGTTCATGTACAATTATTTTCATGTGTGTAAAGATTCAAATTCACATGCATGTATGCTGACATTTTGCTGAGCATGAAAAGCAAATTTTTTAACTCTCACATTGCTATTCTATCCATTATTGAAATCTAGGTTCTAACCCTTAATATGGGGACGGGATGTTACATAAATGCCTTATTTAGATACTATAAGACCTAAGAGTACTATTTGATTAAGCCAAAATTCACACTTACTAAACTTGGCATATAACTGCTTCTCTCTCATTGTCTGTAAGTCTAATCTCAAGTGTTCAGAATATTCCTCACTACTCTTTGAATATACCAAAATATCATTAATAAACATAATCACAAAGTGACCTAAGTAAGGCTGAAATACCTTATTCATCAATACCATAAAAACTATTGGAGCATTTGTTAATCAAAAGGCGTCACCAAAAATTCAAAATGCCCATATCGGGTCCTGAACATACTCTTTGGTACATCAACTTTTGCTATCTTCAATTGATAATACCCTGATCTCATGTCTAATTTAATGAACACTTGAGCTCTTTATACCTGATCAAGTAAATCATCTATCCTCGGTAAAGGATACTTATTCTTCACAATCACCTAATTCAACTGTCTATACTCAATGCACAGTCTCAAAGTCTCATCTTTCTTCTTTACAAATAGAACTGGGGCTCCCCATGGTGAGACACTAGGTCTGATAAGACCCTTATTTAATAACTCTTACAACTGGGTCTTAAGTTACTTAAGTTCCACAGGTGATATCCCATACGGAGGAATAAATATGGGAGCGATACCTAGAATGAGGTCAATAGTGAACTTTATTTCCCTATCTGAGAATAATCTCGGTAGCTCACTGGGAAACACATATAGGAAGTTCCTAATAACAGGAATGTCCTGAATGATCTGCTTAGTAAAGGTGCCAGTCACATAGGCTAAATAAGCCTCACATCCATTTTGAATCAGTTTAAAGGAATTCATTGAGGAAATTAATCTAGCTAGCATTGATTGACTAATACCTCAAAATAACACCCTTGGTTGATTTAGAGATTCAATAATCACTTCCTTAGTGTAGCAGTTCGTCCTATGTGCAATAAGTCAGTCCATACCTAGAATAAGGTTTATCTCTCTCAACTGCAATACTATCAGGTCAGCTTCTAACCCTGCTTGATCAATTTACAGGCTTCCCCACTCACTGTAGTACTACCTACGAAAGTACTTACTTCTAAGACACATCTCAACATCTCTCTTTTATATTACAGTTTAGATGCCAAGTGTGGTATAACAAATGAATGGGTAGACCCTGGATCTAACAATATAAATGCCTTGAAATTAAAGACAGATAACACACCTATAACGACATTGGGGGATTTCTGTGCCTCCTATCTGGTGATGGCATAGATCCTAGCCTAGGACTGCGGCTGATTGCTCTGCACCTTAGTACCGATCCTGACTGCACTAAGACTTATTGAATTGATTTTACCTCTACCTCTACCTCTCTATCCTACTCTACTAACTCTACTCTATTGAACAGTCATTTCAGTTACTGATCCCCCTCTCATCCCAGACTGTGCTCTAACAATGGTGGGACAATCTCTAATCTGATGCTCAAAAGAGCCACATCGCAGGCAGGCTCCCGATAACTTCCAACATTCTTGACCATGTCTTTTCCCACAATGTTTATAGTTGGGCATCTGTTGCATCTGCCCACTATAGGACCATCCTCTAAATGCTTGACCTCTACTAGAATAGACAAAATCACCTCTTAGCCTAAAAATTGTCTTGATCTCGATTGTGATCATGATGACCTATTATGGCGTTTACTAAATCTTTTTCCAGAATCAGCTTGGAACTAACCCTGTCTCTTCATTATAGACTGTTGTTTATACTCTCTTCATTCATCTTTCAGTAACTGCTCAATTTGAATTGAGACAGCTCTTAGCTTAGTAAAGATACTAAAATTAGTAATGGCCAACCTCGTTCTGATTTCCATATTTAACCTATCTTTAAACCGCCCACATTTGTCTTCCTCAGTTGGGACCGGAGCTGTGGCATAACTCAACAATTCATTAAACTGCACTTCATACTTAGCTGCAGTGAGGTCCCCCTATTTCAAGTCGAGGAACTCCTTCATCTTTCTATCTAGGTAGATCTTTGTCATGTAGTTCTCCTTGAAGACCTTTAAAAAGCCTTCCCACATTAGTCTACAAGGTCGAA
Organism: Erythroxylum pedicellare; assembly: GCA_027563575.1. Lineage (NCBI taxonomy): Eukaryota > Viridiplantae > Streptophyta > Magnoliopsida > Malpighiales > Erythroxylaceae > Erythroxylum > Erythroxylum pedicellare. Next base: position 19,277,822 of record JAOQMP010000003.1, on the reverse strand, counting down.
CCGAGCTACTAGGAACAATATTCGACCACTATTAAGTTGGGGCTTACAGTAACGAGACAACATAATTAAGCCTCTTATCGGATTCATAATCCATATAGTCCAATATCCTTTTTGTCCTCTCCAACCAATTTTTTTCCTCAGCAGGGTCTGTACTTCTATAGATGTCTACAACCCTCTGCTCACTTAGTTTGTCATACCTCCTTTCTCTCCTTTCAGGAACTCTCTAAGGTATTTGTTCAGACTGGGGCATAGGGGACTCTCTATTGACTCCTATTGACTCAAATTCAGTTGATTCGATGACCCGATCTCCTATGGCAGATGACCAATAACAAGCAATAATTGTGATCACTATATGAGTCTCTCGCTAAATGCCATGTCAAACTGCTCCTATATATCCCTAAGGATGCCAAACCCTGCTCTAATACCAAAATTGTAACATACCACTCTCATAGAGCATTTACCCAGCATACTAGAGTATATCCGAGCATATACCCTATAAGAATGGCATGTTGGAGCATATCACATTATCTTAATTATGGAATCACATATATCACAAGATTCTCAAAGATTGAATTTTCCCATTCCATTAATAAACATACACATACATTGTCATTACAATTCATAACTCATTTATATACATTCATAACAAATGAGAGTCTACAACTCCTTACAAAATGTGCTACGTGAAATGGGATACTGACCAGACCTTTGAGTTATGTTGTCATTAAAACGTAGGAATTGTATCTATACTTTATCAACTTAGAAGCTAGCACTCCTTAGACCTGAAAAACAATGTTGCAATTTTGATGAGAAAGTGAACCATTGTCAATGTGCTCACTCATGTCAGAAAGTAATAACAACTGTAAGGTCCAATTCATCAAACATAACATATAATACAGTAATTTATACTACATCACATTCTTCAGATTTAGGTAATTCAATATTTCACCTTTGTTCAATAAGGCATGTCAATTCAATCATTCAATAGGGCATATCAATTTGATCATCTAATATACACATGAATGTATATGCAAATGCATATATGACTCCACTTCAATTCACTTTGTTATGACTGAGCGCCTATACTGTCTTGTACCAGTAATGGATACCGAACTCATTTATGTCCCATATTTGTTGCAGATACTGGGCTCATTACATCTAAGCCTGAGGCTTTTTATCATTAAGCTTAAAGATCTTTTTCACACATCGGCTACTCTGGTCATAACTCCTTTATCTATTCATGCATTTCAATACAATGAGATGTGACAGTTTACAAATTATACATTCAGTATTCCTCATTCGATGCATACAATTCATATATCGCTTCCTTCAAATTGAAGTCCGGTATTTATATTCTAGTTATTCATACATTCCGCATTTCACATATAATTGGAAAGCATTTCCAATACATTCCTAAATATCAAGCTCCTCGAACTATTAAAGTCTGGAATCATCACATTCATATAAATAACAATTCAATAATTAAAAGTTAATCAAAATCATTTCATTCATGTAGGAAACATCTAGGTTGACTCACGACATATATAATTCAAACAAAAGCACATATATAATTGAGTTTACACATCGAGGTTGACTCACTACACATATAATTGAAACAAAAGCACACATATAATTCAGTTTACACATCTAGGTTGACTCACAGTATGATTCAATAAGCTATTGCCTTGACGATCCAGTAATGTCTGGGTGCTAACGATCGACTTGAGCGTCTATAGTCATGTAACACATACATAGTTCATGCATCATTAAGTTATTCAATCAAATGAATATATAGTCATGCACATGTATATGTGTCATGTTCCATGCATACTTAATTGACGTTCCAGGTACGTAACTTTATATAAATATTTTAATCCACTCTTAATCCATCCACCATACATTTATTTAAATTCCCATTAATACTACCTTCATATTCTTCAATATTCATTTTGTAACAGCCATATACCCCCTAGGAGGATATGCAAATGCTACACAAAACTGAACCAAAACATTACGTTTCATTAGATCTTATTTTTAAACAGAACATATCAAACATATTGTACTTATCCAAATACATGACATAACATTAAACACCAACTTGTATTAATGTTATTACAAACCATTTATAGGATATTACAAACCATATAAATATACAAAATGTCTCATTACACTAATTACAACCCAAAAAAATCAAAACAAAAAAATTGAAAATTTCCAAAAAAAACACATTCTTCTTAGACACAGCGGTTGTCTTTTTCCCAAACTTTAAACCTTCTTATCAGAGCCTACATGGAGGCAAAACCATCGTGCTAAGCATCAAGCTTACTGGGGAATAACTAAATAAGGTATAAACTGGTGACTATTTCTAACAATTGTTTAGCATTAACATATATTGAATCAGATCATATCACAACCATATTTAATTTACCATATTATAGACTAATCCAAACATTATGTGTCTTAGAACAAATTATGATTCATCAATATAGAACTTTCTTGCCTTGAAACAAAACTCATAAATATCAAAACATGATATACATGTATCGGAATTGAATATCAAAATAGGATATAATTCTTTCAGATCAGAGTATGTTTTTGTATCAAATCAGAGCTCATCTTGTATTAGATTAGAACTTGTTTATATCAAAACTGAACATGTATCAGAATACAAAACAAGTTAGCCTACTAATCCTTTTTATAGAAGTATGTAATGGGACCAAAACAAAAGATACCATGAGTGGTATCTTAGAAACAGAAGAGACTTATGTATCAAAATCAGGGGACATGGTAATGTCGACAATTAGGGGACACCGTAGTGTCAATAATCAGGGGACATCTTAGTGTCATGTTATAGGAGTAGCTGCAGACCCTTCTAAGCATGCCTATTTACCCACAACTAGGATTTGATAGTTTTAAAACAAAACATTTACATTTCAAAATCCTTATGTAAAAGTTATATTGCAAAACATATGACTTTATTCCATTTTGCTCAACTTGAACATATTCATTCACATTTGATCAAACTCAACATGCGTTATAAACATAAGCATTTGCAATAATGCACGAATGGATACATCAAGTACTTACATTTTACAAGTACTTACCTAAGTTCCCAATTCATAAACATTCATAACTAACACATCACTTATATCATTTAAATCACATTTGTGTTTATAAGTACACTTCATTTCTTTAATAACTTGTAAGTTCCAAATTAGATACTTTGATATAAAAATAATACCTTCCATAAGTTATTACCTCAGTTGAAAGTCCAAAACCTTTTCAACCTTTAACCAGTTAATCTAATCTCAAACTAGGTTCATTACAAACCCTAATCAACTTTAATACACCAATGTAAGGTATTTTATCCTCCTATAGTTTAGCAATTGCATAAAACAATGATTACCATGTTAAGGCCTTTCCCACGAGTGTAGGGTACATTCCTATAATCATGACAGAAGCTAATGTATTTGCCCACGATCATGGGATGAGTTCCATGATCATGGCCTGACTATTATCCTGCAGATTCTAGATCCAAACATCTTCTTTCCAAAATCTAAAACACTAATAAGACAATCACTAAATCACGCTTCAAGTTTACCTCAATTACATGCAAACTCCTCATTAATTTCATATCCAATTTCAACTTAAAATCTCTCATTTATTAGCTCACAAACCATTAGTTATCATGTAATAAAATCCATAGCAAAACCTGTCAAATAAGCATAATGTTCAATATCTCATTGCATTATCAATTCAACATATATTCCATTCCAATTCAATAATCACAGAATTTGTAATAATCCATACTATCAAGTTTAGAATTCCCTTACCTTCTTAACTTCAAATTTTCAACTTCAAAGAACTAACTATACCAACCTATCCGAGAAACCAATACACAACTTCAAAATCAATGTGAAATTAAGTTAATCGTAGCATTAAGAAGAAAACATAGAAGATAAAAAAATCTAGCTTCCTTGATGCAATATTTGGCTAAGAATTTAGAGTGGTAACCTATAGATTTGTAGTAAAATTTCATAGTTGAAGGAGAGTAATATTTTCAAAGGTGATTGAGCAAGAAGAGAAAGAATAACCAGTAGAAACACTTCTGACCTAGCTAGACTCATTTGATGCTTGGTGTCACTCTCACCATAAGGCATATGTCTCCTTTTCATGTATCATATATGTCCTGCATTTAAGCTACCAATTGTCACACTTCCATTAAGCCATTTGTCACTTAATGATTGCTGCCAAATGCCACAGTTCAATCAGGCCACTTGTTACTCAACCAATGTTGCCAAATGTCAATGCATTAGCTATACCAAATGTCACTAACTCATAAGCTTAGTCATTCCAATTTTTCATGTACCAAATTGACAATTTTCCTAGTCCAAATGTACATTTTAATACCTCAATTCTCAATTCTCTAATGGTGGCTATTAATTCCAAATCACTAAGTATATTCCATTAGACTAAAATTCTAGACATATAAAATTCACATTCAAATCATAGCTTAATTTTTAATGCCTATGACATATGTACTTTTATGAACATGTAACATTTCAAATAGGGTACAATCTGAGCCTTACAATTCTCTCCCCCTTAAAGAATTTCATCCTCAAAATTCATATCTAATCAAAATAGTTTAGGGTAACTAAGCTCTCATGGTATCTTTTGGTTCCCATATTGCTTCCTCGAGTCTATGGTGTTGCCAAAGTACTTTCACTAGAGGTATTTGCTTATTTTTGAGTTATCAGACTTCTCTGGCCAAAATAGATACAAGCCCTTCTTTATAAATATAATCCGATTGTACTTGGATTCTAACATAGGAATATTATGAGTATCATTAAACCGATATCTTCTTAGCATAGAAATATGAAACACCTTATGCAACTTGGCCAATTCTTTAGGAAGAGATAATTAATAAGCTACTGGTCCAATTCTATTAAGAATCTCAGCAGGACCAATATATTATAGGCTGAGCTTACTTTATTCCCAAACCGAAGTTTTTGTTACCATGGTGACACTTTCAAGAATACCTTAGCACCTACCTGATACTCAATCTCTTTTCCTTTTAGATCATCATAGAACTTCTACCTATCACTGGAAGCTTTCAATCTTTATTGGATAACTTGAACTTTCTCTTCAGTAACTTTTATAATATTAGGCCTGATCATCTTGTTTTCACATAATTAAGTCTAGCATATTAGAGTTCTACACTTCTTACTAGATAGAGCTTCATATGGTGCCATGCTAATGCTAGTCTGATAACTGTTGTTATAAGCAAAATCTATTAGAGCAAGATAGTTATCCCAACTTCCTGGGAATTCTAACACATACCCTGAAGCATGTCTTCTATTATCTGGATAACCCATTTAGATTGTCCATCTGTCTGGGGATGGAAAGTGTTACTGAACTTGACTTAAGTACTTAAAGCCTTTTGCAGACTTTTTTAAAATCTTGAAGTAAATCGAGGATCACGATCAGAAATAATAGAAAATGGTACTTCATGCAACCTCACTACCTCATTTATATATATATCTGCAATCCTATCTAATGAATAATTAGGAAAAATAAGTAGAAAATGAGCAGACTTAGTGAACTTATCTATAATCACCCACACAACATCATGCTTCCTTTAAGTGAGAGGAAGTCTAGTGACAAAATCTATATTAATGTTACCCCATTTCCATTGAGGAATCAAAATAGGATGTAAAAAACTAGATGGAACCTGCTCAGCTTTAACTTGTTGATATATCAAACATTTACATACATAATCCACTACATCGCGTTTCTTACCTGACCACCAGTAATGCTGCTTCAAATCTTGATTCATCTTATTTCCACCAGGGTGCATAGTAAAGACAATATTATGGGCTTTAAATAATAACTTTCTCTTTAACTCATCATTAGCTGGCACACATAATCGATCCTTATAATATAAATCACCATATCCTTTCACAAAAAAGTCAAGTTGTTTGCCTTCTCGAGTTGCCAAGATAAGTTGTTGCAAGTTATCATCAACTTTCTAAACATCACAGATCTCTTGTCTCAAGATAGGCCTAGCTTTTAATTGAGCTATTAAAGTCCCATCAAATGCATGTCTGCATTCACTTTGCTACACTGACAATGGTAAAATAGTCTTTCGACTCAAGGCATCAGCCGCAACGTTAGCCTTACCAGGATGATATTCCATAATATAATCATAATCTTTAAACAATTCCAACCAATGCTGTTGTCTTAGGTTAAGCAAATACTTTAGACTTTTATGATCAGTAAAGATCCTTCACTTTTCACCATAAAAGTAATGTTGCCAAATTTTCAAAGCAAACACTACTGTTATAAGTTCAACATCATACATAGGATAGTTTTGTTCATATGGCTTTAATTGCCTAGAGGCATATGAAACTATATTTCCATCTTGAATCAAAACACAAACTAAATCATTTCTAAATGCATCACTAAACATAATATATTCCTTATTAGAAGTGGGTTAAGCTAATACAAGAGCTTCAGTAAGCATTCTTTTTAATTGACCAAAACTAGTCTGACATCTAATAGACCATTCGTATTTCACTCCTTTTTGTAGTAATTTAGTCAAAAGGGATTCTATCACTAAGAACCCCTTCACAAACTAGTGTTAGTAACCTGTCAAACCCAAAAAACTTCTCACTTATGTCACATTCTATGGTAGCTTCCAGTTAACAATTGTTTCAGTCTTATAAGAATCAACTCTAATCTCTTAAGAAGAGACAACATATCCTAGAAAAGATACTTCTTGAAGCCAGAAGTCACACTTACTCAGCTCAGGATACAATTGCTTTTCCTGCAGGGTTTGTAGCACAATTTGGAGATACTGAACATAGTCATGCTCATTCTTAGTATAGAACAAGATATCATATATGAAAACCCCAACAAATAGGTCTAAGTATAGCCTCAATACTCTATTAATCAAATCATTGAATGCCGCTGGAGCATTAGTTAACCAGAATAGCATTACCAGAAATTTATAATATCCATAACGGGTCCTGAATGTAGTCTTTGGAACATCCACAACCTTTACCCGAAGTTGATAGTACCTTGATTGTAAATCTATCTTGTAAAATATCCCTGCAACTTTCAATTAATCAAACAAATCTTTTATCTTTGGCAATGGATACTTATTCTTCACTATGACTCTGTTCAATTGCCTGTAATCAATGCACATTCAAAGAGTACCATCTTTCTTCTTAACAAATAAAACTGGTGCTCCCTAGGGTGAGACACTGGGCCAAATGAATGCCTTATCCAGTGGTTCTCGCAACTGAAACTTCTACTCCTTCAAAACAGTAGCAGCCATCCTATACGGTACTATGGATATAGGAGCAATGCTAATTATAATTTTAATAGATAACTCCACTTCCCTTTCAGGAGGGAGTCTGGGTAATTCTTCAGGAAACATATCTGGAAATTCTCTTATCACTGGAATATCTTACAGTATAACACTTTCCTTCTTAAAATCAATTACAGAAGTCAGATAAGTTTCACACCCTTCCTCAGGCACCTTTGAGCTTGTATAGTTGATATCATAATAGCCAGAGAAATAATGCGGATACCATACGATATCATTTGTGGATGATTGGGCTTCCTCGACATAACTGTCTTCGCACTACAATCAACCACTGCCTGATGCTTGGATAACCAATCCATACCTAAAATAAAATCAAATTTATAGAAAGTCAATTTAATTAGATCTGCTACATATTCACTTCCTTAGATTATAACAGGACCATTTCTATAAACCTAATTAACCAGCACAATACTACCCAGAGGACTGGTTACATGAATATCATAGTCAAATTGATATACAAACATCTTTTTATCAGAAATTTCTCCAACACAGATATAGGAATGAGTGGATCTAGGATCAATCAAAGCATGCATTTTAGAATTAAAGAGAGAAATAGTACCCACAATAACCTTAGGTGCATCCTAAACATTACGAGCTTTCAAAGCATAAGCTCGAGCTAGAGTAGAAGGTATTGCATGTCGATCAACAACCTTTGAAATAGTACTCAGATTAGGCCTAAACTAACTAGATCTCCATGACCTCTATCGCATCATATATTTCTAACAGATGCCTTAGAAACCTCTCTATTAGCTTATAAGGTTTATGGCTGTCTCACAAGATAATTGGTTATCAAATGCTTAGTGCTACCACATCGAAAACATGCACCCATAACCCTCCTACATGTATCTCAATGGTGTCTAGAGCACTGAGCGTACTTTGGAATACCAAAACCTTAGCTCACAGAGGAATCCCTATTAGGAGTCGATGAGGGAAGGTCTTGTCGCCTTCCTCTAGTTACAAATCTTTGAGTGAATTCTGAGGCAGTAGAAGGACCTTCACAACTTCTTTTACCTGAGGACTGACCTCCTCTAGCAAAACCTCTTCATTGATCCGTTTCTCTCTTCACCATCTCTTACTTCTCTATCTTAATGGCAGTTTGTACTAGTTGTTGACAGCTCACTTCTTGCAGTAAAGTGAATGCTACCAAATGTTCTTTAATTGAGTCATGCAAACCATCCTTAAATTGATGATACTGAAACTCCTCAGTAATTACAAGTTTAGGAGTGTACTTACTGAGTCAATTAAATTCTCTATCATACTCTCTACTTCAGGTTCAGAAACTGCTTCCACTTCTCTTTTCTATATACTTCTGTCATATACTTGACTTTAAACTCTTGGGAAAAGAAATCCTAAGTCAGAGGCTGAGGTTGTTGAGGATTCCTCATAACAAACTTGCACCATTCATAAGTCGCTCCCTAAAGAAGAGAGATAGCACAATGCACCATTTGATCTGGTGGGACAAAAATTTCATCTAACACCCTTTTCACCTTCTCTAACCAGAATTCAACTCTTTTAGATTCTTCTAGAGATGTTTCGGTAAATTCTTGAGCTCTATACTTTTGTAGATGATCAATCAGAGCCTTAGGTGTAGTCGTACGATGTAATAACATCATCAAGTCTCGTGATAACTTAACCAAAGCCTCCCCCTGAGTTGGAGGTGGAGGAGGTGGCACTTTACCTTCACCTTGATTGACCCCAGAAGGTCACGATATAGATGGATGATATTGTGCAGGATTATTACTCTCTATAACCTCGTTAATAGCTTCATAAGATCTTTCTATACTCAAATC
>JAOQMP010000003.1:19252069-19262378 GCA_027563575.1 Erythroxylum pedicellare | reverse complement strand
GGAAGATTGAATTATACAGAGAGTGAGAATTTTAATCAAGGGTAAAGGAGGAAGGAAGATTGAATTATACAGAGAGATCTTCTCACTTTCTCTGTGTCTAATATTGAAGAGAAAAGAGATTAGCACTACATATTTATCATTTTTGGTTCAACTTTAAATTTTCTAAATCAGAAAATTTTCATTTTTATTATTTAAAATATAAAATAAGATATAATATAAAACTTTTTCATCTATTTTGTTCCGTTATATACTCTCTTCCTCCTAAACGTATAGAATAATATTTCATTTCATCTCCACCATAACATACGCTTGTACAATTGGACTTACAGTACGAACTGATTCGTCAAATGCTCGAAACATTAGAAAAAGAAACGAATCAATTCCTCTCTTTGAAGTTCTGCAGCATAACTACTCCTACATATATGATTTGGGTTTCTTTGGGAAAAAAAAATAAAAAAAAAGTTTTTAAGTCAAGATGTACAAGTAAAATAAATAAGAAAACGTGCATCCACAACGAACCCTTAAAACGGTCGTGTCTCCACCTTCCTAGGCCAGCGTCGCCTCAAGTCCTTACGAGAAATCGCAATATTCCGACGACTCCAAACAAACATTGGAGTATTCAAACAACCCGTCATCGAACGCTACATAACTCGTATCATAAGGCTCCACAACTGCCAGTCCAAACGAGTCATAACTCGGTATCTGATCCTCGAATCCCCATAACCCGCCCATCTCAACCGACTCGGACGAGTCAACTCTTAACAAGTCGCTCAACTCGTTTTTACTTACCTCACTTGAAGAATTCAAGGAAGTTGTTGGTGGCAAGCCAAGCTCATCATCAGAAGCTTCCAAAAGGTGGACAAGCACCGGCTGTGATTCAGCGGACTCCGAAGTCAGGTCCACCCCAGGCACCGGCAACGCCGTAGAAGCTGAAATCTCTTCTTCGAAACTCTTCATAACTGAGTCAAGATCCTGACTAGCCGGATCAGGATCGGAGTCATCCACGACACCCAACAAGTCTCTAATTCTCTTAACCTCGGGAGAGTTGAGTCCCAACTCGTCCGGGTCATCCCTGACTCGCTTCTTGTTGTTGTACTCTTCAATAACCATATTAAAAAGAGAAGGAGACTTTGAAAGCAAAGAGTAAAACGAACACCTAGGTTAGGGTTTCTGTGCAGGTATGAACCGGGGGAAAGAGGAAGGAGATGTATAAAAGCTGAGAATGGCGAAGAAGTGAGAAGTTTATATAGTGGAGAGACTGAAGAGAAAGAAAGTAGAGAGATAAAGCAAGATATTGTAAGAGCGATGAGTGTGACTACGCCGCAGGCGCGTGGGTGCAGATACTTAGGCCATCACAGGCTTCTTGCTTTTATTCTTTTTCGTTTTGGTGCGTGACTTTTTTTCTGGTCTACTATTCGTTACTAGTTTCCAATCCATTTTAAATATTTTATTTAATCGGTTTGAAATCTTTGGTCAAGTCCGGGTCCGAACGGGATGGTGGATCCCACGGGCCTAGTCAATCGCGGCCTCTCTGGTTCTTGTCTGCCTCCTTCCAAAATTGGCTTCTCCGTTTATAAATGTTTCGGCTCGGTGGGTGGAGGTGTTGATTTGGTGTTAATTTTCCTCTTCAAAATATGTAGAGTTATTGGGGAGTTGGCTGGCTGTTAATTTCAGGACTTGGTAGAGGGAAATAAATATTGGGGAGGGAGAGGCGCAAGCGTTGTCTCGAGGAGGATTAACCATTTGGGTTACTACTATCAATTATATGTTGTGGGGAGTATGTGTTTCAGGTGATAGAAAAAAAGTTATGGCCGGGTGCATTTGCACGGGAACTTTTTAATAATTTTAAAAAATGAGCGAAAGAAACGGGAAATCGGGAAAGAAGCTGCACATTAACATTGCTAGTACGTTATTTAAGACCTTACGATTGCGCAAAAACCTTGCTTCTTTTCCCGGAAAAAGTAGGCATTAAGCCTTGGTCTTTGTTAGCGATATCCCATGTCATGAATTCCATATTCTGTCGCATTTTCTTTATTATATAAAAGAAAGTAAATGCCATCGCATGATCGAGTTAAATGTTATAGCAAAGTGACACTCTTGAAGGAAAAATAAACACGATGTTTGTTATTTCTTTGAGTCTGCCGTATGGCAGCTGCCCTCCTCTACGGCTAAGATCTTTGGAGAATCATATAATATAATGTTAAAAAAGAAAAGGCATTTGTCGAGGTTTTGTGAATTTTATAATGTTTTAAGGTTTTTCTTATTCACGGAGTTGGACATTCTTACTGATAAGATAGAGATGGTAACAATTAAGTAATCTTTACTAAGTCGTGGTAGGACGAAATTACGAAAGTGTTTTAGGTTAGCAGAACAAGCATATGCCGTAGGCGTAGCCAATAGATGTGGCACTGGCACCCACTTTCTGGTGGATGGTAGAGTTATCAGACGCATCAAATTAATGGCAAAAGAGTATTGAAAAAGAACCTTTCCCTTCAAGTTTTAAATTTACCTAGATGCTGGAAAGTACGCCGATTTCCGTATGGGTTTAACTAGCTGACTTAAAGTGGACTGACTTTACCATTTACCGGTGCATGCCTTCATTTAGTAGCTTACGCTTCCTACTGTGTCCCTCCCGAACCCAACTTCCAAAATTCCCAACAATTAATTGTCTCATGGGACTCACCGCCCTTTTCTGGCAAAATATCTCCCCACTTTCCCACCAGAAAGTGGACCAAGACGAGATGTTAAACACCGATTAAAAATGAAAGGCGAGAGAAATAGTTTTAATATGTCTTTAATTCAGTTTGATAAAAGCTAGGAAAACAGTTCCACTCTATCAAGATTCCAGATCGGCAAACAAGTGTGGGACGCAAGCAGTGCGTTGCGTTTTCTGGCGGGTAGAGAAGCATTCTGACATGGATTAGAATATATAAAAACCCCTCACCTGTTACGGTGCAGCATAGCACGTGGTTTAGATAGGATCATTTCTGATGGCATCCGACCAACCATCAGAAAAATAAATATTGAAAAAGGCTTAGCACCAACATATATATATTTTCTAAAATTTAGCCCGAAATCGTATATCTACCAAAAAAAAAAGAAAAAAGAGATAGGAATAATTTGGTACCTAATAATAAGAAAAAGTTATAATATGTAGAGGTCGTTGTCAAAAAATGGAAGCTCATCACGTGAAACAACAACAACGCCTAGTTCAGAGGTATCTTGAGATATAAATATGCGTCATAAGAAAAACACAGGAGCCCACTTCCTGTCCTCAACCACCCATTGCCATTGGTCATGCGTACGCAATGAAATATAAAAGAAAATTTGAAAAAAATAGAAACAGTGGTGGACAACCCATCTTTCCCCCTTGTTGCAATTCGAGACAACCCAAAATAGGCCCGTTCCATCACAGCTCTCTGTGGATCCCACCACGTTTCACACAAGTCCCATGATCACTAAACATTATTGTAGGCATGTGTTTTTGCCATCATTTAATAAATGTTCTTCCAGAAGCAAATCGCCGTGGACGCCTTTCTAACATCGACATGGATTAGTATTAAATTCACATTTATAAATCTTTCATTTCGTCCAGGTCCGAAGTTGCCGCGTTCCTGGGTTCAACGTCTCCCACTAAAAGCCTCTAAAGTCTAAAATCAAACTTCTTCGTCAACTTGCCTTCACCTGTACGTTTCCAGGTTGAAACACAAAAATTTTATGTTGAATAATAAAGGTTTTTGTACCTTATTAAACTAAATAAAAATCGATTTTATTTTAATGTAATAACTGATATTTGTTGTCAGATATTTTTGACGAAATATGGATTTATAAATAATTGCTCAAGTTTTTTTTTTTCTAGAATAAGCCGAGTAAATTTTTATCTCCGTAAACATAAACTCACGTGCGAGACAGACCTTTTATCAATCGTTCCGTCAACTCAAAAGCTCCGTCGTGTTCGATATAACAATGTCTTCCAACAGAAGGCCAACGTGTGGAGGTTTAAAAGCATCTCAAGAATCAAGGTGTATCCAATGGTTCGAAGCTATCCACAGCAATTCAATTCCGTGGACTTCACTGTTTACGGGGACATTTTAAGTGTAACATTTGTAGATATGATCTATAATGAACCAGCACGTTGTGTGCAAGAAACCCTTCAATCAGATAGCCTACGGTCCGAAAACAATTTTAAGAAAAATTTGACACCATCAAATTAGTGATACTTTAAAGCAGTCACACTCACCGACGGTGGGTTCTTTTTCTTAATATAAATTTATAAAACGACCGTACATCGATAAGAGAAATAATAGGCATGCTATTATTATATTTTCAGAAAGCGACGTGCCGAAGGTGAGAATTATCCAAGTGGGTTGTTGGCCCATGCTACAGTACGAACACCACCAGCTTTGGCTGGTTCAACATTTCAGATTTCATGGTTTTACGCAAGCCACTCGCCAACAAGTCGATACAATCTTTGTAGAGATGTCTAAACTATACAAATCTTGTAAAGCTCAAATGGCTCAATTTGATATAATTTTTTGACACTATATCAATACTTAGTATTTTGACCTCGATTTTACTACCAAAGATTAATAGCTCAAAAAGGTGAAACAGATTCTTCAAAAAAATGGCAATTAACATGTGGAAAGAACAGTTTAAAACTGTTTATGGAGCCTATCCCACATCATTTCCAATTAACCAACCTATCTATCTTTCACCGACATATCTCATCCCACCAATCTATTCTCAACCAGTATACCCTGAAAAAGTTGACTATGAAAAGATATTCAAGTTTAACTATCCTTTGATCATGCAGTATGTATATCCTACCAGTATTAAGCCTGGATCTACCAAATCAAAATCTAAACTTAAAAAGCCTCCTGAGCCATCAGCTTCATACACTAAACATGTTGATCTATACCTTAAATCAACTGATATGTGGAATGAACTCTTACAGATCCACAACCTATCTTCTTCTCCACCCAAACCACAACCTTCTTAATCTACTGGGAAAGATAAAGCTCCTCAAACAAAGTTCATAATAACTTTTGCATCATCATCCGTTCTTACCATATCTAACTATGAATGCCCCTCTGAGCATTTTAACTTAGTAGTTCTTGCACTAGCATCTATACTTGAGATGACTGAAGAAGAATGCATAGCACCAATCTCTGCATTTATTCTTGAGACATCTGATGAAGAATGTCCCTCTAAGCATTATAGCATCTTTGAACAATCATTTACAGTAGCTAAAGTGTCTGAAGTATCTTCAGATGAGATACTCCTTTGATAGATCACAAGGCCTATCCGATCTTCATCATCGATCGCCCTTACTACTTAACCACTTCTAATTATTTGGTTAGCTATGCACTATAAATCATGTTCAGTATTGGTGTACCATTGTTGATTGACCTACCAATCATACTCATCTAATGATGGAATTGCATTCCTTCTTGGATCATCTCAACTAGCATCCTTAGACAATCCTATCTATGACATGTACTTCTTAAGGTCCCTATCTAAGAGATTTTGCTCTTCCAGAGCCCATATCTCCTTCTGATAGATATTGAAATTCTATAGACTAGTTTACCTTTCTTAGGTTTAACATTATGGCTAAAGAGTCGTCATATCCTCCCAAAGAAAATATTGCACCATCCAGTAAATCGACTCTCTTTTCTGGCCCATTTCAAAATGGTCAAAGCCTATGGCCCCCAACATAGCAGAGACAAACATTGCCTACTTCATCCACACTATGGACCAACTTGATGATGACATGGAGCTGACGGGCGAATCTGACAAAGATTGTGACTATGACAATAGTGGCTCACATTCTCTCTCTGTTCCTTTTTAAATTATTCGTTCTTATCTTGTAAAAGAATCTTTGAGATCCACATCCTCTTTAAAGATTCTTTCTTATCCCTTAGGAATATTTGGGACCCATATGTTTCCCACTTTTTACTATTTGCATTTTTAAGGTTGTGTGAAAGATTGTACTTGGGGAATCTTTTTCCTAAAGTTGTTAGTTTTTACTTCCTTGCTTAGTTTATAAAAGCAAGGCTTCTCTATCGTTGTATTCAGAGCTTGATCAATGAAAAATATTGTGTATTTTTCATTATATGGCTTCTCTTTAAGTTCTCCCTCTCTTGAAAGCTTAATTTTTGAATAATGCAGTTTTGGTCATATAGAAAAGATAAGTATGCTCTACACTTGCCTCTTTATGAGGATATTGTATATCAAAAAGTCTTAGACCATAGATCCTATTTAAGATCGTTAAAATGGGGAGAGATCGGAGGTGTAAGGTTCCTAAGAGACAAGCCTTGAGATTTTGTGCTCGAAGAGAGAAAAGGCTTGTGTATCTCGGCCAAGATACCTGGAACTTACACTTCAATCTTACTTCTTTACATTTGCTTAGTACCTACAGTATATATTCTCGTGACCATTCTTAGACAAAGAGTATATGCACTATCCTCTTCACACATCGTCCTAAAGTAAAAGAAATCATCTAGAGTTCTTATTTAGAATAGTGTTTTACAAGCAACTTCAACATAACAGTACATGAAGCTCGAGATCCTAAAGAAGTTCATCTCTCTTTAGAGAGAGCAAAACCATACACACCTACATATTGGAGTATACGTCTTGTTCTCACCCTCCATGGAAGAAAGGAAATGCCTACTACAGTTAGGATATCTCTTCTAGACACAGCCTACACTACATACCAAAACGCACTGATTGGTACCTTGTTGATAACTCTTAACAATAGAAGTGTCATCCTCACCATCGCCCATGATTTCAACATCAGGCTAGATGATCCCACCTTGTCTGAATGACTCCAAGTTCAGATCCAGATCACTGGAACAGAGCAAGATCCTACAACCATTATGACTACTTTTCATCACTAGATGATTTATCATTTGCAGAATCATGTCATAGATCTTAACTTCTCAAACTCTACTTTCGATGCATAGCTCATGATCAGACTACCATCGTCCAGATCCCAAAGCAATTATCACCAGCAGAGCTTGGAAAGTTCATTCCTACTGAATGGATCACTAATTACCAAAAAGTGGTTCATGCTCCTCACAGGCATTCCTTTCACACTCTACTATACCTATTTTGAAGATCTTGTACAAAAAGTGTTCATGCTCCTCACAGGCATTCCTTTCACACTCTACTATACCTATTTTGAAGACCTTACGAGATGGAACTATGAAATCTATCTACACCAGGCCCAATGAAGATCAACCTGGACCCTCTAATACATCAAGCCCTGTCTTTATGTGTCAACTATTGTTCTCTTATAGAGAAGGCAAAGATGGACATCCGATCCATTATTTCAAGTCAGATGGAGAACTTGTTTACGTTAGCCATAATTGTAGACATTTTATCTGGGATACATATCCCTCTATTTGTGAACCAGACTATGAAGTATGTCTGAACCCTAATTTAGACAGTGATGATAATGATGAGCTGTATAATCGATGACGAAGGAAGAAGAAGAACAACAAAAAGGGAGTTCTCTACTTGTCGGCTTACTTAATAAGTTCACTATCACCATCATGACCGTGATGATTCTAAACCTTGGATTGAGAATCCAAGAGAAAGACCCAGAAGTATTCGTGAAATGCTCAAAGCTGTTTATACATATCATTTGACCTATCCAAAGTCAATCTCTAAACATCCTCAGTCAGTTATTCCTTTTATTCTATTTGTTCCTACACCCTCTCTTATTCCATGCATGATGATTAATCCATATGAGGAAGACTTTCCTCCACTAGAGAGACACAGTAATGATTAACAAAAGGGTTATCTCTAACCCATAGATTTGTGCATTTGACATAAGTTCTCATAGTACAATTGCTTTCAAATCCTATTGATGAAACATCTTGTTGTACTCTAAAACTTATGAAGAGCATCAGGCTCCTAAGTTAGAATGCTCAAAGAGGCATTCATCATCAGATATGGTACGAATCCCTTTGACGGATTAATTCCAAACTTGATTGTTTGACTCACCATACGTAGGCTACTCACCAAAGAGTTGAAATAAACAATGTTTGAAGTTGCCGATTAATCTATTTTAGTTGATATAAAGTAATAGATCTAAACTTTTTTTTTCATTATTTTGCATAAAGAAAAGGTCATTATTTTCTAAAGGAAATTAAAAGTAAGGTCACTCCTTTGTTTCATACGTTATTAAGATTGATCTGATAACATATTTACTTTAAATTTATTCACATTTAATTGTGTGTAAAGAATGCAAAGTTCTCTTTTTCTATTCATTCTAAAATATTTTCATTATTTTTAATTATATTTTTTTTGAATTATTGTAATATAATTTCAACTAAAATTGAGTTAAATCATAATATACATTTTATGGTAGTGACATAAAAATTATTTAATAAAATAAAAAATATATTAATAATATCATTAATAAATTAACTAATAAATATTTTTATAAGAAGTAAAGTTATAAAAAGGTTTGCTTTTCTTATTTTGATTTTGACAAAAAATTTATTTTATTAATTTTCTTTCCTTCTTTTGTATCATATTTTGTAATGAATAATAATGCATTAAATGTTCCACTTGTTCATTAAAGTACGAAAAGCTATCTTTAATACATTTTCAAATAAGTTATTTGGTCAATTGTCACCACTAAAATAAAGAGCAATACGAAGTCGATAATAAATCTCTCTCAAACTTTGAGAAATCTTTATCAGTTAAAATTGAAGGTCTACAAAACATTTATTTGAATCAACGACAGATGAACTCAACGCACAACAAATAAGTAATGGGTATTCATTATTTGCTTGATTCACTGGCTAGATAGTCATGTTAGTACTTGCTACTTTTCAAATAGGTAACTAACGACTTGCGAAGGACCAGCAATAATTTCGGGACAAATCTTCTATTTCACTTTATCTATAATAACTTTGATCTACTCGTTCTCATTTATATATTTTATTAATTTATTGTAAAACGAGTGGATGGGAACGTATGAAAGAAAGTTGGCACAGGAAGAGTAAAATAGAAGGTCTAAATGATATTTGCAAGAAATTATATTTCTTCTAAAATTCTTTAAAAGTGGT
Organism: Erythroxylum pedicellare; assembly: GCA_027563575.1. Classification (NCBI taxonomy): domain Eukaryota; kingdom Viridiplantae; phylum Streptophyta; class Magnoliopsida; order Malpighiales; family Erythroxylaceae; genus Erythroxylum; species Erythroxylum pedicellare. The sequence continues at coordinate 19,253,298 of JAOQMP010000003.1, read as the reverse complement.
TTAAATGCAACATCCCATCCCCATATTTAGGGTTAGAACTCAGATTTCAATAATGGAGAGAATAGCAATGTGAGAGTTAGAAAAATTTGCATTTCATACTCAGCAGAATGTCAACATATATATGCATGTAAATTTGAATCTTTGCACACATGAAAATAATTATACATGCACTCATTGACATTTCGGGTATATTGAATAGTAATGGGATAGATTAAGGATTGTTGTTATAGTGAATGAGTAGAATGAAATGGAGTAGAAAGTGTTAGATTTAGTGAAGAAAAATACGTTGGAGAAGTTTGCTGAGAATATTTAGGATGGGAGTTTTAGATAGTGGAGTGGAAAGTTATAGTCTTTATAAGGGGGAGATGTTCAAAAGCATAGATGTATCGTCAGTGATAACGTCACATCATCTGTGATGACATCATTTTATCTGTAAAGATGCATCGTCTGTAAAGATGTATCGTCTGTAAAGACATATCATCTGTGATGACATCACATTGTCTGTGATGACATCATATTATCTATAGAGTTGTATTGTCTGTGAAGACGCTTTGTCTTAAGAGTTGCATCGTCTTAAGTTTACTTTGCTTCGTCTTAAGTTGACCATTTATATTGTCTTAGGTTGACTTTTCGTTCGTCTTAATTTGACCACTTGTATTGTCTTAGGATGACTTTTGCTTCGTCTTAAGTTGACCATCTGAGCCGTCTGCTTTCCCATTTGTTTGCTTTTGCATTCGTCTACTCTTTGCATTCATCTGCTTTTTCAAATCATCTACTTTCCATTCGTATGCTTTTGTTTTCGTCTACTCTTTGCATTTGTCTGCTTTTTTGAATCGTCTGTTTTTGCATTCATATGCTTTTTATTTAGTCTTATATGAACAGAACCTTAATGGATTCTTTTAGCCATAACTTTACCGTCCAACCTTCAAATGACCTAAAATTTGAAGCATTGGATTCATCACACCTTTCTCTATCTCTCTCCATAGAAATTATAGCTTTTGGTTTTGACTCAAAGAAAGATTGATCTAATAAAAGTAAGGGTATTGGTTGGAAGAGCATGAACTGGATATTTTACTGAAAATGTTCCTGTATTTTGATGATATCCGGATCTATAGGATTCCAAATGATATGATATTGATTTGGAGTAAACTGGAGACATAAGACATAGGGAAACATTTTCTAGAAGAAAGTGTTGCAAAATGACTTTAGTGTCGGGGTCAAAAAGAACA
>JAOQMP010000003.1:19224001-19243525 GCA_027563575.1 Erythroxylum pedicellare | reverse complement strand
CATTTAATTGGACAATTATCATACATGACAAAATTTAATTTAATTAGTTTGGTCACTTTGGTGACTAACAAACTATTGTAAATTACCATAATGTCATGTAACACATTCAACATATAATAATAAAATGTAATTCCAAGTATGACATAATATAAATGGTCAAAGTACCAATTAAAACATAATATAACACAAAATTATATTATGCATAGCAAACATATGCACAACTTTTATGCGTATAAACATAAATTAACTAATTGATTACTTCATTAATTAATTTAAATTATCAATTAATTAATGAATTATGAGTTATGACCTAAAATAAAATACTTTAAGTAGGACCAATATTCAAACCCATAAAATTATTTTAAAAAATTGTATGACCTAACAGTGCACGCGCCCACCGCTTGGTCCTTAATATCATATGCACTCGCCTCATCTTCTTCAGGCGACGCTGCAGTTTGAACACTGGTTTCTTTTTTTATTATTATAACATCTTCTTCCTTTCATGGATACTTATCGCAATTCCTTTATAGAATCCTCTCCTGGCTTGAGCCAACAATAAGTTTCGGTGGTCAATAAACGAAACAAACCTATGTGAGTTTCTCACTCTAAACCATCCATCCATATTTTGTTTCAGTCCATCCATCTATATTTCGTTTCAGTTAAGTATTGAGAATGGAGTTCAAGTCCTTCGAAACTGATTCTATTAACATCCGAAAATAATTTTTCCATTCCATACATATAAACACCAAAGGTTCGTTTCTATTTCTGTGTTCTTGTTGATGGTGCCATTACAAATACAGAAAAAAACAACCATACAAAAACAAACAAAAAAACAACCATACAAAAACAAACATAAAAACAAAATAAATAGTTGATGACGGTAGACAAAAAATAATGCAACACCTTGGCTCTGATACCAATTGTAAGACATTTATGTATCGATTTATTAAATTATACCTGAATCTATGACAGTGTTTGTAAAAATTGATTCCCTCTCTGCTTTTTCTTCTTCGATTAGTTTCCTTAATGATTCATAAACTTCTTTGATAGTTTTCTAAAAAAGCTTATGAACAGCTAACCATTATGTTGATTTTTTAAAAGGGAAAAGGAAAGGGTCTTGAACCCATTTGAGATCAAGGTTTTAATACCCAATAACCATTATCTTGGGCTCTATTCATTGGACTCAAATCTATAAGTGACATGGGTTATTAAATAATCTAACAAGATTGAGTAGTATTTTAAAAATATTATAACTCATTTTAAATTTAAAATAATTAATTAAAGGTGAAAACACATTTAACTTATTTTAATCAAATCTATTATTTATTTCTGATTCACTGATTCATTAAATAATTTATTTATAATATATAATTTACGTATTGTTATTTATAATTTGCGATACACACGAATAATAAGAAATACAAATTCTATTACTAGAGAAAAGTATAGTTATTTTAAAATAGTCCACTTATCTTAGTTCATGAATATAACTAAGTATAATCTTGATAGTAAACGCTAGTAAAAGTGTTAATTAGTTTTACAGGTCTTATGGAAGAACCAACCCCAAATGCTAGCTTAAAGGGTGAGAAAACTCATAAGCCTATAAACCCCACATTAGTCACTTTTATTATCGATGTGGGACAATTAGACCGTAACAATTAGGCATAAATTTATAGATAAATATGTGTTTTAAATAAAAAAAAGTGTAAGGTGGTTATGCAAATGTGTGAAAGGTCTTCTTTAATTTCTTTGTCTACCTAGATGCCATAATTAAGCTGGAATTAGCAGGCTTGTAAACAAAACGAACATGCAATATACGTTTTGAATGGAAGAAGGGGATAAAACATTTGAATTAGGAGGAGGCCATATCAATGTTTTAAGTCAATTGATCAAACGTATATGATCATGGTAAGCCTAACGGTTTGGATCGTTCAGTAGTGCACGACCTTATTCTTACTCAGTAGAGATTGTTTCTGATAGACCACATGTAATGTAAAATAATGATAGTACAAAAGGATGTATAAATAAAAGTATACAAATATACAGTACATAATATCGTACATATTGAACATGATAAAGATTAAAATAAATAAAAAAATAAAGAACTGAATACACAAACTAGAAAAGACAAGTACAATATTAAATCAAAACAACCATGTCAAGAATGTAAATTAGGCTAAGTATAACACTGTTTAGACTAAATAACTAGGAGGTAAGTAATACGCATTTAAAAAAAGAGCTAACAATAAAACGAAAAAACTTTAAGGAAAATGTCTAAAATACCTAAAAGAACGAGAATGACCTCTCTATGAGAGATCCTTAATCCATATCCTAGTACATTAAAGTTTTCTATTTCAAATCATGTCCTTGGTAAGTTCCAAGAGAGTCATATCATTCTTAATTACTTCTCTGTAATTCTTCCTAGGCGATCTTTTTTTTTTTTTCCTCTTATAGTTTATAAGTACTATTTTTTGCATCTTCTCACTAGAGCGTCATAGTATCTCTTTTTAACATGTTTGAACTATTTAAACCTTGTTTCTCTCAATTTTTCATTAATACAAGTCTCCTTTAATTTATCTCTTACTATTACATTCTTGAATCTATCTTTTCAAGCAAGTTTATAAATCTAATGAAGCATCCTCATCTTCGCCACTATTAGCTTATGATTGTGCACTTAATTGATGAGCTAACACTTCACTCCATATAGCATGGCCGACTTAATTACTAGGTGATAGAATTTACCTTTACGCCTGAATGGTATCTTTTTATCACATAAAAACCCTGGTTCATTTCTATTTAAGCCACTCTATTATGATATGATGAATTATATCTTCATCGATCTCTCTATTACTTTGGATGATAGATCCTAGATACTTAAAACACTTGTTCCATGATATAACTTTTGATTCAATTTTTATTTCTACATCGGTAGCCATCTTATGACTCAAAAAGTGACACTCTAAGTATTTAGTCTCAGTCCTGCTCAACTTAAAATCCTTTTACTTTAATGTATCCTTTTTATATTTTAGTTTGATATTAATACCCTATTTAATCTCATCTATTAAGACATTATTGTCAGCAAGAACAGACTCAATAGAGAAATTAGGGATTTTTTTGTTTATGTAGCATCATCAAACTTGTTCAAATAAAGAAATTTTTTTTGTTTTTTGTTTTTCTTTTTATTAAACCCAACAGTCTGAATACAAAAATGAAAGAAAATTTGATTTATGTTCCAATCTCTCTCTTTTCTACCAAGGGACACACAAAAAGGGTTAAATCCCTAAAAATCATTCTCTGCCTTCACTTCCGTTAACTGTTGTCATTCTTTAAAGCTTGCAAAAAGATGTACATACAAACACAAAAAAAAAAAAAAACCTACAACAATTTCCTAGCCCTCATCTTCTTTTCATTGTACTCTAAACATCTAAACTTGATAAACTAACCCAAAAGAAAGGCATAAACTTAGAAATACTGGTTGGTGAACAAGTAAAACCCGAGAATATCCTCCATGTTACAAGACTTAAGGCCAAGATGGATAGCTTCTATGAGATGTTCGGAAACTAGAACATGATAGAAAGCAGATTGCAAATGACAGATGAACGAAGAACGCATAGCCGAAGAAGAAGAAGAAAGAGGTGAAAAAGTCGCCGAAAGATCATTGCAATTAAAGAAGCATAGTTCACAATGAAAGCAGAAGGTGAAATAAGACGGCGCACACGATGAGAGATGATGATTTAGGGTTAGGGTGGAGGTGAAAATTTTAGGGATTATGAAATTAAAGTTAGGGATTGAGTTAGGCAAACAATTATTAAATTCAAAAGATATTTAACAAAAAAATTTATTAATTAAAATAATAATTTTATATGATAACATGCTTAAAAGAGTCTAAAATTTTAAGATTTTTTTTTAATTTAGTATTCAAATTTTTAAAATTTTCAATTGAATAACTAATATTTTAAAACCTTAATAATTATGTTGAAAAGGTTATTTTTGAAAATGTGACATGTCTACTAAATATGTCTATCTATTAATCACACTAATAAAAATTAATGTTTTAAATTTAATTGTTAAAGTTTAAAAGGTTGTATACTTAATTAAAAATTTAAATGCTTAGGCATTGAGTTAAAAAAAATTATCAAAAGGTTAAATATATTCCTGATTATATCAATTATTATATTTTAAAGTTTTAAATATATGATTGGGTTCTACAATAGTACGTAGCGCTTATGTGGTATTATGAAACATAGTCTCCTAACAAATATTATTATTTATTGCCACATCATAAATGACGTTGTCAATTCTTTATCATGGGGTTCAATTTAAACAATACTAAAAACACAATAATATGTTAAAGTATACCTATTATAAAGCTACAAACGAGAGGGTTATTTTGCCTCTTTAGAAACCTTAACTCATGCAGTTCATCAGATCTTGGTCGACGTCAAAATTTTGAAATATTTATACATTTTAAAACAATTAAAATTCTTTTTTTCCCCCCCTTAAATGAATCCAAACAAGCCTTAAATATTTTCTAAATTAAACATTTTAACCCCTTTAAAATAAATAATAAACCACTGTATATAAAATAGTTTAATGTCAACGACACAACATATATAAAAAGATCAAAATTTTGTATAATGTACATTTAGTTGAAGTTTATATAATTTGTAATAAATGTGTCAAAATAATACTTTTACGTATGAAACTCTATATTTTGTGTACACCCATTAATGTGTCAAAATAAAAGAAATAATTTTTAAACTTTGAGATCATGTTTAATTTTTTTAAAGTTAAATGTCTTATCAAAATGTAATTTAAGTTTATTTTCACTGATTTAATTATTTGATTTTTTCGTGAAAATTATTTGAACGTGTGAATTATTTTAAAATAAAATAAAAAGTATTATTAAAAGATACCTCATTAATTAACATGCATAAAACCTTTTTACATCTTATAAGCAAAGTAATTCATAGATGAAGCAAAGTAAAATTGATCTCAAAGCTTAGAACCATTCTCTTTCAAAATCTTAAAATTTAAATCACGACTCATTTCTTATGAAATAATTATATATTATTTAATAATTAGCTCAAATTGCATCTGTAACTCAAAAATCAAATTTAATAAGAATAACATATTATATGTACAAAATGTTTTCATTTTCCATTTACTTCTAATAATTTGTATATCAAGATAAATTATTGGCCTATAGAGTGTAATTTTTATCCTTATAATAATATCACGAGATGTTTTGATATAAGATTGTATCTTGTTTTAATTTTATTTATTAACCTTATATAGAAATAATTTTAGATAAAAGAGTCAAATTAGACTTAATATTTTTTTATCATAATTAATTGATAAAAATTATATTTTTTTTTTATCAAAGTACAACTTAATTTTTAACGTTTTATATATTTAATTTCAACCTTATTGTCTTCAAATGTTCAAAATATACACCTTTAATAAACAGAAGATCTATCAGTGACGGATTATGTGACATAATGAATCTTACCATCAAATTTTAAAATTTTTTAAAAATATATATTGTAATTAGAATAATTAGTTTGTAATATTCAAATATCATTCATTCATTCCATTACCACCAACGCCACTAACATTACTAGACCATCGTCATCGTCGATTATTTCAACAATGGTTGTTTTTGTCTCGCTGTCAAGGCTGCTCCTCTCGTCCCTAACCACCAAAACCAAGTCACTTCACTCCTCTCTCATTCTCTTCCAAACTCTCTTTCACTTCTCTCTTTCTCTTCCCAGTTAGACATGAGAATAAACTAGATACATGTCTATTACAATAAAAAACGAAAATGTGAAATTCTAATCTCACACCTCTTATCATTGATGTTGATATTCGAATGGGTATGAGAGCTCTTCAAAGATTTAGTCGATGCAATCAGATGGTGCGTGCATAATAATATCAAGCTTAGGGACCCAATACCATATCCCATATTTTATACTCCTGGTTGTCTTCCCATCAAAACAATAGGCGGAGATGGTTGACAATGGATATGAGGTTTCAAAAATAAAATCAACAAATACAACCTACCTGAATTGGGAAACTGATGGGTAACCAACCACGGACAACATTCTCCCACTTGAGTCGTATATTTTACTTAAAAGTCATGAATCCTTTACTCAATTAAAGAAACCAAATGGACGAATTATGGCAATAAGTCCTCTAAATGTGAGTGTTATATTCCATGTATCACGATGCATTCTATTTCTTATTCCACTTTAACTAGATGAATAAACCTTTATGTTTATTCTAGGTCCATAATATTTTTTATTCTCAAAATAAAAATGTTTACATTAGAATGAGAAAACAAAAAAATTGATCAGGGTTTTGTGAAAGTACATACAATAAATCACATAATGGAATTGAGTCCCATTCTAGTAGGATGATCCTTAAAACTCTTTGGTGGCATATATTTTGTTAAATGATCATCAATCATTAATTCAGTGCTAATGTGTTCAATGATCACTTTGTTCTCTTTGACACGTTCCCTAATGGCCAAATATTTAATGTCGATGTGTTTAATTCGACTATACCTTTTGTTATTTTTGTCCAAAAAAACTGTAGCTGAATTGTCATAGTACATTCTCAATGGATTAGAAATGGAATCCACAATTCTAAGGTCATTTATGAAACTCTTCAACCATACACCATGTGAGGTAGCCTCAAAATAAAAACTAACTCAGCCTCCATGGTAGAACTAGCAGTTAAAGTTTGCTTTGAACTACTCCATGATATGATTCCACTGACAAACATAAACATATATCTAGATGTTGATTTTTGTTAATCAACACAACTAGCGAAGTCAAAATTTGAATAGCCAACTACCTTAAGATTGTCAATTTACCTATACATAAGCATGTAATCTTTGATCCCTTTGAGGTACTTCATCACCTTTTTGGCAACTCTCTAGTTGTCTATACCTAGATTAATCTGATATCTTCCTAACATTCTTATAGTCAATGCAATGTTAGGTCTTATACAAACTTGAGCATACATTAGGCTCCCTACTGTAGAAGCATATGAAATATTTTTCATTTGTTCCCTTTCAAGCTATTTTTTGGGCGCTGGTTTAAATTGAACCCATCACCTTTCACAATAGGTGCTATACTTGGTAAATAATCTTTCATCCAAAATCTCTCTAAGATCTTATTGAGATAGGTTTCTTGGGATAGACCTAAAATGCATTGAGATCTGTCCTTATGGATCTTAAGACCAATGATATAAGATGCCTCACCTATATCCTTCATATCAAAATTCTTAAAAAGAAATCATTTCACCTCATATAACAAGCCCTTTTCATTAGTGGTAAGTAAAATATTATCCACATATAGAACAAGGAAACAAATTTTACTTCCACTAAATTTTGATATATCCATTGATCTATGGTATTCTCGACAAAACCAAATAAAGAGATGATATCATGGAATTTCAAATACCATTGATGAGAGGCTTGTTTCAATCCACACATGGATTTCTTAAACTTGCACACCAAATGCTCACTATCACTAGAGGAGACTCCATTCGATTGTTTCATATAAACCTCTTCCTTTAGATCTTCATTTAGGAGTGCTGTTTTAACATTCATTTGATGTAGTTCCAAATGAAAATGGGCAACCAATGCCATAATGACTTGTAGGGAATCCTTCTTAGATATAGGAGAAAAGGTCTTTGTGTAATCAATTCCCTTTTGTTGAGTAAATCCTTTGGCAACAAGTTTAGCTTTATATCTTTCAATGTTTCCTAATGAGTGCCTTTTTGTCTTAAAGACCTATTTACATCCAATGACCTTTTCACCATCAAGCAACTTGACAAGATTCTAGACATTTTTAGATGCCATAGAATTCATCTCATTTACCATGACATTGTACTTGTGAAAACGTTTCATTGCAACTCATGACTTGTGAAAACGTTTCAAAGTTATTTTCAGCTCCAATATTATAATAAATTTCTTGTAGATACACAATGTAATCACTAGGTATTGCTGATTTCTTATTTCTAGTTGATCTTCTTAATGTTGTATTAGCGCCCTCCTTTAGAAGAGCTTGTACAACTGGTTGCTCAATAACCTCTGGTGATTGCTGAACAATCGAATCTACTAGATTGTCATCAGCAGCTTATGAAACTTTAATGATTAGTTGTTTAACACACGTTTGACTTTAAGGGATGCTATAAATGACAATCAATCTATTACTTGAAGTAGGAGTTTATATGTCACAATGATCCTTCTCAAGAACTAAGTCCCAAGATTGGTCACTCCTATTGATCAAGTCATTCTCAAGAAACTTTGCATTTCCTGATTCCAGAAACCTAATACTATAAGATGGACAATAAAATATGTACCTTTTGGATGTTTCAGTATATTTAATGAAATGCCCACTTATAGTCAATGAATCTATTTTCTTTTCTTGCTGATTATAAACTCTTACCTCAAACAGACATCCCCAAATGCATATATGTCGCAAACTTAGTTTCCAACCTTTCCATAACTTAAATAGTGTTTTTGAAACAACCTTAGTTGGAACTTGATTTAATATATACATTGTCGTTTTATAGATTTAATCTATAAGGATTTAGGAAGCTTAAAGCTACTAAGCGTACTCCTTACCATGTCTAATAATGTTTAGTTTCTTCTTTTTGCTACACCATTTTAGTCCGGAGACCTAAGCATGGTGTATTGAGCTATTATCCTGGGCTCCTGAAGAAACTTTGTAAATGAACTAGGTGCTTGTCTACCTCAATGTATCTACCATAAAATTGTCCACCTCTATTTGATCTCATAATCTTTATTTGCTTACCACATTATCTCTCTACTTCTATTTTAAATACCTTAAAGGAATCTAATGCTTTGTTCTTGTTATGAAGCAAGTAGAGGTAGATATACCGCGAGAAGTCATCTTTAAAGGATTTCTGACCATACGAGTCTATTTCTAGACTACAAATGTCTATACGTATGATCTTTAATATGTCTGAACTCCTCTTGGCACCTTTCATTGTCATGTTAGTCTGCTTCACTTTTATGCAATCCACACAAACATTAAAGTCAGAAAAATCTAGGGTATTAAGTACTCAATCATTTACTAAATTTTGAATTCTTTAAAGGAAAATATGTCCTAATCTTCGGTGCCATAATATAGAGGATTGTTCATTCATAATACATCTTTTAAAACCGGCATAATTATGGACATGTATTGTATTGTGAAAAACATTTTCTTGCAAATTAATTTGGAAAAGACTATCAATTATTATACCATTCCTAACAGATTCATGATATAAACCAAATGATGTATTAGAAAAGTTATAGGAATATCCCAAAGGTACAAGTCTTGAAACTGAAATCAAATTTCTAGAGAAACTTGGAATATAAAATGTTTTTTCTAAATAAAAAAACAGAATTCAACACTAATTTGCATGTCCCAACAACTTCCACATGTGAACGCATCTTGTTTCCTGAATAGATGCACTATTCACTACCCACTGGTTTCCTGTGGTTTAGAAAGCACTGCAAGGTATTGGAAATATAGATTGTAGAAATATAATTAATCCTTCAAGTGTTATTATAAACATCAACCATATTATATTCATAACAAACAAGTGAAATTGAAATACCTTTCTTCATAATCCAGGCTTTAAATTTGGCACAATCCTTTTTTATGTGCCCTTTCTTTTTACAGAGGCGACACTTGAGATTGAAATCCTTTTTAATCTTAGTATAGACTGGTATTTTACCCTTTCCTTTTTGTTTAGCCTGCCCTCTATTCCTTCCTTTCGTGGCCATATGTGCACTTGCACCCAATTCCATTACCAACCTCTGTTCCTTTTGTACACATATGGTCAACAGTTTATTAATAGAGCATTTATACTTTTGTATATTGTAAGAGATTTTAAAGGGTCCATATTGAGGTGGAAGGGAATTAAGAATGTAATGCACAAGAAAAGACTTGGACATCTTAACCTCAAGAGACCTTAGTTAAGTCGTAATGTCTGTCATTTGCATGATCTGTTCACACACACCTCTAGAACTTATGAGCTTCATTGATGATAACTTAGTCATTAAGGTGAAGACTCAAATTGTTCATCAATAACCTTCAGTAGATCCTAACATGATTGCACTCTCCAATAGAACCAGGAATACTAGCATAAATTTTGGTCTTTATGTATATCATGCTAAGGCGATTAGATCGCTCCCAACATTCATAAAGAGCAATTTCAACCTAAGTGCTAGTTTCAGTAGGTGCAGGTGGTTCATCTTTCTAGATAGCATAATCAATGTCCATCTAACCTAATTGGAGGAGAATCCTGTCTTTCCATATTTTATAGTTATCACCATTCAATTTGGGAATATCATAATGATGGCCCCTGTGAAATAGTGTTGAGTTCCAAAAATCACACTTATTATGTAATAGCCCAGACCACCTGGGCATAGATATTGTCTGCTTTGGGTTGCCCCTTAACCCAAGACCCTCACGGTTTTGCTCTTCCTACCCCCGGGAACACGTGTCTATGGGGAAGAGGTGTCTATACATTTATAAGGCGTAATTCGTTCTCCTTTCCAACCGATGTGGGATCTCATAATATCCAACCCCTCAGGGCCCAACATCCTCGTCAGTACAACGGTTCAGGAATCGGCTCTGATACCGTTTGTAACAGCCTAGATCATCTGCCAACAAATATTTTCCACTTTGGGTTGCCCTTCAGGCTAAGACCCTCATGGTTTTGCTCTTTCCACCCTCGGGAAAAAGCGTCTATGGGGAAGAGATATCCATACCCTTATAAGGCGTACTTCGTTCTCCTTTTCAACTGATATGGGATTTCACAGTAAGGGTCATGGCCTGGGGGCAACCTAAAGCGGACAATATCTGTGGGCAAGTGGTCTTGACTGTTACAAATAGTATCAAAGCTTGTTCCCAACTCGTTGTGCTAACTTGGATGCTAGGCCTTAAGGGGGGTGGATATTGTGAGATCCCACATTGGTTGGAGAGGAGAACGAAGTACGCCTTATAAGGGTATGGATACCTCTTCCCCACAGATGCATTTTCTTGGGGTGGGAAGAGCAAACCGTGAGGGTCTTGGTCCGAGGGGCAACCTAAAGTGGATAATATATGTGGACGAGTGGTTTGGGCTGTTACATATTATTTATAAGTATAAAACTAAAGCTTTCAATGATGGGCCTCACAAAATAGTGTTAAGTTTCAGAAATCACTCTTAGTTTTACAAATATAAAACTAAATATTTAAGTGATGGGCCCCATAAAAACTTTATCTTTGAATTAATAGAAGTGAACAAAAACTGATCAATTGTTACAGTAAACGCGTGCCCAGAAAAGAATGAAAAACGCATGCACTATGAATCATCTTCAACCTTCAACTAGATTAACTCAACCCAAATCTATCTTATTTTACAATTTCGACTATATTTTGGCTTCTAAAACTCCATCTTTGATGATTCAAAATCCATTTTAAATAAAATTGAGTTTCCTTTAGATATGCAAGAACAATTTCACAATATATTAACTCTAGCAACATTAATATTTGCAATAGAAAAGTCACTCATCCGTGCATAATATCACATAAATTCAACTACATTAAGGTATAGGTAAATTTGCTCTGATACCAACTGTTAGACATGAGAATGAAATATATACATGCCTATTACAATAAAAAATCGAAATGCGAAATTTTAATCTCATACCTCCTATCATTGATGTTGATATTCGAATGGGTGTGAGGGCTCTTCTAAGCTTTAGATATGCAATCAGATGGTGTATGCAGAATAATGCCAAGCTTAGGGACCTAATACCATATCCCACATTTTATACTCCCCATTGTCTTCCCATTAAAACACAGGAAGAGACAGTTGGTAGCGAATGTGAGGTTTCAAAAATAAAATCAACAGATATGACTCACCTGAATTAGGAGACATCACCACCTTTCCTTCTGTCTCTACTACCATCTTTATTGGTGACAAGCTCCCCGATGCCACCCTTTCCTACTTCAGATAAACACCTTCCTAGTTTCATAAAGAAATCAACTAAGCTTAAGTCAAATGAGTTCAAGAAAATAACATGTATATCAGTCAACGACACATTTATAATGAAAGTATGAATATCTAAGTATTAACCATGAGTTTATGTTTTTGTTAGATGGTGATGGGGAATTGACGAGGGCGGTTAAATGTGTTGGATTTGAGTGATAAACCTATGGGATTAGGGACTGGGAGTGCGAGATATGCTTTTTTGGTAGAGGATGGTGTTAGGAAGGTACTTAATTTAGAGGAAGGTGGGGCTTTTACTTTTGGTAGTTTTAGGTGGTAATAGTGGAATGAATGAAGGGTATTTGATATTCTTACCGTATTTATCCATTGCTCTTGGTGTATTGCACTTGTAACACTTTCACAAATTCTTAAACTAAAATTATCTAAATTATTTCGAAGTATAACATTAATTTCCAAATTTCTCACTAGTTTCAAAAAAAGATATTCATACTTTACAAAAGTATTCTATACAAACACAATTAACCAAACAATCATATTAAAAAATATATACAATCAAATAGTTTAATTCAATTAATTTGCTCTGGCCCAACCTAAATTTCACTATGTCAATCTCACACATTGAGAGTTTATCAACAATCTCTTGATATGTGCTTAAATGTTGATTTGTTTAATCTACTACACTTAGTGATTAATGCCTTAAAAATATTTAGGATACTCATTTTAGCTCATATTTGATTTTAGGTACATTTCGAAAGTGCAGGAGCTAAAGTGACATGAAACCATATTCATTGAGCCATCTTCTCAATGTTCATACTCTATTGATTCATGGAGAAAGAAGAAGAGGATTAAAAGAAGAAGAGTAAGGTAGAGTGTGAAAATGAAGAACAAAACGAGGATGTAGCTCACGACCAGCTAGTGAAGTTGTATAATTGTGAGCAATCTCACAGCCGTGCAACCAATTGCATGGTCTCACGCACATACAGGTGTGTCTTTGCCATTGCATGCACCATGAGAGGCCATGCACGGATGTGAGAGGTGCCGCCTGTCCCTAGGTTTTACTATAAAAAGGAATAAGTTGTGACAACAGAGAGGGGGGAAAAGTGGACAAAAACAAAAACAAAAACACCTCCATTCTTCACCATTTCTCTTCGGTTTTCAACAAAGATGGAGGTGACAGAGGCTACTGTTTGGAGCTTTACGGAGAAGATGGAAGGCTAACTTCTCGATACTAGTTCGGAGGTGAAATCGACACCTAGGATGCACGATTAAGCTTATCTTATCTTTGTTTACTATTGGATCTCTCTCTTGGAATTATTTAGATTATCCTTTGCTTAATTGATTTGGGTATTCATGTATAGATAATCGTACTGTCATTATTGTTAGATTGTTTATAATGTGAACCCATTGCTAGAATAGTTAATATAATCTACAATCGTTGTATTTAGATTCATTGCTAGAATACTTAATATAATTCACAATAGTTATGTTGAGATTCATTTGTGACAACTAATGGTTTCAAATCATTAGGGATAACTTAACCTAGGTTGAATGAACCAAGCTTATGTAGTTGCTGCTTAGATTGGTCTGTTTTTCGTATTGTAATGCGGCTACCCAATTAAATCTATAGAGTGTATTTTAGGTTATTCAGTACTTAGATTTAATTAACGATCGTATCTTAATTAATCATAGCTTAAGGGAAAACTGATATTAACAGAGCTTGTTGTTAGTCTACGACCAATAGTTCTAGGAGAGATGTGAAAGTATTATAACAATGAAAGATATTTAATCATGTGTAGGCTGAGATTGATATGAGAATTAGGTTTCACATGTATTCATCATTTTTATCGTTTTTGACTGTTTTCTATAATTTGTTCTTATTAGTTTAAGTTTATTCATTTTCCTAATTGCATTAAACCTAAAACCCCTATTTTTATTTCCTTTGTATCAATTATTTTCATTACGAGAATTAATCAAACATTTCTTTTTGATACAATCCCGACTCACCACATCTACAAGTTTTTAGTGTGCAAAGTTAGGTAAATTTTGCAGTGCACTCGATATGCGTTGTCAAATTTTGATGTCATTACCGAGTAGTGTGGTGATTTAATTTTCGTTTTTGATTTTAGTTGGTGTTTTGTGTATATATTTCTATATAATTGTTTCTTTTCATTATTTGTTAATTTTTAAACGTTTGTTAGTGTTGGTGTATAGTAGTGACCAGATCTCCTCGTGGAGACCTGAGCAACTTGTTCTGGAGATAGAAAGGACATTACGAAGGTTACGAAGGAAAGCAAGAATAACTCTGGGAGTAGAACAAGTATTTGAATTCAAAGAAACAATGTCAAATCTAAGAACACTATGGGAGTTGACTGCACCAGACTTATCCCAAAGGACCTTATGCATTACATTTCCTAATTTTGCTGAGCATGTTACCTTTGAACTTGAGTCTAGATTAATACATTTACTGCCTAATTTTTGTGGGCTTATAGGTGAGGATGCGTATAAGCATCTTAATGAGCTCGATGTGGTTTGTCTAAGTATGAAGCCTCCAGGGGTGACAGATAAACAAATCATGTTAAGGGCTTTTCCATTCTCAGTTAAAGATGCAACAAAGGACTGGTTGTTTGATCTACCTACTGGGAGTGTAAACACGTGGATAGAGATGAAGTGACTATTCTTGGACAAATATTTTCTAGCATCAAAGAAAGGGAGTATTCGAAAGGAAATCTATGGCATAAAGCAATATAATGGAGAATCCCTTTACGAATATTAGGAGTGCTTTAAGAAGTTGTGCGCCAATTGTCCCTATCATAACATACCCAAACAACTCCTTATCTAGTATTTCTTTGGGGGATTGTTGCTTATAGAGAGAAGTTTGGTTAATGCAGCAAGCGGTGGAGTATTGTGCAAAAAGGCTCTTATGGAGGCTCATATTTTGATTGAGAGAATGGTTGCTAACACTTAACAATTCAACACTTGCAACGATGTTTGTCGTATAAACGAGGTAAATAATTAATACATCGAACAACGTTTAGATGAGCTAACATCTTTTGTTAGAAAACTTGCAGTTGGATAGGCACAGGTAAAGGCATGTGGAACATATGTAAACACAAGCTATCTGACTGATGAGTGCCCAATATTGCAAGAGGGAAGTATGGAGCAAGTGAATGTTGCAAGAGGGAATTTTCCTAACTAGTACAACCTATGCTCCCAGACGTATAACCCAGGTTGAAGAGATCATCCCAACTTCAATTATGGGGGGAATAGGTAGCATAACTACTTTCCAAATTGATCACAAGGATTGCAACAATTCCAACCAAGACCACAAGCTTTTTCCTCATAATTAGGTACACCTTTGGAAGATTTGATTAAGTACATTGGTAATAACACTCTACAATTTCAGTAAGAAGTAAAATCGAGCTTCCAAAACTTGGAACGCCAAATAGATCAGATTGCAGTAAGGATAGATTGTCTAGAGTCATAAAGTGGAGGACAACTGCCATCACAATTAGAGAAAAATGTGAAGAATGTTAGTGAAATCACCCTAAGGAGTGGTAGGAAGCTCGAGGACCTTAAAAAATTACTTAAAGGATGGCTAATGCGAAATACATTGAAAGCAAGCTTAAAGAAGAAAGGGACATACCATCAAGCTCAAAGGTAAATGTTGAATTCCCAATTGTTTAAAAGACTAATCCTCCACCTTTTCCTAGCAAGTTAGCAAAGTCAAATAAGGAGGATAGGGATAAAGAGATCTGGGAGAACTTTCGGAAGGTTGAGGTGAACATCCCACTATTAGAAGCGATCAAGCAAGTGTCGAGGTATACAAAATTCCTTAAGAAATTACGTATAAACAAGAAAAAGTTAAGAGGTAATGAAAGGATTAGGATGAGTGAAACTATTTTTGTAGTTTTCAAAAAGAAAATACCTCTTAAGTGTAAGGGAGGTAATGAAAGGATTAGGATGAGTGAAACTATTTCTGCAGTTTTCAAAAAGAAAATACCTCTTAAGTGTAAGGAGCCAGGGATGTTTACTATTCCTTGCAAAATTGGTAACATTGAGATTAAATAAGCCATGCTAGATTTTGGAGCATCGACTAATGTTATGCCTTGTTCCATGTATGCTTCTTTAAATGTAGGGCCACTAAAAGAGACTAGTGTTACCATACAATTGGCTGATTGTTCTAAAGCTTATCTAGATGGGGAGATTAAGGATGTGCTTGTGTAGGGAAATAAGCTAATATTTCCTACTAACTTTTATGTGGTCGACATAAATGTTGAAATTTCCTATAACCCAATACCTATCTTACTAGATGTTTGTGAGGGTACCCTCATGATGGAATTCGATGGGGAAGTTAATCGTTTCAATATTTTTGACGTTAATAAGCACTCCTATAATGACCACTCTATTTTTGCAATTACTATGATTGACCTTTCAGTGTAGGAAGATTTTAAGAAGAAATATACAAATAAACAGGAAGCAATTTCCATAAAAGAGA
Source organism: Erythroxylum pedicellare (assembly GCA_027563575.1). Lineage (NCBI taxonomy): Eukaryota > Viridiplantae > Streptophyta > Magnoliopsida > Malpighiales > Erythroxylaceae > Erythroxylum > Erythroxylum pedicellare. Next base: position 19,227,006 of record JAOQMP010000003.1, on the reverse strand, counting down.
TGATCAAAGCTTTTAATTTCTCGTCAAAAAGCTTTACCATTGGTCAAAAAGTGCTTCTTTATTGCATTAACTATAAATTATTTCTGCATAAATGATGTCCTTATTTGGTCAATGCTTTTGTGATAACTAATGTTTTTCCTTATGTATAGTAGAGATTAAAAGTTTAAAAATAGGGAAGACATTGTAAGTAGGTGGTCATCAACTCAAACCTTATTCTGATGAAGGTCAACTGGAAGATGTCAAAGTTGTGATTCCTGAGGATCAAAATTTTGTAACTTAATGAGAGCAATATAGAGTCGAGTCAATGATAATAAACAAAGGCACTGCTTGAGAGGCAACCTAGGGGAAGTTGATTTCTTTTTATTTACATTCTCGCATTTGTTGTTTTTTGTTAAATGTTACATTTCTTGCATTTGATATTACATTGGGGATAATATAAGTTTTAAGTGTAAGGGTGGGGATCTTAGTTTTTATGCATGTTTTAAGCTTAATTGTAGCTTATGAGGCTTCTTAGATGGTTTTCAAAATAGAAAAACATAATAAAATTTTTCTTATTTTATATTTTATTTAAGATTATATAATCATAATTAGACTATGAATTGACTAGAAAAATCAATGGAAACTTTAGCACATACTTTTTCCCTTATGATTTGTTAATGGGTATTGTCTTTAGAAGAGTTGTGACTAGTGGTAGACAAAGCCAGTGAGATTTTGGGCCTTTATAGACTGACATATCTATATCAGTTTCATTGTCTTTTGATAATATGTGACCTTCATAACATGTACATCCTAACTTTTCTTTGATTTTCTATTCAAGTCCACTTTTCATCACATGCATTAATATGGATATGATTAGGCATTCTTTGTTTTTCTTTTTTTTTCCAAACTACATTAGCCAAATAGCCTACCCATTATATGATTTTTCCCTTGTTAAGCCCCCTTGAGCTTTATTTGCCTTTTCTTTTGTATAAACCACATTACATGCTTTTAAACCTAACCAAATGTCCTACCCAAGCCTTAAATCTACTAGAGCATTTGTTGATTGTTGATGATTGTGGATGTACAAAAGTATAAGTGTGAGGTTGTGCATATGTGTGGGATGGTTATTAATGTTGGGATGCTATTTTGTGTCTTGTTAATGGAATTCTCATATTGATGTAGTTTCTTTCAATTTTTAAATGAAACGAAAGAAAAAGAAAAAGAAAAAGAAAAGAAAAGAAAAAGAAAAAAGAAAAGGAAAAAGAAAAAGAAAAAGAAAAAGAAAAAGAAAAAGAAAAAGAAAAAGAAAAGAATGAAAATTTTTGTTGAATAAAAATATCAATGAGGAAATGCATATGTTTTGCAAAGTTATTTATGATTAATCTTTCCTCCTAAAGTTATATTGTTTGAATATATTGCATATAAGGTAGATGTTGTTTTGGATGGAGCACTCTTTGTGTTATGTTCATGTGGTATGGTGTGAGAGCTGAATTGAGTTGTGAAATATAATTGTTGCATTCATCATAATTGACGGTACCCAGTTTTGAATGAATGTTAACTGGTGAACTTGATATCTCATTGAGTGTTACTTTTGCTTCGCTAGCTTGATGACTTTTATACTACATTTAATGTACTATACTTAGTGATTAATACCTTAAAAATGTTTAGGATACTTACTTTAGCTCATATTTGATTTAGGTACATTTGGAAAGTGAAGGAGCTAAAATGACCTGGAAGTATATTCATTAAGCCATCTTCACAATGTTCATACTCTATTGATTCATAGAGCAAGAAGAAGAAGAGGATTAAAAGAAGAAGAGATAAGATAGAGTGTTAAAGTGAAGAATAAAGAAAGGAAGTAACTCAAAGCCAGCTTGCTTACGGTCGTGCAACCAATTGCACAGGCGTGAGAACACTCTCACGTCACACCTATGATGGTCCATACACTGTGCGAGGCCATGCACAACTGTGAGAGGTGCCACTTATCCCCAGGTTTTTCTATAAAAAGGAATAAGTTGTGACGGTGGAGAAGGGGGAAAGCGAACAGAAACGAAAATATCTACATTCCTCACCATTTCTCTTTGGTTTTCAACAAGGATGGAGGCGACAGAGCCTACTCCTTGGAGCTTGATGAAGAAGATGATAGAGAAGTGCTCTAAAGTCAATCACCTTTAGCATTTATTGTACAAATCATTTTATGATTAATAAAGACATTTTTCATTATTTCAATGTTCATACATTTATGGATTTCATGTCGATCTTAAATTTATTTAATGAAGTCCTTGATACAAAATATACAATGGAGGAAATCATAATGAGATCAGGATAATGAGATTTCTATCATGTGTAATTATGTTAGTATATAAGCTTTCCTTAGTCATAGGATTAATAAGATGGGATGTCATTAATCTGGATAGACTAACGCATTTTATACTCATTGATTAGATCAAACAGTAGATCTTATATGCTGTAGACATGAGTTGTTTAGAGTTAACATACGGATGCTCACTAAAGGTAGTAAGTACATAAGATTGAGCTACTATGAGAAAATCATATGGATATTCTATTCCAATGTCAATGATAGTCTCATCATAACAATGATGCAAGTATCCTTTGACTTGAGGTGCTTAAGGATATCTTGGATATTGATCCTGTGCTTTGAATCTATTCATCGGTGCCTTTTAGGTGTTACTCGTAGGTGATGAATGGGTACAATTTGAAGTATTTAGAGGTAATTGAGTAGCCAATAAAGGATTCACCACTCCTGATAGAAGGAGATGATACCCACGACCTCTTATCAGGTTCATTACTCGAGAATCTCTAACTAGAGCATATATGTGTCATGAAGAGAGTCTTCAATGATACATAGAGTAATGAGACCCTCAAGATAAGATCTAATAACACTTAGACTAGATGTGATGTAGTCAACCTAGTGAGAGTTAACACTTTGACCATACTCTGAACCAAGTAGGTATAGATGGTGAAAGGACGAATTGCATGCAATATTGTGTATGGAAGTCGTAGTC
>JAOQMP010000003.1:19211939-19223901 GCA_027563575.1 Erythroxylum pedicellare | reverse complement strand
GGCATTAGTCGACTATCTTTGACTAGTCGACTAGTGTCATGATTTTTACTTACATTAGTCGACTAATAAGCTTCGACCAATTGACTATAATTATGCTTCCCCTGACCCGACCTCTCTCCACTATTTTGCTTATAACTTTTCCGTCCGACCTCCGATTGACCTGATTTTTGAAGCGTTGGATTCCTAAGACATTCCTATACCTCTCCATAAAATTTGTAGGCTTTGATATTAATTTTAAAAAGATTGATTAAATCAAAGTGAGACGATCGGTTAAACGAGTATGAGTTGGATATTTTTCTGAATATGCTTCAATATTTTGGCGATATCTTGAGCTATAGAGCTCCAAATGAGGTGGTTCTTATTTCAAAATAAACTAAAGACATGGATATACAAATTTTCTGAAGGAATAGAATTTCAATTTGGGCTCTAAGACTTTCAATTTCTGGAGTGAAGTTGGGTATAATGCATAGTCTCGGTTTAGTAATAGTCCGAAAGTGTTTGGGCCATAACTTTTAGAGGTAGAAACCAAATAGAATGTTTTTGGTGTCATTAGAAGCTTAATGAAAAGAGGAACAAATATTATGCAGACGTCCTTTTGAAATTCTTTTTTGGGATGTTCCAAAATCTGTTCGAAAGTAAGTGTGACAAATACTTTTGTTGACGTTTGGCTTGGTGTAGGCACATACCGTTTTAAAGAAGGTAATAGTGATTCTTGTGATTCCGCTATGCGAGTTCGCCTTTTGTGGCTTGAGATGTTATGAGAATGATTAGGAACCAATGATGACTAATGAAAGTACTTCAAAGTAATTATATAAGGAAATCAGCTCATGCTTTATAAGGGTTAATTGAGTTAACCCTACAGGGTAAGACGTACACGTTTTATGTTTTCGAAGAGTGTGAAAAAAAAATTTAAGGAGAAATGAAGAAGATCACGTTTCATGTTTTCGCAAGCGTTAGATTCCGGACTCAAGCGGTATCCAACATTTATGGTATCAGAGTAAGAAGATGAATTGGTGTCGTTTAAGGAATTTCCATAGGCTTAAGTTTACGTTAATGATCCGAGGTTGGGTTCCGTAAACGGTGCCCAACACAAAGGCTTTATTTGGATCTAGAGTTGGATGGTGAAGCATCTCTATCTAATCTAGAGAAAGTATTTGTGAGAGAAACCAATGGATGATCAATTAGGGAATAAGACCTTAAAGAGATTCAGTATATGAAAGAGTTTCATTTTCACCACGTAACAAGTTATTAGTGTAATAAAAGGTAAGACTTTTAAGATCTTTTCATTTATAGCACCCTCCCTTGGTCATTTAAAAATGTAATAATTTTGTTAAAGTTTTTATGTATAAGGATGGAATTATGAAAGAACTTTAAATTGCTATCACCATCTTTAAGCGATCTTACCCTTGATTTTTCTCTATGAGTAAGTTATGGGATCTTAAAGCCTCAATAAACTTTATAATTATTTTGTTTTTCTACATCTTTTAGTTGAACATCTCTTGTTTTAACAAGAAGTAAAACATGTATTCTAATCTTACAATTAAAACCTCCAACTTAATATTTCTAATTGGATTAAGTTAGAGACATTTTAGCTATTTTAATCTTTTTTAGAATATTTTAGCTATTTTTAATCTTGTTTAGAATCCTTACGGATTTCTGTATCTCGTCATTAAAAAAAGTAGACCTAACACCCTTTGAAATAGCTTCCCAAATTGATCTGTTAAGTAATTATTAAACTTAAATGGGGGCAATCTAGCACTTTTATGATAGTAAAAAAGACCTTTATAGTGAAATCATCAAAAGATGGGCTATTCCTTAATTAAGCTTAAGAATTTGATAGATCATTCAACTAGGAGGTGAGCACAGTAGCTCTATCTAGAGTTTTCATTTGGAAGAGATTACTAGTTTGATTGTTATTTTAAAGGAATTGATTCCCACATGTTTAAAGTCAAAGATACTAGAAGAGGAGATGTAAGTACTATATCATACGTTCCTTATATCATGTCTTCCTATAGGGAAATCAATTTCATAAGGAAAAATAGTGGATTTAAAGTCACCAAACACCAACTAAGGAAGATCAACTAAGTTAATCTTACTAGAGATATCTATCATAATTGCTTTTTAATAGAGAAGTTGTTAAATGTATAAAGAAAGGTTATCAAGATAGAAGTCATCGATCATTAAAAAAAACTAGTTTAAAGCGAATGTACTTGATTAAAGACTAGATGTTACTGCTACTTTAGAGGCATCACAGCCACCAAGATTCTACCATTTTAGTATTACTAAAGGTTACTTATAATAAGTCAATTCTCACAATCAAAAGATAGGAAGTCATTCAATATATGAACCTTTGTTTTGCTGTCCAGAAGATCATAAAGGTTTTTGGTCTTTGATTCTTAAAAATATCTTTAAGTACGAATGCTTAGAGCGACAATTTAAGCATCTTAATTCTAAGCAATGATAGACAATTAAAGGAAAGTATAAGAGTAGTTAGTATTAACCTTTTTCTTAAGTTCTTTATCATCTTTTTAGATTTATTAAGTTTCAAAGAATTAAAAAAACATATTCCTTCACAACAAAAATCTCATAATTGATATAATAATTTGATAGTGGTAAGAAAACTATCAAGCTAGTGTTTAAATTCTCTGAAGTTTTAGAGGCATCATTTACCTAAAGTTAATCTTGGTACTAGCTAGTATTGCATATTAACTATAAATTGGCCTTTTGAATTACAAAAAAGTAATTGATAGAGTTATCTATATCTATTAAGGAGATACTAGTTTCTTTTAAAATAATTTTATCATATTTTCCATTATTGAATATTCTCCTAATTGCTCTCCATACCTTGACCTACTACTTGGTATGTGATTTCCATTGATAGCTTAAAGAGACTTCTACAATAATGAGTTTTTCCTTATTATTGAATGTAAAAAGTTTAATAGTGTATGGTAAATCCTTATCAAAGTTTATCTTAATACAAATTAGAGTATAACCAAGCCTTTTCAAGGCAGATATAGTTTCATCAAGGCAAATCAACTTTTCAATTGCACTTGCAATGTGTTTAATACTTTTCTTGTCTAATTTTCTAATGGGATGTTGTGGAAGTGCATCTAAAGAGGAGAAATCTTTTGATTAAGTTTCTTTAACTCAATACTAAGTCACTCTTTCTACAAGAAGAGGGGAATTCTTCTTATATGCCAAGTACCAAATTCAAAAGTTTCATAAGTCTATATAGAATATTAAATTTGAAAAATAAAAGAACAATGTAAGTTTGCTTAAGACTAAAGTAACTCTAGTTGGAGGAATTTAAGTGAGAAAATTACACTAAAGTATATAACCTTTTAGAAATTCTAACTTTGAGAACTTCAAATGAGGAAAGGGGAAGGAGACTACTAAGACTCCTTTAAATTATTGAGAATAAAAGAACCTCATTGAGTGAAAAGGGTTGTCTTCTTCAATAATATTGGATCAATAAAGATTAAGAGAAAGTGAGGTGGGAAGAAAGAGGATACCTAAGGGTCAGAAGATGAGAGTGTAAGACAATTGCTTTCAAGCACTAAGAAAAAAAAATGAAATAATAACCATTATAACATGAAAGAGACAAGAGAGAGAGAGAGTAGAGAACATTGAGACCTGAGGTGTATAAGAGAGAAATATCAAGTTCTACAAAAAAGAAAGAAAGAGAAGGATTAAAAAAGATTCGAAAAATAAGATGAAAATGAGAAGGGAATTGTAAAAAAAAAAAAGAAAAGGGAAGATGAAAGAAGTGAGAAGAGAAAAAGAATTATCGAAAGGGTGGAAAAGGAAGAGCAATGATCAGTCATATCCAGAAAGAAGAAAAATTAAGAATCCTTTAAACTTGAAAAAGACCAGCTTAAAAGACTACACTAAAATTATAATTAAAACGTGAAAAGCAAGTCAAATTTTTCTAAAAAAGTGCATTAAGAGTGCCCTATAATCAAATTTTAGTATATATATATATACCAATTGGAATAAAGCTACATGAGATTCAACAATATAGTATCGAAGCACCTCCAACTTTGATAGGAAAGCTACTGATTCTGTTATCCTTAAACTAACATGAAATTGTTGTATTTACTGTATATTACATTAGAGAAATTGCAAAATTTTCAAACAGATGCGAAAAAAGCTTTTAACCTAAAGTGGACCACCAATTCAACCAAAAAAACCCTATCTAATTATAATATTTAACATTGTAGATTAGCTTCCCTATTTACTTAAATGAGAAGGTTGATATATTAGTTATGACATTGTTGGTTATCAAAGACTAAATAGCGTTGACTAATTGAGGGCATAATACATCATTAATTCATAAAATAAATGAAAAATGTTATGCCTTAAATTTTAGCCATTTTCAACTCATTCTAATAGATAATACTTATAAATATAAAAATATAATTGCAATAGTCTCTATTTAGACTACCTATTTTATTTATAATTTCCCTCTTATTTTTATATTTAGTAGGTTTAGCTTTTCATATTTAAGTTAGTAGAATACAATTAATAGGTTTAGCTTTTTCATCTTTCAGTTAGAAAAATACAAATTCATAAGCACAATTGTATTTTTATTAATATTACAATGATTTACCAAAACAAAATGTACAAAACTATATACAAAATTTACTCTAAATTTTAAGTCTTTATTTATGTTTTACCAATGTAGGATTAGGGGCTAGTCATTCCTTAGATACAAAAATATGCATGTATATGAGAATATTTATATATATAGGAAAATTTTCTTGCATTGTTGACATGTGATAGAAAAATGTTACAAAAGCACTATTAGTATAACAAACATTTAAGGTTAAGTCTAAAACATCTGAAGTTAAAATTTGAGGACATATTGTTTTCAGATTGAAAACGTGAACATTAAAAGTGTGAGAAGAAAAATGAAAATCTATCACTGGAGGAAAAACAAGGAATTGAAGTAGGAATAATTTAATTAGATGAGCTTTACATAACAAATAAAGAGTTAGTTAAATTAGTTAAAGAAGTTAATATTCTATTGTAACTTATAACAAAAACTTTATATATGTATAGATAAATGAAATGAATGAAGTAGAGAGCCTTTCACAATTTTATTCAACCTCTCATTCTTCCTTTTCACTCTTAAAATTTCAAACATGGTATCAAAGCTACTTAATTTTAAGGCTTCAATGATGGCTTAATCTACACTAAAGTGTTAGAAAAGTGCTCTAAAGGCAATCACCTTTAGCACTTATTGTACAAATCATTTTATGATTAACAAAGGAATATTTCATTATTTCAATGTTCACACATTTATGGATTTGATTTTGATCTTAAATTGATTTATTGAAGTCCTTGATACAAAACATAGCATAGAGGAAATCATGATGAAATCATGATAATGAGATTCCTATCATGTGTAATCATGTTAGTATCTAAATTGTCCCTAGTCATAGGATTAATGAGATGGGATATCATTAATCTGGATAGACTAGCACATGTTGTACTCCTTAATTAGATCAAACAGTAGATCTCATAAGCTATAGACATGAGTTGTTTAGAGTTAACATGTGGATGTTTACTGAGGGTAGTAAGTACGTTAGATTGACCAACTATAAGACATTCATATAGATATTCTATTCCAGTGTCAATGATAGTCTTATCATAACAATGCTACAAATATCCTTTGAGTTGAGGTGCTCAAGGATATCTCGGATACTGATCATGTGCTTTGACTCCATTCATCGATGCCTTTCAGGGGTTACTCATAGGGTGGTGATTGGGTACAGCTTGAGGTATTTGGAAGTAATTAAGTAGCCAATAAAGGATTCAACACTCCTAACAGAAGGAGATGATACCCACGACCACGTATCGGGGTCATTACTTGGGAGTCTCTAGCTAGAGCAGATATGTGTCATGAAGAGAGTCATCAATGATACACAAAGTAATGAGATCTTCAGGATAAGATCTAACAACATTTGGACTAGACGTGACGTTGTCAGTCTAGTGGGAGTTGACACTTTGACCATACTCTGAACTAAGTGGGGTATAAATGGTGAAAGGAAGAATTAAATGGCAACATTTGTTTGGTTCCGATCATGCATATCATACACAATATATATCAAATATACTCAGTAATACCTCAAAAACCAAATATACTTATGCATATAGATATAGAAAAACAAAAACATGAAATGTAATATATTTATATACCTTTCTAATGATCTCCTTCATTCTTTAATTTTCTTTGCATTGGGTTGTCGTAAACTACAACGATCAATGTAGACCATCTCTAGTAAAAGTCCACACGAAGATAGAAGGATGAAACCTCACTAGGAGATGGCTAAAATTCTTTCTTTGTGCTAGTAAAGACAAGAACTCTTGAGAGAGTTAGAGAGAAAAAGTGTGTGTGTAAGGAAAAGAATCTTTCTTTTTCTCTTTATGTCTCATACACAAGATGCACAAAAATCATCTCAATTTTTTACACCATTTTGCCTTCCATAATCCCCATCACGAATGGAAAGTTACGTGAAGTCAATGATCATTACCAGTATGCATTAATGGAAGTTATGGCAAGTTAATGAACATGCATAGCATACATTAATAGAAGTTATGGGAAGTTAATGACCATGCATAGCATGCATTAATAGAAGTTATAGGAAGTTAATGACCATAAATAACATGCGTTAATGGAAGAAAGCAACATTTGTTTCTAATAAGTTATAGAATAGCACATGTTATACTCCTTAATTAGATCAAGCGGTAGATCTCATAAGCTGTAAATATGAGTTGATTAGAATTAACATGTGGATGCTTACTAAGGGATGTAAGTACATTGGATTGACTTACTATGAGACAATCATATGGATATTCTATGCTAGTGTCAATGATAGTCTCATTATAGCAATGGAGCAAATATCCTTTGACTTAAGGTGCTCATGGATATCTCGAATACTAATCCTATGCTATGACTCCATTCATTGGTGCCTTTCAAGGTTTACTCGTAGGGTAGTGATTGGCTACAGCTTGAGGTATTTGGAGGTAATTAAGTAGCTAATAAAGGATTCAGCACTCCTAATAGAAGGAGGTGATACCTATGGCCTCTTGTCGGGGTCATTACTCAGGAGTCTCTAACTAGAGCAGATATATGTCATGAAAATAGTCTTCAATGATATATAGAGTAATGAGATCCTCAAGACAAGATCTAATAACACTTGGACTAGATGTGACGTAGTCAGTCTAGTAGGAGTTGACACTTTGACCATACTCTAAACCAAGTGGGGTATAGATGGTGAAAGGACAAATTGCATGGCAATATTACGTATGGAAGGGTTCATAGTCAAACCACTAACTTTTCGGTCAATTGAGGGTCATGACATATTACTATATACGGCCCTTGACTTACTTGAATTAAGTGTTAATTCAGGTGGCCAACATAACTGGGAACCTAACAGTTCACACACATAGGAGATCCAAAGGATGAGTAAAATGGTCTTTAATGGTAATTCAAGATATGAGATAGTGTTTTGGGATTGTATCGCGATGTGATCGTGGTAGAGAACGTTGCATGGAATGGATTAGAAACAAGTGTTGATGGCTTCCATTAATGCGTGCTATTCATGGTCATTAACTTCCCATAACTTCTATCAATGTATATTATTCATAGTCATTAACTTCCCTTAATTTAATGCATGTTATTCATGACCATTAACTTCCCATATCTTTCCATTAATGATGGGAGTTATGGAAGGCCAAATGGTATGAAAAATTGAGATAATTTTTTTACATCTTATGCAAGACACAAGAAAATAAAAAAGAAAGGTTATTTTTCCTACACACACACTTTTTCTCTCTAATTCTCTCAAGAGTTCTTGTCTTTTCTAGCACAAAGAAAGAATTCTAACCATCTCCTAATGAGGTTTCATCCATTTATTTTTGTGTGGACTTTTATTAGAGATGGTCTGCATTGATCATTGTGGTTTACGACAACCCAAGGTGGAGAAGATTAAAGAGCAAAGAAGATCATCAGAAAGGTATATAAACATCTTACATTTCATATTTGTCTTTTCTATATCTATATACATGAGTAGATTTGGTTTTTTCAGTTCAGTTTTATTTCCGCTGTGTATATTTGATATATACTATGTATGAGATGCATGATCGAAACCCAAAATAAAGCTACGTATTATAATTATGGAGAGTCCTCATGTCAAATTAGAGCTCAGCCTCATCACAAAATTCATCATCAATGGAAAACTCAAACTCTCCATATTTCATTCATCCATCAAATGATCCCAACACATCGATTACGTCTATAGAACTCACTACACTAAATTACACAACATAGAGTAGATCATTTATTCTAGCTCTTTCAATCAGAAACGAGATTGGTTTCATTAATGGTACGATTCCTAAACAAGATATCAATGATCCACTTTACAATGCATAGATTATATGTAACAATTTAATCACTTTATGGTTACTAAAATCTATGAGTCAATCTCTAACTTAGGCAATTTTTTTTACGTAGATTCAATTACTACAATATAGTAATGACTCAAAAAACGCTTTCTTTAACCTGATGATAATCAAATATGTAGATTGTAATATGATCTATCCATGTTAAAACAAGGAAACAAATATGTTGACGCATATTATGTGTAACTAACCATGATTCTTGAAAAACTTAGGTATTTTAAACTTTACCCTCACTATTTATGTAGAATTTGCAATCCACAATGCTTTAAACATTATATAGATCAACAATTAAAAGATGTTATTTTTAAGTTATTGAATGGATTAAATGATTCATACTTTATGAGTCTTATTAATGAAGCCTTTTCCCACCTTAGAAAAGGCATATTATATGGTGATGAGAGATGAGTCTTTAAGATTAATTCAAGGTTTATCTCAACCTTTAATTGAAACATCCATATTAGCATCTCTTAGAGAATATAATAGAATAAGAAATCAAAAATTATGAGAAGTAATTGTAGGAAGAAAGGAAATATAAAAGAAAATTGCTACAAAATATTTGGTTTTCCTCCTGACTTCAAATTCACATAGCAAAGCAACAAAGGAAGATATTGGTTAATATAGTTAGCTTTAATGGAAGTTATTTTGCAAACAAAAAAAACATTGAATGCACTCAAATCCAAGAAACATTTCTAATGATGCTAACCAAGAATCTTATGCATAAATTTTTATCTCTTCTAATTGGACAAGGAATTATGCCAGCACAGCAAACTATTTCAACAGCTCAATCACCAGCCTCTAACTCTAGTGTACATAGTGCACAACCAAGTGATATGGGTAAGACACTATTCCAATTTTGCAAGTATAACTCTTAACCTACCTTTTTCATTCACCACAAGCATACTTAATGCATTTCAGGCTACTACAACACCATTGCATGATAAGTAGCATAAAATATATGTGCTTCTAATCCTATATGTTGTAATGTTTCACTTTTTCCTAATGTCTATTCTGTTAAAAATCTATACATTTAGATGCCAAATGGTCAAAAGGCTCAAGTCACACATCTGTGTTTAGTATCACCCTCTTATTCACTACATATACACAATATTATGTGCATACCCTCTTTCAAGTTTAACCTCCTATCTGTTAATGAATTTACGAAAACTTACAACTACTCCTTTATGTTTTCTTCTAAACACTGTGAAATCTAGGGCCAATGTCCCCAGATGATGATTGGTTTTTCTACTGAACATGCAGGCTTGTAATTTCTTCAATAAGACGTAAATTCATCTGAAAAATGTCTGAAGTTCCTAGTACTATACACAAACTTGATTTAGTTTTTGTTTCTAATGTAAGCATAACTCAGAGTCATCATTGTTTTCCATTTGTCATTACAAGCTTGATCACATTGTTTATGACAGATTAAGTGTAACACATAAATTCAAGCCTGATATATTTTTTCATTCCAATAAAGTCTTTGAAATTTATCTTTTAGTTCCAATAAAGTTGGTGAAATTTCTCCTTCGGCAAAACAAAAGAGACGTCCGTTTCCCTCTCATATCAAAAAAACTAAGCAACCCTTTGAATTATTGCATATTGATGTATGGGGTCTATATTTTGAAACTACAATTAGTGGTTCTCAGTATTTTTTTACATTAGTGGATGATTTCACTAGAGTCATTTTAGTTTATCTTATGAGGCATAAATTAGATGTTTAGTTTATCCTATCTGGCTTCTATAACCTAAATGAGAGTCAAGTTAACAGAACGATTAAGCAATTAAGATTAAACTATTCCAAAGAACTTGACATGAAACCATGCTTTACTGAAAAAGGAATTATACATCATATATCCTATGTTGAAACTCCTCATCAAAACGTTATGGTTGAAAGGGAAATTAATATAATTAATAAAATCTGTTATATAATTAATAAAATCTTGCAAAATTTGACACCTTACAAAAAACTTTTTGGCAAACCACCTTTTTATACACGTATGAAGGTCTTTAGTTCTCTTTTCTTTGCTTCAACTCTTCACAATCACAGATAAAAGTTCAAAGCTAGAGCAAGAAAATGTGTTTTTATTAGATATCCTTTTGGCATTAAAGGTTACAAAGTATATGATATTGATAGTCATTAACTCTTTGTCTCAAGAGATGTAGTTGAAAAATGTATTTCCTTTTGATTCCAATTACTCATCTTATATTAATAAGCTTAATGATCATTCTCATTCCTTCCCTGAGACTACTTATTATGACTTCAACATAGTACATCACATTTACATGGCAATGATATTAATGAGCTTAAAAATGCATTGAGATTTTTTTTCCTAATAACATCACTTCAAGCCTAGCATCATCCTCACAAGATAATCCTACTTCACTAACTCAGCCATCTAATCTGCAATCATCAAGTCAACCCACCATCCTTGCACAACCTTTTAGATGATCAACAAGATTTTTTAAACTTCCAAAATACCTTAATTTATATCCACATATCCTTAAGAAAAATTCTTCATCTACCACTCAACGCCCTACCTATAATTTTCTGATAACATCTAACCTCTCCTAAAAACACAATTGCTTTGTATATGCACTTTCAATTTTATAGGAACCTATGCAATATCATGAGGCTATCCAAATGGAACATTAGAAAAGGATCATAATTGAATAGCTACATGCTTTGGAAAAGAATTATATATGAGAAGTAGTATGCCTTCCACTTGGACAACATACAGTTGGCTGCAGATGGTATATAAGACTAAACTAAAGCTTGATGGGACAATACAAAGATTCAAAGCAAGACTTGTAGCAAAAGAGTTTAATTAAAATTTTGGTTTTGATTATCACAAAACCTTAGTCTAGTGGTTAAACAAACTACTATTAGACTATTCTTTACTTTAGTTGTAAAAGATGGTTGGAACCTGCAACAACTTGACATTAACAACGCTTTCTTAAATGGTGGTTTACATTAAGGTGTATACATGTAGTTACCTTAGGGCTATGAAGTGAAAGGGAGAATTATGGAAAAATTGATCATCTAGTATGTAAGATTAAAGAATCACTTTACAAGCTCAAGTGGGCTCCTAGTGTTAGAGAAGTGCTCTAAAGGCGATCACTGTTAGCAATGTGTAAAAATTGTGTATGGAGGGTGCATAGAAAGGATGAATTGTGTAAACACTGATCATCTAAACCAAGTGGGGTATAGATGGTGAAAAGACAAATTGCATGGAAACATTGTGTATGGAAGGGTTTGTCGTCAAACCACTAACTTTTTAATCAATTGTGGGTCATGACGTATTGCTAAATACCGCTTTTAACTTACTTGAATTAAATGTTAATTCAAGTTGCCAACATACCCAGGAATCTAATGGGTCACACACATACGAGATTCGAAAGATGAGTAAAATGGTTTTGAATGGTGATTTAAGATATGAGAGAGTGTTTCAGGATTGTATCACGATGTGATCATGGTAGAAAATGTTGCATGGAATGGATT
>JAOQMP010000003.1:19183830-19202755 GCA_027563575.1 Erythroxylum pedicellare | reverse complement strand
TAGATGATGAAAGGACGAATTGCATGCAATATTGTGTATGGAAGTCGTAGTCAAACCATTGACTTTTTGACACACATAGGAGATCCGAACGACGAGTAAAATGATCTTCCATGGTGATTTAAGATATTAGAGAGTGTTTCGGGATTATATTGCGATGTGATCGTGGTAGAAAATGTTGCATGGAATGGATTAGAAACAAGTGTTGTTGGCTTCTATTAATGCATGCTATTCATGGTTATTAACTTCCCATAATTTCCATTAATGCATGCTATTCATGGTCATTATCTTCCTATAACCTCCATTAATGCATTTTATTCATGACCATTAACTTTCCATAACTTTTCATTAGTGATGGGGGTTATAAAAGGCCAAATGGTGCAGAAAATTGAGATGTTTTTCGTGCATCTTGTGTAAGATACAAGAAAATGATAATGAACAACAAGATAGGAAGGGAGGTGAATGTCCAAAAGAAAACGAATTAAAGGTCATAACAGTATTAGAGACAACATAAGAACAACAACATAAGGTAATCCATAACAATGTAATGGAGGAGGGATAGGATCATCAAATTAGTGTAAGGCACAATCCTGCACAAGTTAAATAGGAAATGTAAGCAGAGAAAGGGCTTAACTAGGCAAGTAGTGAGGAGGGGTTCATATGTGAAAACAAAAGGAAGTCAGGGAGAAGGAAAAAAAGGTCTAAGGGATCTTTAGTAGAAAGTCCCATCCCATATACTCAAAAAAACAAAATTTTTTAGTAGATTTTATAGTTGGAATTAAACCAACAATAATGGTTTTTGAAAAAAAAAAGGTTGAGCAAGTATAATATAAGCAAGCTCAAATGATTAGGAAGTTAGTGGTATCGAATTTCAAACCAGTAGCACCACCATTATAGGACAATAATTATATCTTTTGATGCTAAAGGGTAAGAGCAAGGTAATTCTCATATATGTCTATAGCTTGAATTTCAATTTCCAAAGGATATTTTTATGGACTAAACTCGCAAATATCGAACCAGTAACACATGAATCTTAAATTATTCTAGGATATTTTATCGAACCAATAACACATGAACCTTAGATCATTATAGGATATTTTAACTCCCTATTCTACAAGTTAGAAGCATAAGGAAATATGAGCAATTGAAATTATTCTGATGACCAAAAGGAATGTATAGAATAAATGGGAATTACATATTTAAGGTATGATTGAAGATATTTTACATATAGTAATAAACAAAGTTCTAAATGGTTGATAAGAAAGAAACTGAATAGAGCTTTGATTAATGACTAATGGATAATGAAGATCCTTGAAAGTAGAGTATAATTTATAGAGGTTAGATATCTTCAACAATTATGAAAGGTTGATTCCCTCATATTTAGCAATTACCTTGCATAATTAAAAGGATTTAATGTAGCTATCTTTAAAGGAATGAAAGTTCTTATTCAAGGAGTGAAAAACTTTAAGTGTGTAAGTAAGCTTCATTGGATAGTACAACAGTTGAAGAAGTTAATTGTATTAAAAAGATCTAATACTGAAGAAGAGGTGACTAGTTCCAGAGTAAAAATGTTAGTGGTTCAACAACTCCTATAGTAGGATCCTAATGATAGTACCTTAATGGAGGAGGAGAAGAAGGAAGTTAAAGCCTATATTGAGACAGTGAAGAGGCGACTAGTTCTAGAGTAAAAATGTTAATGGTTCAACAACTCCTATATTAGGATCCTATTGATAGTACCTTAACAGAGGAGGAGAAGAAAGAAGTTCAAGCCTATAATGAGGTAGTGCCCATTTATATATCCTTATTAAAGAAGAGACCAACGATTCTATGGATAAAAGAAGGAGAAAGGAATCCATAATGGACAAAAGAAGGAGCAAGGAATACATAATTTTTTCATAATTGAATAGTAACAAGGAGGAATCATAACATAATAAGCTTACTCACTAAGGCAGATGGATTCATAATTACAAGTTATTAAGAGATCAAACAAGAAGCTTTTGAATTCTTTGATAGATCATTGAGAAAGCAAGCCCTACCAATTCAACTAGTGATATTGTTAGATCCTTTATAAGTCACCATATGAATTATGAAGACAAATAGCTCCTAAACATGCCTATAATAACTCAAAATATCCATAAGGTTATTTTTAAGGTAAATGCTCATAAGGCTTTGGGCCTTAATAGGTTCAATAACTTTTTCTAATAAGGAATGTGGTAATGGAAAATGTGATGGAATTGTTTAAGAAAAGAAAGCTATTGAAGGAAATGACCAAAATCTTTTTATGCTTGATTCCAAAGGTACATTTGCCAATCCCTTTAATGAATTATAGGCCTATATCCTATTCCAACTTCTTGTATAAGATTGTTGGACCCTACTTTCGGAGCCCAACATTTGGAGTCCTAAGACGAAGCAAACTCATTTCTTCAACTAATACCCTTATTTTGATTCAATTGACCTTTTTCAAAACAATGCAAAAAGCCATAAATTCCTTTAGAGAGATAGAGGAATGTTTTAGGAGACTATTGCTTTAAAAATCAAATCATTTGGAGGTCGGACGGAAAAGTTATGGCCAGAAGCATGGAACATGTTCAGGTCGGATTTTCAAAAGTGTCAATGGATCAGACGAAGGTTAAGTCTCAAATGAGCCAGACGATGGTTTATTCTAAGATGGAACTAGACGAAGGCTTAGTCTCAAGTAAACCAGACAGTGGTTCAGTATAAGATGGAATTAGGTTTAGACAAGGGCATTCGTCTCAATCGAATGAATTTTTCTCAGACGAAGACATCAGTCTAAGACGGAGGCATTCTTCTTAGACGTAGGCATCAGTTTTGGACAAAGACATTCATCTCAGATAAATGCATCAGTCAAAACTGAGCTTTGACTCAGACGGATGGAGTTAACTTTAACTTACATAGATAGATTCAATCAACTGAATCAAACGAATAGACGAAGGGTTTTAGATGAAGACATCGGTTCAAACGGATAGATTCAATCAACTGAATCAGACAAACAGACAAAGGGTCTTAGATGAAGACATCAGTCAAGCTTTGACTGATGTCTTCATCTAAGACCCTTCGTCTGTTCGTCTGATTCAGTTGATTGACTCAGATGGATCAGACGCGTCTAAGCCAGACATAGACAAAGTACTTGGACGCATACGGACAAAACATGTGTCTAAACGAGATGAAGGACACGCGTCTAAGCAAGATGCAGATGGACAAAGGGAATGCATCTAAGCGAGACGAAGGACATACGTCTAAGCGAGACGCAGACGGACGATTTAGTCCAAGAAGGAATCAGACGATGATTCAGTCAAGCTGAGCGTTGACTCAGACGTAGTCAAAGCTGAGCTTTGACTCTGACAGATAGATTCATCTCAGACGAAGGGATTTATATAAGGTTTCCTCACATCACCAAGAGTTCTAAATCACTTCATTACTATAATGGCTCTATATATAAATCCTAACTGATAGTGGTCATAACTCTCTACTCCGATACCCAAAAATAGCATACTTAGTACCATTGGAAAGCTAAACACAATAATCTACAACTTTCTAGAAGGCAATTTTGTCTAATGCTGAATAAATTAATCCAGATTTTCCTTGGAATTCAATAAACCATTTCTACACCTATGAAAAGACTTAAAAAAATGCAATGTAATACTTGGAAAAAGTAAGCAACCGTATTTCAATAACAAATCCAACAAACTTTAAGCCTAGGTTTAATTATATATCAACATGTTCATCAATAACTTAATACAAATACAGATGGATGCTCAATGTTTGATATGCTTATAAAACGAACCAAAAATGATCGAACTAACTTAGTTACAAAAGTCTCTAACTATCTTAGAGTTTCCGATGCCTTATAAGGATTGCTAACCTTCTCGTTCTGCACATGAGGAGTGGAAAAATATTGGGTTGAGCTACAAAGCTCAGTGACTAAAAAATTTATGGCCATCGGTAATTAGCCACAAAGTCAAGCATATGTATATATATACACAACACATAACATAGACTTTAGCCATTAAGAAATTCATTCAATGTATCATACTTGACAATTCAAAGATGCAATGCATAAACAAATGGCTCGAGGGGTCCCATGGGTACGAAATGGAGAATCCGAAGTTTACACTGTGAACAAAATGAGTCAATTTTCAAAGCTCATATGTCACAAGCGGGCAGCCGGGAGAAGGCTCTTGTGTACGTGCATGTGACGAACGAAATGATTCCTCTCTTGCCCAAACAAAAGCACATATTCATTTTATCATATGCTCATACTTTCATGCTTTTTTTTTTCCTTCTTTTCATTTAATTTAAAATGTCATAACCTCTTTTAAGGTATAACATAATCACAGTGCATCATGCATTTCCCGTCAAATCACAACAATTCAATTTCAAGCAATCAACATACACACACATAGGTAAGAATTTGCCTAATCAGACAATAACTATAAATAAATTACCCGCCTAATTTGCTTGCAAAAATCTAACTCAAGATTGTCTTCCCTCTTGCACTTGGGTAGGATTCTCTTGGTTTCCTAAAACAACCAAGATTCCATTTAAAACAATATTCTAATAAAATTTATAAATTTTAATATCACAAAATGCAATAAATACAAAGTAAGCTTAAACCTAACCTACCCATGGTTCATGTAAGCTAGTAAAACGAAACCTTAATTCCAAAACCCCAAAAAATCAAAATGGGTCTCATCTTCTTTCAACACAACCCATTTTCTACTTCTTTCTCTACCTAAACAAGAAAGAAAGTGGAACTTACCTTAGACAAGCTTGATTCTTTCTCCTTCCACGTTTTCTTTCGCCTTCCCTAGCTTCTCTTACGACTCTCTTCTCTTCTTTCTTTCTTCCTTCTCTATGTTTTTCTCCTCTCTTCTTTTCTTCTCACGATTTCTTCTTCTCTTCTTTCTTATTCAAAACACATCTTATCCTTTTTCTTCCAAAAATACCCCTCTTCTTTTGTTGTCCTTCCAATTTTACCTTCTTTCATTTGATCTACTAACTCCTTTAATCCATTAATCACCATACTATACTCTAATTTAATTCTAATATTTCTATCCAAAATTCTAATTTATACTCATACCCACTAAATTAATAAATCAATTCTAAGAAAATAAAATAAAATAAAAATAACACAAATTAATAAATCATAAATAAATAATTAAACAAATAATCAATAAATTAAAAAAAAAGTTTCAGAGTCCAACATTTCTCCCCCCCAAAAAAATTTCATCCTAGAAATTCTTACCTAAGTCCACAAAGAGGTATGGATACTTCTCTTTCATTCCAAAGGCTCCCATGTTGCCTTATTCGTAGAATGGTTCTTCCATAGGACTTTAATCAGCTTCACTATCTTGTTTCTTAAGATCTTTTCCTTTAAATCTATAATCCCCACTGGTTGCTTCTCATATGTCAAATCCTTCCTTAATTGAATCTCTGAAGGTTGAGCTATATGTGAAGCATTTGATCGGTACTTCCTCAACATCGATCCATGGAAGACATTGTGAATCTTAGACAATTTTGGTGGTAAAGCTAACTTGTAGACTAAAGGCCTAATCTTCTCAATGATCTCATAAGGGCCTATGTATCTTGGACTAAGCTTGCCCTTCTTACTAAACCTCAAAACCCCTTTCCATGGAGAAGCTCTAAGAAACACTTTGTCTCCAACTTCAAATTCCATCTCCCTTATATGTGCATCTGTTTAGCTTTCCATCCTATCTTAAGCTACTTTGAGTCTCTGTTTTACCAATTTAATCTTATCAACCACGACTTGCACCAACTTAGGCCCTAAAAGCCTCCTTTCACCTTCCTCATCCCAACAGATAGGAGTTCTACACCTCCTATCGTACAAAGCTTCATATGGTGCCATTTGAATTCTTAAGTGATAGGAATTATTGTAAGCAAATTTGATTAAAGGCAAATGATCATCCCATAAGCCTTTGAAATCCAGTGCACAAGCTCTTAACACTACTTCCAATGTCCTTATTGTCCTCTCTGATTGTTCATCGGTCTGTGGATAGAAAGTTGTTCTAAAATGTAACTTAGTTCCCAAAGTCTCTTGTAAGCTTTCCTAGAATCTGGAGGTGAACCTAGGATCTCTATCCGAAACTATAGAGTTTGGAATCTCATGAATTCTGATTATTTCATCCACATATTTCTTGGCCAAAGCATTCAAAGAATCTGTTTGTCTAAGTGGCAAGAAATGTGCTAACTTAGTTAGCCTATCCACAATCACCCATATTGCATCATGCTTTCTACTAGTCCTTGGCAATCCCATCAAGAAATCCATTGTAATCTTCTCCCACTTCCATTCAGGAATGGACAATGGCCTTAACTTGCCTGAAGGTGCTTGATGTTTAGTCTTGACTTGTTGACACACTAGACACTTACTGGCAAATTCTGCAACGTCTTTCTTCATTCCTTTCCACTAGAAATACTCTTTCAAATCTCGATACAGCCTTTTACTCCTCGGTTGCATTGTATAAGGAGAATTGTCAGCCTCATCAAGAATCTCATTTTTTAACTCTTGAGTATTGGGAACACATAATCTGTTACTTACTACCGTCAATCCATCTTCTCTTATCTCTACTCTAGAAGGTTTACCATTTTAATCTCTTCTCTAAGTCTGCTCAAGTACTTATCCTGTTCCTGCAATTCCTTAATCTTCTCATTCAACACTGGTCTTACCCTAAAATTAGCCAATACATAACTAGATTCAGCTTGTCTCAATTTTACCCTGAGTTTAGCTAATTCCTTCAATAAATGAAGATACACTGTCGCCACATGTGCCATAGTTGATTTTCTACTCAGCGCATCCGTTACTACATTAGCTTTCCCTGGATGGTATTCTATCATCAAGTCATAATCCTTTAGTAGCTCTAACCATCTTCTCTGTCTCAAATTCAACTCTTTCTGGCTCATCATATACTTAAGACTCTTGTGAACTGTAAACATCCTAGTGGTGACTCTATGTAAGTAGTGTCTCTATATTTTCAATGCAAAGATTATAGCAGCTAACTCCAAGTAATGTGTGGGATAACTAACCTCATAAGGTTTCAATTGCCTAGAAGCATAGGCAATCACTTTATCTCCTTGCATCAACACACATCCTAATCCCTTCCTCGAGGCATCACTATACACTATATATCAATCACCACTAGAAGGCAAAGTCAAAATTGGTGTAGTTGTGAGCCTATTCTTCAATTCCTCAAAACTACTCTGGCACTTCTCTGTCTATATAAACTTTTGATTCTTCCTTGTCAATTTGGAAAGTGGAGCTGTTATTATAAAAAAGCCCTCCATAAACCTTCTATAATACCCGGCTAAACCCAAGAAACTTCTCACTTTAGTTACCTTCTTAGGTGCTTCCCATTTCATAACCGCTTCTATCTTCCTCGGATTCACATGTACTCCTTGCTCTGAAATCACATGTCCAAGAAATGTTACTTCCTTTAGCCAAAATTCACATTTGTCGAATTTGGCATACAACTCGTTCTTCCCCAGTGTCTCCAAAGAAATTCTTAAATGTTCCTCATGATCCTTATCACTCTTAGAATAGACCAAAATATCATCATTAAAGAAAATGACAAATTGGTCTAAGAAAGGCTTAAAGACTCTATTCATCAAGTCTATGAAAGTTGCAGATGCATTCGTCAACCCAAAAGGCATGACCAAGAACTCAAAGTGGCCATACCGTGTTCTAAAAGCAGTCTTTGAGACATAAGACTCCTTTATCCTCAACTGGTGGTAACTCAATCTCCAATCTATATTGAAAAAGACCCTTGCCCCTTATAATTGATCAAACAAGTCATCTATGTATGGAAATGGATATCTATTCTTGATAGTGACATGATTGAGCTTCTTATAATCCACACACATCCTCAACGATTCATCTTTTTTTTTTACAACAAGGACCGGAGCTCCCCAAGGTGAAGAGCTAGGCCGAATGTGACCTTTCTCCAATAAATCTTCTAATTGCTCCTTAAGTTCCTTCAATTTCATCGGAGCTATTTAGTAAGGCGAAATTGAGATTGGTGTAGTACTTGGAAGAAGTTCAATGGGAATTCCTAGGTGGTGGTAGTCTTGGTAATTCCTTAGGAAAGACATCCGGGAATTCCATGACCACAAGAATATCTTCTAACTTTCCTCTATCTGCCTTCATGTCTATCACAAAGGCCAAAAATGATTCACACCCTTTCCTCATCATCTTCTCTACTGTCAATGCCGAAACAATTCTAGTCGGTCTTACTTTTCTATCCCCCATAAACACCACCTTTCTACCATTGCCAAATTAGAACTCCACGATCTTCTGTTTGCAATCCAAGTTGGCATTATACTTCTCTAAGGTGTCCATACCCAAAATTACATCTAATCCTCCCATCTTCAATGACATTAGATCCACCACTAATTGTTCTCCTCTAATATGTATCTCACATTCTCTATAAACTTGACTAATCACAATATACTGGCCGATTGGAGTACTAACCATTAAAGTAGTATCCAATGGGTTCAATTCTCTACCATACACGATTCTACTTGATGACACAAATGAATGGGTAGAACCCAGATTAATCAAAACAATTACATCAACATCAAATAATTTAATTGTACCAGTCACAACTTTTGGAGCGGTCTCTGCATCCTTCCGTGTCATTGCAAACACTCTAGCTGGTGCTTGCCCCTTGGGTCTCCCTGGAAGATTCACTTTCTTAGCTGCCTTAGAGCTGCCTACTTCCATTACAGTCTTGTGCCCTACTGTCTCAGTTCTTTTAAAAGCTTTTATTTGAGTTCCCTCTCTTCTTGCATACTTTGGACACTCTCTGGCCATGTGCCCCTTTTTTTTCATATTTGAAACATGCTCCAGTCATTCTGTAACATTCCCCTCCATAAAACTTGCCGCAATGATCACACTTAATGACAGATGACTGTACCCTTCTGCCCTTCTATTGCCTCCAACCATTGAGGCTTGATGAGAAATAGTTCTCATCTGTCTGGACTTGCTGGCACCACTGCTTCTCTCCTCAGACTGCACAGGGAAGGTCCTGGCACTCCTCTCTGGCATAGAAGCACCACCTTCCCTCTTTAACTGTTTTCTCCCTTTTCTCTTTTTGTTCACAACACTCTTTTTGTTCTTAATTTTTTTAACCCTCAGTGCCACTTCAACCAGCTGTTGAAAATTATAGAAATTCTGCACCACCACTTTTTCTCTGATGGCTAGATGCAGTCCTGATTCAAATCGATGGCACTTAGCTGCCTCACTCAGCATCATCTCAGCTGCATACCGGGATAGTTGTGTAAACCGGCACTCATACTCACTAACCGTCATCTCCCTCTAGGTGAGACTTAAAAATTCCCTCTGCTTCTACTAAATGTACACCTCAGACAGATACTTCTTTTTATAAGCAATGAGGAAGTCCTTCCATGCCAATACTGGCGGTCTCATCTGACTCCCTGACACACTCTCCCACCAATGTAGAGCATCTCCCTGGAGCAAGCTAGTAGCATACACAACTTTCTCATCATCCTCACAATCCATTTGATCCAGTATCCTCTTGGTCTTTCTCATCCAAATCTCGGCTTCTTTTGGATCCGTAGTCCCATAGAAGTCTAGTACCCCATACTTCCTCAGCTTATCAAACTACTTCTCCTTCTTAGCTGGGGTCGGAACAGAAGTTTGTGGCATTTGACCCATGTTCTGAACAAAGGCCTAAGTAAATGCCTGAAACAGCCTAGGATCCACTAGAGGCACTTGCTCTGGCAGAACAGGCAACTCCTACGTCTGTGACCGAGAGGGTCTACTACCATGCCCTACAAAAGCCTCAGCATTTCCTGGGACTACTGACTCATCAGTACTCTCCTCTCTTGGCAGAGAGTCAGGTGCAATAGACCCTTGCAAAACTCCTCATGTCCTTCTACAAGGTTGTATCTTACTCCTTCAATGAAAACACTAACGATTAGCTTATATTTCTTTTTAATCTTATTTCTTACATGTACGTATGATAAGCATGTCACTTAATGCAACCAATCAATTTACAATGCAACAAATAATCACTTAGCACACCGATTCATACTACTATGCATTCTAAGCCTAGGAAGAACCTAAGCTCTGATACTAAACAATGTTGGACCCTGCTTCTGGAGCCCAACATTCGGAGTCCTAAGATGAAGTAAACTTATTTCTTTAATTAATACCCTTGCTTTGATTCAATTAACCTTTTTCAAAACAATACCAAAAGCCATAAATTTCTTTATAGAGATAGAGGAATGTGTTAGGAGACTATTGCTTCAAAAATCAAGTCATTTGGAGGTCGGACGGAAAAGTTATGGCTAGAAGAATGGAACATGTTCAGGTCGGATTCCCAAAAGTGTGAATGGATCAGACGAAGGTTAAGTCTCAAATGAACCAGACGACGGTTCAGTCTAAGATGGAACGAGATGAAGGCTCAGTCTTAATTGAACCAAACGATGGTTCAGTATAAGATGGAATCAATTTCAGAAAAGGGCATTCGTCTCATATGCAGGCATCAGTTTTGGACAAAGGCATTCGTCTCAGACGAATGCATCAATCAAAACTAAGCTTTGACTCAATATGGATAGATTCAATCAACTGAATGGGGTCTTAAAAGAAGAAATTAGTTAAAGCTGAGCTTTAACTCAGACGAATGGAGTCAACTTTGACTCAGATAGATAGATTTAATTAACTAAATCAGACGAACAAACGAAGGGTCTTAGATGAAGACATCAGTCAAAGTTGATCTTTTACTTAGATGGATTAGATGCGTCTAAGCCAGACACAGACGAAGTACTTGGACGCAGACGGATGAAACATGCGTCTAAGAGAGACGAAGGGCATGTGTCTAAGCGAGACGCAATTGGACAAAGGACATGTGTCTAAGCGAGATGTAGACGGACGAAGGACATGCGTCTAAGCGAGACACATACAGATGATTCAGTCCAAGAAGAAATTAGACAATCATTTAGTCAAACTGAGTGTTGACTCAGACGCAGTCAAAGCTGAGCTTTGTGTCAGACGGATAGATTCGTCTCAGACGAAGGAATTCATCTCAAACGAAGGGATTTCTATGGGGTTTCCTCACATCACCAAGAGTTCTAAATCACTTCATTTACTATAATGGCTCTGTATATACATCCTAACTTATAATGGTCATAAGTCTCGACTCCGATACCTAAAAATAACATACTTGGTACCGTCGGAAAGATAAAACGATAACCTACAACTTTCTAGAAGGCAACATTGTCTGATGCTGCCTAAATTAATCTAGATTTTCCTTGGAAGTCAAAACACCACTTTTACACCTATGAAAAGACTTTAAAAAATGCAATGTAATACTTGGAAAAAGTAAGCAACCATATTTCAATAACAAATCCAACACACTTTAAGCCTAGGTTTAATTACATATCAACATGTTCATCAGTAACTTAATACAAATATAGATGGATGCTCAGTGTTTGATATGCTTATAAAGCGAACCAAAAATGATCGAACTAACTTAGTTACAAAAGTCTCTAACTATCTTGGAGTTTTCGATGCCTTGTAAGAATTGCTAATCTTCTCGTTTTGCACCTGAGGAGTGGAAAAATATTGGGTTGAGCTACAAAGCTCAGTGGCTAATATATTTATAGCCATCGGTAATTGGTCACAAATTCAAGAATATGTATATATATACATAACACATAAGATAGACTTTAGCCATTAAGCAATTCATTCAATGCATCATACTTGACAATTCAAAGATACAATGCAAAAACAAATGGCTCGAGGGGTCCCATGGGTATAAAATGGAGAAACTGAAGTTTACACCATGAACAAAATGAGTCCATTTTTGGAGCTCATATGCCACAAGTAGGCATCCGGGAGAAGGGTTTTGTCTATGTGCACGTGATAAATGAAATTGTTCCTCTCTTGCCCAAATAAAAGCACATATTCATTTTATCATATGCTCATACTTTCATACTTTTTTTTATTTCTTTTCATTTAATTTAAACTGTTATAACCTCTTTCAAGGTATAACATAATCATAGTGCATCATGCATTTCCCATCAAATCACAACAATTCAATTTCAAGCAATCAACATACACATACATAGGCAATAATTTGCCTAATCACACAATAGCTATAAATAAAATACCCACCTAATTTGCTTGTAAAAATCTAACTCACGGTTGTCTTCCCTCTTGCTCTTGGATAGGGTTCTCTTGGTTTCCTAAAACAACCAAGGTTCCATTCAAAACAATATTCTAATAAAATTCATAAACTTTAATAATCAAAAAAATGCAATAAATACAAATTAAGTTTACACCTAGCTTACCCATAGTTCATCTAAGCTAGTAAAACCAACCCTAATTCCAAAACCCATGAAAATCAAAATGGGTCTCATCTGCTTTCAACACAACCTTTTCTCTACTTACTTCTTTACTTAAACAAGAAAGAAAGTTGAATTTACCTTAGACAAGCTTGATTCTTTCTCCTTCCACGTTTTCTTTCTCCTTCCTTAGCTTCTCTCAAGACTCTCTTCTTTTCTTTGTTTCTTCTCTACGTTTTCTCCTCTCTTCTTTTCTTCTCACGATTTCTTCTTCTCTTCTTTCTTATTTAAGACACATTTTATCCTTTTTCTTCCAAAAATACCCCTCTTATTTGGTTGTCCTTCCAATTTTACCCTTCTTTCATTTGATCTACTAACCCCTTTAATCCATTAATCATCATACTATACTTTAATTTAATTCTAATCTTTCTATCCAAAATTCTAGTTTCTACTCATGCCCACTAAATTAATAACTCAATTCTAAGAAAATAAAAATAAAACAAAAATAACACAAATTAATAAATCATAAATAATTAATTAAAAAAATAATCAATAAATTAGAAACAAAAAGTTTTGGGGTCCAACAAAGATAATTATAAACATAATGGCAGTAAGGTTGCGAAAATTCTTAATGCCAATAATATATGAAACATAAGGAGCTTTCGTAAAAGGCAGGCAGACATGGGACCATATGTTGATAGCTCAAAAGCTCTTTAAAGGATATTCAAGGAAAACATATTCTTAGAATTATACTATAAAAGTATATTTCAATAAGCCTATAACTCTACAAGTTAGGGATTCACTCTATAACTGCTTGAAGCCTATGGTTTTCCTGAGAATTTTAGGATATCGGTGGGATAATGCACAACCAGAACTTCCTTTAGTGTGTTGATTTATAGGGAACCTATAAGAGTATTTAAAGGAAACAAATGTTAAGGTAGATAGATCCTATTTCCCCTATATCTTCATACTTTTCATGGAAGCTTTATCTAGATTGTTAAAACATAAGATAACTTTGGAATCGGTGGTTAAATTCCATAATAGATGTAAAAAAGAGGGATTGGTTGATCTATCCGTTACAATTGAGTTGATACTATTCGTAAGGACTTAAGAGAATTTTGAGAGCATTCTTATGAACACACTTCACCAATTCAAGGAACTTTCAGGGCTAGAGAATAATCATATGAAGAGTCAATTACTCCAGTCTTTAAGTGCTTAAGCTTAGAAGCTAAGCTAGTAGATGTAACAGTTATCAAGACTCACAAGTTGCTTATAATGTACCTTGGTCTTTCTTCAATTTCAAAGGAGACTTATTTTTAGAGAATGTCTATCCTTAGTTAAGAAAGTTCAAAGAAGGCTAGAAGTTTAGAGTAACAACAACATGTCCCTTATGAAGGGAGAGTGCTGTCGATAAAATCAGCACTAGACTCCCTACACATTTATTGGGCATTATATATGTTTCTCTCCAAGAATTTAATCAAGTCCTTATAGAGATTGATGAGGAACTTCCTTTGGAAGGGAAGGAATGATGAGATTTATCATGTAAAGGTGAAATGGAATAAGGTAACTAAACAAATTCATGAAGGAGGAATGGGGATAAATTCCATAATCTTGAATAATAAGATATTTATGGGGGGAAAAGGTTAAAGAGATTAGTAAAAAATAAAGAATCATTATGGACTAGTTGGATGCACACCTACTTTTTAAGACTCATTATGGACTAGTTGGATGCACACCTACTTTTTAAGACAAAAAACCATATAGGAGATTAAACAAAGGCCCTTACAATCTTGCTTTATGTCTCAACTATTACATATGAGGAAAACTGTGGCAAACTAGATCAAGTGCATAATAGGAAGTAGGGAAAGGGAATCATTATTCTATGATAATAAGAATAAATATCGGCCCTTTAACAGAGTCCCTAATGCTTAACCATCTATAAGATATTCCAAAGAATGTAAGGGTGAATAGATAGATAAACAAGAATCAGTAGAGCAATGTCCCTTTAGAATTGGTACCAGCCTCACCAAGTCATAGTCTTTATACAAGGAGAGAAGACACTTAAATTTGGCTAGGGAATTCAAATAAGGAGTTTAATAATAAATCTTATAAGGATTCCCAAGTCTTAGAGGAGGAATCAAGTGATGGAATAAAGTGATATGGAATAGTTACTTTATTTCTAAGGTTTCCTTCACACTTGGGCTAACAGTCTTAGAAAGGTTGACAATAATGGACATATAAAGATACATCAATATGTCAAAATAGAGCTTATTGTGCAAACAATACTAGGAGAGTCATGAACCCCTATTTTTTAGATGCACCTTTTCCTTGAATGTATGGGGAAAAAATACTAGCATTATATTAGTTATAATATTTTAGTGTCAAATACGTGGAATTCATCAACTGGATATAAGAAAGATGGAGTAGTTAATGTTCTGATATACATTATAAGTTTGGGTTCATACAAGTACAATTTGTGGAAGGACAGGGAAAAAAAACTTCTTACAAGGGCTGGAAACTTGGGAGGATGATTTAGAAAAGAGCATTGCTCAATCTATCCAATTATAGCTAATGTCAAAGGAAATCACAGTTAGTTACAGCGAGGAAATCATAAAGTCACGAGAGCTAATCTAGATGAAGGATTAGGCAGATATACCAGAGTTCATAAGAGCATATGTATGTAGCTCAAATATCAATCTAGTAAATTCTGGAGTTACTAATGCATATCACAAATAGTAAAAGTGTAGGGGTGATCACTTACAGGAATCTTTCAGGTCTAATCTTAGACCAAGCATAGAGAAAGCAAAGAGATTCAACTCCATCATAGTGGATGACGATGAACTCAACTAATGGCTACTGAAGCTTTTGCTCTAGAACATAGCCTGCAAAAGAGAAAGAAAGAAGGAGAAAGCATAAAGGAAGATTGTAGAGGAAAGAAGACGACATGAAAACAAAAATAGTATCATACAATATTTTTGTTATCAAAGCAATTGCTTTAGAACATAGCTTGCTAAGAGAAAAAAAAGAAAAAAATAACGTTTGAAGAGGAAGACAATGATAGGCATACTGATACAAACAATATATAATTTGTAATATAGGATTAGGACACCTAACCATGATATGGTTTAATGAGTTGGCGGTGTTTTCAGCCTAAAGTTTAGTTAAATAGTGATACTTCTCCACGAGCTATGCCTAAGGGTTAGGTAAATCTATGATGTGTTCGATTTAATGCACCTTCCTAAGGCATTATGTAATTTAGTAGTTTTAACTGTGTAGGTAGCTTGGTTTTTTGGCATGATTTTTTAAAGATCTATATGGTACTGTTTTCAAGTTAACTGAATTACTTAATTTCTTAAAAAAGACTGAGCAGTATTGAATAACACACCTACAACGTACCATTATGTGGCTATTGCTATGTCCACAATATAAGATGCTTCTTTATATTGTAATGCATTATAAATTGAAGGTGAGGTCTAGGAGTTATTTGTGGAGAAAAAATGTTAGACAATTGTTGTCTTCTTTTTTCTCATATCAATTGTAATAATTCTTCTTTTCTGTAGGAATATAACTTTTAACATTGTCAATATCATCTTGATCACCGAAAAGAAAACTTTTACTATTGGTTTTTAATTCGACCTTTGCCTTATTTCTCTCTCATTCTAATGCTCTTTAAACAAAGCTTTCATTTCTCATTTCTTATTACGACTAACTTTTTTGTAAGACTTTATATCACTTTTGATCCCAACTAAATGTTCTTGTAACTTTTAAATGCATGTTACAATACAAATAAATAGTATAGTTTTTTTATGAGTTCAAACTGGATTTTCGAATCTTCCTAAAGATATCAAATTATCAAGAGTACTTGAATTTTTTTATATTTATATGTAAAATTATATAAAGGCATATTAAAATTAAATTATTAACTTCATATTAAAATAAATTATTATTCTAACTTAAATGTCATTAGTAACAGCAATATGCCTAATGTGCTTTGCAATTTGACATTAGACAATTATAAGGAAAATGTTGACGAAAGTGTTGCCGATACACTTAAAGAACATACTTCAGATAGATTTTTGGACCCCGTCTTTCAACTCCCTTTAGATCCTCTGTCCCTAACAATCCAGTACCCCCTGTACTCCTTACATCCAAGCCACTGGTCCCCTTTCAACTACACCTTGTTATTCCAAATCATGCCATGACTTACCCCTGACTATAGGACAAAAGAAATGGACTAAGGTAGGCTATCCTTCCTTTGTTCTGGGAGAGACTTTCAATCAGTTTCCTTCCATAGCCACAACAGATAGTTTCGAAATCTTTCTCGTCGGGTTCTGGCGCTATCCCCTAAGTTTGCCCACTGAATATGCTGCTTGCCGAACAAGATGGGGAAGAAGAACTGAAAAAGGAGTGACTTTCTTGCTCAAAATCCTTAATTCCTACCAAGGTTCCCATCCCCGATGACAAAAGAAGGATAACAAAAATTAGGAGCTAGAGGGGCAGGAAGAAAGATTTTTACTTGGATAGAAGATGTGGACGAGTTTTGGCCTTGGACGATGCCCTGGTTAACTAAAAGGACGACCCATTCACCTTAAAATTCAAATCTTGCCTCTCATCTCATGTAAGCCAAACGATTGACGTCAAAGAAAAGGACCACCTACTACTTGTAAATATGAAAGGATCATTAATATAAGTTGGAATTAAATGCGGAAAAAAGTTCTTAAAACATATGAACTCTAAAGTCTTTTCAGTAAGTATTTTTCTCACAGTAACATTCCTATCAGTATATTGATCTTGAGAAAAATAAGTTTTTTTTTAGAACTTAAGTATTTCTGATCCCATTAAATCATTTATACAAACAAATGAAAATTGATTATATTGTATCATTTACACAAATAAGTGTTAATTAGACTTTATAATTAATTGTTTACATAAACAAATAGCAGTAGAAAAAACAATTGATTATTCATATTTCATAAGCAGTGCTATTAATTAGATTTTTGGCCAAACTAATTATCTATTATTCTTCTTTTAAGGTCTTCGACGCCAGTCAAACCCACCCCGTGAAGTGAAAAAAATCCAGCCTTATCAAAGTTCAACTCTAAGCTGCCAACACCAATCAAAGTTTCCTATCTATTTCATTAAGTTCATACACAATCAAACACCTCAATCAAGTAATTTGAAGATCCCACAACTTGGAGAAACAACTTAAACAAGTCAAAAAAATGAAGGAAGAAACAAGTGGCAAGTTGGTGGTGAGAAGAGAAGCTGCGGGTGGCAGTGAAATGACTGACGAGCTGGTAGTGAGGAGATGAGTCGACAGCCCAAGAGCTGCCCTGAAGAGATGACCTAAAAGCTGACGAGTAGTGGGGAGTGGCAGCGAGCTAGAGAATGGTCTGTGGCAATGATGACAAGCTGGAGTAAGAGGACAGGCAACAAAGGAGAAAACTAGACCGAGGAGACGATCAGATGTAGCATACATAAGGTTAAAAGGCTTTTTTTTTTTAAAATTTAATCTTTACAGTTTTTAAAATTACAAGTTTAGTAAGTATCGATATTTCATATGATATCTTTGCTCGATACAGTATCTTAAATTTAAGTACCATTTTTCTGATAGTATATAACGATATTCGCTTCATTGTATAAAATGTTAATTAACGTTACTTTGGTACTATATGTCATAAAAGTTACGAGACTCACAGAAATTACATATTTCTTATTTTTATTATTTAGGATGAAATGTGATGTAATATGAAACTCTTTTCTTTCATTCTATTCCATTATAAATTATCTTTTTAAACGGTAGAATAATATTAGGTTCTATTCTATTCCATTAATAATCCCCTACTAAACATAATTTAACACCATGTCCAAATTCAACTGTTGATCATCTTCTTTACTCATTTTAGTATAAGATTAGGACAACGGTCAGCCGTGGAAGAACAATCAGAATTAGGAACAGTGAGCCACTTTCGATGGCGGGCAATTTAAAGCGTGCTAACGCTGATCATGCTACTGATAACCTTTTGCAAGCTTTGACCAGGAGTTCAAAGATAGTTAACGTTCTACACCGTTGAAACAAAGAAAAGAAGAGATAAGTAAATAATTGTAGAAGTCAACATCAGTTTTTTATAGGTTGAATCGATGATTAAAGGTCCTAAAAAAATTATGACAAGAAATCTTACTGACCTCATCATCATTTCTTGATTAAAACTGAGATCAGATTTTCCTTTTTCCTTCTCTGTGTATGAAGAAAATGAAACGATGATACCAAAGTGTCTGAATGTTTCTTTCAAGAACTGAATATTAGAATATTATCTTGTACAAATTAAACATAAAAACTAAAATACTAGTTGAAACAAAAGGTTGTATATTAAATAATGGATCTCAAATGAGTCAAAGACTTTTAGATTTATAGATTTGAGTCCCATAAAAAGTACTTAAAATAATAGTTATTGGGTATTAAATAATAGATCTTAAATGTGTCTTTTCCTCTCTTTTCCAATTACCAAACGATCGGTTGGTGGTGCTATATAAGTTTTAAAAACTTATTAAATAATTTTTTCTAAACCATTGAAAAAACACATTA
>JAOQMP010000003.1:19159453-19183730 GCA_027563575.1 Erythroxylum pedicellare | reverse complement strand
TTATGATTAAATATGAGATATTTAATAAATAAGGATCAATATGAGATATTGAATCTTATATGGACATAATTAGTATTAATTAAAGTTTAATTGAAATTAGAATTTAATTTCAATTAAATTACTAAAACGTCTAAAGTTTATTATAAATAGGCTTAAGCTCGATGGAGCTAGTACTTCTTGCTTAACCCTCTCTGTAAGAGTTACAGGGTTCTCTTAACCTGTTTTATGGATACCGTTAGAGGTGGGATACTTGTGCGGCTACGGTGGTTGAGATGGATCAGTTTCAGGAATAGTTCAAAAGATACGATAAGACAAAGATCAAGTTTTGGAATAAAATACTAACTAAATTTTCGTTTTTTATAATTTGTGTTAATTATTTTATAGATTTAAATAGATCTTGATTTTCAGCAAATCAAAAATAAAAAAAAATTCGTAATTATTTCACTGCGGTCGAGATCGGATCCCAATCCGGTTTCCTAATAACATACTTCAGGATCTTTCAAGGCCTCATATGTTAGTAAGATTTTAATTTAAAATATTATTATTATTATTATTGTTATTATTGTTGTTGTTATTTTTATTATTTTTATTATTTTCATCTTACATGAGTCAATGTTTGGGATTGTCTCGCAATATTTGAGGCCATTTGGAAGACCGGAGCAATTGTCTGACATACATTTTTCAAGGCCATGTGCATATAGTGGTTTCAAGACACTGAGGTTGTCTATGTAGAAAAAAGATCAATTTAATTGCTTGAATCAAAGAATATATACGAAGTAGGAAGCTTTTAGGAAAATAGGTGAAAATTAGGAAAAACAAATGCAATCGAGATTAGATTTAATTAGGTTTTAGGGATTTAGTTTTTAGAAATTAATTAATTAATTAATTAAAAAATAATATTTATATACAGGATATTCTAAAATGGTACTAGAGATAATTAAAAAAAGATTTTAAATTTTTTGGAAAATATTAAAGGGCAAATTAGACTTTTCGTTCTGTTTTTTAAAGATAGAGTTCAATTACTTTTATCAAATTATATATTTTTAAGTTACAAAGTAAATTTTAAATTTTATTATTAAAATTTATATATTTTTAAGTTACAAGGTAAATTTTAAATTTTATTATTAAAAATTATAAAATAAAAACTTTTTAATTTATTCCTAATTTATTTACTTTTATTTTTATAATTACTGATAATAAAATGAGCATCAAATAAATATGATGTTAAATTAAATAATACAAGTCAACAATTAAATTACTTACTTTCTGTCAATGTTTTAAAAACCAGACCGAACGTCGAACCAGTCAAGTAAAAGGTTTAAGGTTTAAAGATTCAACCGGTGTTAAACCGCTATAAAACCGATTTATAATAAATAAGAAGAAAATTTTTAAAAAGTAAAATATAGTATAAAATAAATACTTTATTGAAATAAAGAATGAATAATAATGTCTATTAATATGTAATAAATTAATAATAAATCTAATAATTTAAATATAACATAAAATTTAAATTAATAATAATAATTATTATTATGTTTTTATATTATCATTTATTTAAAAACTAATAAAAGTTGAAATATGTTTAAAGAAAGTGAATAAAAAAGATTCTAACTTTATTTTAATTTTTCTAATATCCTTTAAACATAGTTATTTATAGTTTAAATATTATATTTTAACACATTTTAAAATTATCTTAAGCAAAATTACTTATATATATTAATTAATAATTCAATTTATTAAACAAATTTATAATAAAAATAATAATTAGTTTTTAATAATAATAATTTAACTTTTTTAATTAAAGTATAAAGAGATAAATAAAGAATTTAAAATTTGATAAATATAATTTATTAGTTAGATTAAATAAATAAAAAATAATTTATTTTTTAAAAATTAAAAATATAATTTATTAATTAAATTGAAAAAAAGGTGAAAATTTTCATAGAGACAATTTGAAAATTGTGTACATTGCAAATTCAAAGCATGGGTTATGTGTAAAATTTAATGGTGGACCGACAACAAATTTTCAAATCAATCTTATTTTTGGGGCGGTTTTTCATAAAACCGTCTTAACTGGCCGGTTTCTTCTATAAGAAGTTATTAACTTAAATTAAACTGAAAATCAGGCCAATGCATATTTATTCCAACTAAGCTGGCCAGTCCCGTTTTAAAAACATTGCCTTCTATTTGTGTTTTCGATCTATATACTTGTTCGAGATGCCCGCAAAGGAACTTGCTGGAGCAAAGTCTTTTAGGCTTTCATTTGTATTCTCTTTGCTCTGTGAGATAATTAACAGTTAGATTTCCTTAAATTTAATGTTGCAGGATTAGGTTACAGTTGTAGGAGGGCAGTTTCTTGGATCTCTTACGAATGCCACCGCCAATTTCAATGAACTAAATGAAAAATCTTGGTAGGTGTCCGCTTTTCTTTGCTTTTGAATCCTTCAAGCCGGTCAAAAGATGTTCCTTTTACCAGAGAGGAAAAAGATAAGCATTTGTTCCAAAATCGTCCTCTGGGAAAACGATTTAGTTTCGCCATCTACATGTTTTGTGATTATCAATTCTTCCAAGTCATGAATAGAATAAGCTAATAGGGAGGCAAATGGTACAGTTTTAATTGCAAGCTTTGGCCATTTGTGAGGTGCATACCATTGTTATAAACTCATATCTTGTCAATTACGACAGAAATATGCTTCTGATCAACCCCAACAGATGCAGTCAAGACGTTTCACTTCTGGACATGTATATCTTCCCCAGCACGAAATATAACAGCATTTCAACTTCTGGTACGCGAAAAGAATCCGACTACCACCTTTCTTTACCAAATGATGTTTGTCGCAGAGGCCAGGGCGCTATATCCAGCTTCAACATTTAGAAACTTCTGTCCCAACAGTTGCTTGTGATCCATTTGGAAACTAGGTTCTCTTTATATTCGAACATGAATGCTACTTCCTGTCTGTATGGTTGTGCTCTCTAAATAGTCACATGAATACCAGTATCAATTGAACTTTCTGTAATATTTGTAACATCCCTTTGATTGCAGTCCTTAGTTGGAGTATCTGGTTTCACCTCTATCTTTACAGGCTTCCCAAGCTTTGATTTGTTTTCAAGTCTAGCTAATTCAATGGCCCTTTCACATACAGGAAAACCCTTAGCATCCCAAGACTCCAAGATTACGCCAGACCCTATGCAGGTGCTTCCCTTGTAGAAGGCTGCAAACTGCCCTGCTGCAAGACCCTGGTCATCTTCAGATAAGTGGACAACTG
Source organism: Erythroxylum pedicellare (assembly GCA_027563575.1). NCBI lineage: Eukaryota > Viridiplantae > Streptophyta > Magnoliopsida > Malpighiales > Erythroxylaceae > Erythroxylum > Erythroxylum pedicellare. Next base: position 19,180,464 of record JAOQMP010000003.1, on the reverse strand, counting down.
CAACATCTTCGGAGTCATCTCCACCAAGTTCTATTGTCACACTGCAATTATAAAACCCAGGGCCATGTCTGACCTGGAAGGTTAATAAAACAAGCGTTAAGACTTGCAGGACAAAGAGCAGCACTAAAAGGAAACATCATTTTACCTCATGCTACATAGTTGCCATTCTAAGAAAAGGCCAAAACTGTTTAAATCCACCAAACCGACCATCACCCTTTACATGTTAATATTTGAGTCTTTTCATAACCTCTGTGATAACTATGGATCAGATGAGGAATTGAATGCCAATACCAAAAATCACCAAGGCAGAACCAAAAAAACACTACCTTGCACCGAAGTTGACTGGTCTCCTCTGGACGAAATCCACTAAGCCATCCCAAAGAGCCGACACGAAATGATCGCCTCCTTTTGTCAAGTGAGAAATAATTTCTTGATGCAAACACCACATTGTTTCTGACATCTTTCTCAACTACATACCTGCGTAGATGCAAGTGAAGATCTCAGTTATGTGGCCGCAAAAGAAAAGAAGAATATGGAGCTGAAGGCAGAAAGTGCAACTCTTGAACCCAAATTCGTGTCATCATTAGATGCACCAACACTTTCAACCATTTGAGATGGTTTTGGAGAAACCCACAACACTGTAACAGCAGTAGGAAACCAAAATAGAACTTGTGTATGCATATTTATTTCATCTAATATCTCTTGTCATTGAGGAAAGACAGACGAGAAGCAAGAATGGCTCTTCCATTAAATGTGGGAAGGACAGATCCATCTTTAACAGTATACGAGTATGAGGATCAAAATCAAACCATAAAGGATGTGCTATGCAGGCCAGTATCCTCCTTTCTTTCAAAGACAAATACTTTTTCAATATCTTCGATCCACAAAAAGTATAAATTTCCTAAGCAAGTTTCCTAAAGTGAATGGAACTATGCAGAAATTTTGAGTTTTCTATATAGAATTTGGAACTATGCAGAAATTTTGAGTTTTCTATATAGAATTTGTGTTCAACAGCTTACCATGGACCCCCAGGAAGTCGCAGGCCCTGACGTTGACCAATTGTGTAGAACCAGAATCCTCGATGTGTACCCAGGAAATCCCCCGTCTCAGCCTCCAATATAACACCTTCCATCTCTCCAATATGGCGTGCAACAAATTCACTAAACTTTATCTAAAAGATAATTGCAGTGGCAAAATATTCACAACCAGGCCACTTTCGAGTCAGCAAATGCTGACTTAAAGTAAGAAACACATTCACAAAATAGAAAGAAAATGATAAAGCACTTGTAGAAACTAGAAAACATGCCTTAGCAACTTAGGAAGGGATTAGTAAAAGTATTTTCCTTCAGAAAAATTTAACTGCAACACAGGAATGTGGTCGCAAACACATGCGTCGAGGAAATACCTTCCCAAGGAAGCATATGCCTTGTGAATCCTTTCTGTTTTTGTTAGGCAAGTCAAATTGGGCAGCGAGTTTACGAACTTCATCCTGTGGACAGTTTGGCAGGAAAAAAACACAGTATTTTAAAAATAATAGTAAACCCACACATCAATTGGTGAAGTTAACAGAACTCTAAACCAAAATTTTGAAATGTTGAAATAAGCAAATATCAGACCCCCAGAACAGTGTCAAGAATATCTGTCTAGTGAATATATGCTCTTTTGCATCTTCTTCAATCATAACATATGAATAGAAAACAATTTCCTAAAAGGAAGCATGCATATTTCATGCAGATAATTGCATATAATCGCCCCCTTACCCATCACTAGACACCATGTGCCCATGATCTTGCAAAATGAGAGGATACTTGTCTGTTTCTTTGTGAATAAAAAATGAACCAAACATATTTACTACATCAGAAACAATCAAAAGACAAGTTTTTAGACAATATTTTGCATTGCAATTAACCTACAGCAAACTAACCTTAGGAATACATCCAAGAGGAAAAATAAGGCGCTTAAGCTGAGCTTGTGAGAGATGCGAAAGGAAATAAGTTTGATCCTTAACCTGCAAAGTCAGATGAAAGAACTTACAACACACATTGCTATATGGCATTAACATATGCTTCAAATTGTCTAATTTAGATGCCTATCCCACTATTAAAGCATATGTTCTTTTTGAGCATGCATTCAACAAAATTATATGAGATTGTAGACAGAGAACAATTTCATTAGTTTACTTACTACTGGTCAGTAATAAATTTCTTAAGTTATGAATGCAAATTCATAGTCCACAACCCTAACGTTTTTCATGACAAAGCAACATTACACATTGTTTTTTTAGAGAATTTGTTCCTCTCTTATTTAGAATAAACCATATGACATTTCACTCAATAGAAATATCAACTATTGGAAGATGAAGAACTAAGTCCAAGAAATAGATACAAATAAAGATACAAACTTTAGGCATACGAGATAGTTACCACGTCTTTTGAGAGCTCTAGGACAGAAGGCTTATGTTTTTTGGTCAGAGATGGATGAATAACATTGGCATAATGCCCAGAAGCAACATAATCAAATTCCATACTGTTAATGGCCTCCATAAAAGCACCTGATTTTCATTTCAGTGAAGAAACGTAAAGATTTTCAGTGAAAAATGATGGTCCTGCATATATATGTAAATAAAACAATGATGTATTCGCTGGCACATACCAAACTTAATCCTGGTATTGCAAAGAACATCTGGATTAGGAGTTCGACCACATCGATACTCTTCTATGATGTAAGCTACCTGGAAAATCATCAAAGTTGTTGATCATATTGCTAGCTATAAACATTGATGTGGCATTTATTTTCCAGTTAGTTACCAGAAGGCTGGCATCCAGATTAGACTGATATTGAACATAAAAACTTCACACATGAACACTCCGCCTAATGGCAATTACAAATTTGCTTGAATAGGGAAAGCAAAACCAGGCTTTCAATTTCCAGGAGATGGGTAATAAAGTAAGCATTCCTGGTTAACTATATACAGAAGAGTGCAAGAACATAATTCAAATGCATAATTGAGGGAAATACATACCACATTTTTCCAATATTCATCAGTCAAATGCACAACTTCTAGTGGAATATCAACCTGAAATTCATTATATTTACATTCAATTAAAAACATCATAGAATAAAATCAACAACAGATAGAATAAGATCTGCATATTGTAGACTTCTAACGATGTTTCAAAACAAAGGATAGTACCACTACAATTAAATGGAACCTTAATCTTTAAAGGTCGAACAGGGAAAAAAGTAAGCAAACAAAGACAAGTGGCCTGATCACAAACAATATTGGCGTAATTCAAATCCTCTTCCTAGGGACATTCTAACTAGAAGTTCTCAAAGTCTTCCTAACCAAGACAAAGCGTTAGTAACTACCACTTATAAATGATGATGGTTTGCAGAGGATAAAGTTCCAAATTTTAGTACTATCTTGGAAAAAAGAAGAAAACAACAAGCTTACTTGAAACAAAATTTTTAGGTAAAACGTGGTGCACTCATGTGCGGCTAAATGAAGAAGCCAGAAAGCAACGCTATTGTCGGCTCCACTGCTGAGAAGGACAACAATTCTGACATGTGTCAGGCATATAACAGGAGAGATAAAAAGGATCAATAGAGGTATGATTAAGGAGTTGATGGTCGATGGTTTCAAAAAAAAAAGAAGAAGAAAAAGATCGAGATAAGAAGATTGTGGAGGTTGCAGTGGAAATTTCAGTCGAACAATCTTAGAGCATAATATGCTAATGGAAACAAATTAAAAATTAGAAACCCATCTCTGATCTCCAAATAGCAATCACCATGCCAATTAACAAAACTCGCATGCTTCAAAATGTCAAAAATTACGAATTGATACATAAAAAACCCTTAATATACGGGAGTACCTGATCCAGAAAGAAATGAATGAGGAGGGAAAGAGAACGAATTGATACATAAAAAAACCCATAATATACGGGAGTACCTGATCCAAAAAGAAATAAATGAGGAGGGAAAGAGATAAGGGAGCCAATTAAGGCCACAATACCCAATTTAAGGAAATCACAACAAGATAAACAAGCATCAGAAAACTCAGGCTTTAGAGTTACTCGAATCCCTAATCCAACTGAAAAACACAAAACAGTAATCAATCAGGCATTAGATTCAACGTTAAACAGAGAGATTTGATATAATTACATATATAAATCCTCTAATTGTAATAGCTACTAATCCACAAGAATAATGTCACTTAAAGTACTTTTTGTTGTAGGGTTAAAAAAGATAAAATTATTACATGCTTAGTAGAGAAGAAAATCGGAGTTTTGGCACCTAACTGGACTAAGCCGACCCATCATGTAGCACATCCACGACATCCTCAAGCTTAAATATTGACCTAGCAAATGTGGAACATAACTTAAAGGAGGCTTGAAGAAGAAAAGATGCAAAAATCTCTCACCTTTGTAGCGAGCTGAGTCTAAATGGGAAAGAAGAGTGAGCACGAAGTGCAAATAGGGGTTGTTTTTCCCTTTTTCGTTTAATTGAGCTTGTTGATCTAGAAGTTTCGTTTTATGTGCAATGTTGTCATCCAATCTTCTTACACACTGTGTAGCACTCCACTCTTGCAAAGACACATACTCGACATCTTGAGTGATATCACAATACGTACCCCGCAAGAGTGGCATGCTAAAGTACTCACATCACTAACTTAATCATGGCATCATCATTAATACGTAAAAGTCACAATATTTTAAAATCCAAATGCCTCATTTCATTTTATAAAAAAATCAAGTATGTACATTGAAATTTTGCAAAATCATCAAAATATGTACATCATCAAAACCTAATACAAAACACGCTATATAAAAGAGGAATTATACAAAAATTTCTATCTAATCCTTCAGTCTCAGCTGATCGACCTTTGAGTCATTTTTTCTATCCAAAAGTACAAGAACTATGCTTCTTGTAGAGTCTCTCTGCCATTAGTGTCCTCTTTCGATCTTGAAACATCAACGTTGCAATTTTGATGAGTTTTGTGAGCTCAATAAGGTAACCATTCTCGATAGGTCACTCGATTCATACAACACATCATCGTATACAAACACATAATTCACATCATTTCATTTATCACGTAGCGTCACATATCACATTCAGAGTAATCAAACTGATCATTGCAATCATTTTAAAAAATACACATATCAATTATAAATGCAATGCACATGAGACTCATTTTCAATTATTACTTTGTTGTGATCGGGTACCTTTTTACTAGCTCATATCCTTTGTGGATACCGAAATATATTAGATAATGTCCTATATCCCTTAGTGGATGCAAGGTACAATAACAACTAAGCCAGAGGCTTTTATCACATTTTGAGCTTTAAGCTCTTTTTATTAGCGATTCTAATCACAACTGCCTTTATTTTTTATGCATTAATATAATGAAATGATCACATTCTCACATTCTCATATTCTTAATCAATCATGTGATTTCATATTCACATTCAGAACACATTTATCATCGGACCTTGGTCTGACATTTAACAAAATTGTTAAGTAAACTTATTTCAGTCAGATTCACATACAAGAAGCACTTCCAATATCTCATTCATGCATCAGATGCCTCGAACTTTCAAAGTCCGATATCAACACAATCTTATTCATAAAATAATTCAATATAGAATTTAAAACAAACAAGTAATTAAGTGAAACCATCTAGGTTACTCACAGGTTGCTCCAAAAATCTATTGCATCGAAGTCCCAGCAACGTCTGGAATTTTAGACTCTAAATGCTCCTCTACGTATATCATAAATTTGCACAATTAGACACATACTTATTTATACACACATGTATATATGAATTATGTACAGTGCATGTTCAATGACAATCCTGGGTCTATTTCCATTATTCTCGTCATATGATCATTCATATACTGGCACTCACATAAGTATAATTTGAACTTAGGTTTACACCTAAATAAAATATATTGAATCTAAGTTCATAACTCAATTCATAATTCCAGATTTTTCTAAAAATAGACCTTTGGGTCAACATTGCATGATCATTATGACAAGAAAAATTGAGTAATTTGGTAACACTTTCTTCTATAAAATTGTTCTAATGTGTCTTAAGTTTTCAATGACACAAAGATCATACAATTTGATTCAGTATACTGAAAGTTATACTCAAAACACTTCAGACTATTCTTAAACTACAGCAGTACTCTATACTCAACTTCCAACCATATTTTGAAATTCTTAAAAATAGAATTGAAATATAATTTCTTTATAAAATTTATATCTATATGTCTCTTGTTCAATATAAATAAAAAATCATTCCATTTTGAAGTCTTCAGATCAAGATATGACCAAAATATTGAAGCCTATTCAGTGAAATCACTGCATTCAACAAATTCCAGCACATTTCATCTTTTTTGTCCAAAATTCATCAATCAATCTTTTCTGAAGGAATTCAGATGATCATAAATTTTGGTGGGGAGGAAGAACAATGTGTGAGGAGTTTTTTGGTTCAAATTTCACGTCATTTGGAGGTCAAGAGAAAAAGTTATAGCCAAAAGAATGAAGGATGTTCAAAACTATCACCTTTTGGTAAGCCTTCATTGTCACGATTATACACAGGCACGATCGTGCAATCCCAGTCGATAGTGCAATGTCACGATCGTGCACTACGAGATGCATCACCAATGTCATGATCATGCACTACCTAGTTTCTTCTCTAAAATCACAAACTGCAGATTTTTCTTCTTTTCTTCCTCTCATTTGCTTAATCTATCATCTCTAACTTATGTCCTCACTATTTCCTCTTCATTCCTACTTTCATTTCAGCTCAACTTATTCACAACAAGTCAAAATCCATAATTAAACACAGATGGGAGAAACAGGACATCATTTATGCATATTCATCATTTTTTGCATCTCTTCATCTGCTGCACTTTTTCATCTTCATCAACATCTTCATTTCATCTCTAACTTATAATTTTAATTGTTTCCCAATATCACGACATCACTTTACACCTTTTTCCTTAACTCTAAACTCATTTCAGTTCATCTCTAAAACACCCAAAAAGAGTCACGTAATAACAGTAAAAACAAAGCATACGCATATGATTTCTCCAAAAAAAATTTTCACTCATTTTATACATATTTTCATTATCTTACTAACTCAAAAATCATTTCAACACCATTTTATGAAATATTGATCATCAAAACACACAAACAAGATATCAATATTCTCATCACTATCTTTTAATCATTATATTTATTTCATATTCAAACAACTCATAAGAATTTACATATTACTTGCTAAAACTCCAAGTTCTTCAAAAACACCGAGAAGCCCTAGTTTTCCAGTATAACACAATCATCAACAATTGAAGGTTGTAAGGTTAGGCATTTCAGTGACAGTGAAGAAGATAACAAAATGAAACAACAAGTGAAAAGGGAGAGTAAAACTTATGTTGTAGGGTGATAAAGTTTCTGGAAGTAATAAGCTTACAGAAGATGAAGAAAGTCACGAAGAAGGAGAAGAAAGCAAGATCAAAACAATTAATTTAATCTTTCTAGTATATTCGACGGAATAAAGGCTAAATTTGACAAGTGGCACTTGTTACTTGTTCAATTTTTATAAGCTTAAATTGGGTTCTCTTATTTAACTAGTCCAATCATCTCCAATTTTTACTCTAATTGTCTCCAAATTTTCAATGACACTTGTCAATAAATCCCAAAGTCGTCCATAAAACTTTCCACTTTCATTTGACTCTTATTTCTACTACCATTATCAATCGTATTGCCACTTGACATTTTCCTAGTCTAGAAATAGCCAAAATTTGCTAAAATTCACCAAAAATTTTGAATTAATAATAATATTCTCCAAATCAATTTTCAACACATAAAAACCACAATTCTCAATATAATCACATTTATAAATCAATTATACCCGAAATGCATATACAATCATTTTAATATGCAAAAATCAATATTCACGAATATGTGTATGCTATATTATGCATAAGCATGAATTGCACTTTCTAACTTTTCAATAATCTCTCATATACACTATTCGATGGTTCTAGCTCCTAACATGAGATAATGGGATGTTACACATTGTCACCTAAGTCTTTGCGGTATTGTTTTTTCTCCCATTGGGGTTTATACGAACATTGTCGTTTTGGCTCTCTTTGTGGATATCTCTTCGTTGACGTTTTGTTGGAGGAGAAATCATATTCTCCTAATGTTTTATGTCTTTTACTATTATTTATATCAATTTAATTTTTATTTTTTCAAAAAAATTAAATAACTTATTTAATCGAGTTTGGATAGGCTAAATTGTGCTCAGGTTCAGACCAAAAACCTCAAATCAATCTTTAAAAAATTACTACTAATAAAAATTACGATTCATGTGTTTTAATTTTACTAAATAAAAATTAGTGGTAATTTAATTTTCCAAAACATATTCTGAATACTTATTAATAAATACAAAAACTTTATATTTTAAATATGCATTAGTAAACAGTTATATAAAAGTATATAATATTAGTAAATACTCTTTACTAATTAGGTGACTAAAACCATAGCAACAATTCTAAGTGTTGCATATATAACATTTTATTGCAACATTTTTTTTTATTTTGTTGCCTTTTCTTATATGTAGCAACAAATTAGTATTATCATTCCCTTTTAATATTTGGAAAGGCATTAAAAACTATTACGTTATATTAATTTTTTGCAACACATTTTTAAATTGTTATAGACATATTATTGCCTAAAGCATTACTTAGGTTTATCTCCACAAATACTCCAAATAAGATTGCCTAAAGTTTTGTTCACTACCTCTATCTGACCATCTATTTGAGGGTAAGTTATGCTGCTAAAATTCAAAGATAAATCAAACATCTTCCACAAAATCCTCTAGAAGTGATTGAGGAGCTTGCTTTCTCTATTAAAAGTAATAAATGGATTTAGGTACCCCATGCAGACATACAACTTCCTTGAAAAACAGTTTGGACACATTGGTTAAAACTACAGTCTTCTTGCAGGGAATAAAATGTGTCATTTTGGAGAATCTATCAACTACAACAAAAATAAAATCCACACCCGTCTGGGTTCATGGTAATCTAAGTAAAAAATTCATAGATAAATCCTCCCAAATATTCCCTGGAATAGGTAGAGGAGTATACAAACCAGTATTCTTAGACTACCCTTCATTGTTTGGCACACATAGCACCCTTGCACAAGATGCATCACATCCCTTCACATGTGGGGCAAATAATATCTTTCCTTGATTGCAGCATAGGTCTTGTCATGCCCTAGATGACCAGGAGGACCTTCTCCATATGGATCATGAACCTGCTTCTCCTTTAAGGAAGTTTTAGGAATACAAAGCCAATTTTTATAAGAAAGCCATCTTAGATGTGAAAGTCACCATTAGTGTGTTTATTTATACAGTTTTCCCAAACTCCATGGAATTCGTCATCAGTGGCATATAGACTCTTCACAATTTCAAACCCCATAACCTCTTGACTCATGGTGACTAGTAAGTTATCACTCCTACTTAATGCATCAACCACTTTGTTCTACACTCCAACTTTATGCTTCAATATGAAAGTGAACTTTTCTACAAATTAGGTCCACCTATGAATTCCAGAAATAGGTAAGACATTAGGCTTCCTATGATCTGCGCCGCCACTCGGCACTTGAAAGACAATATAATGGATCGATTATTTTGTCATACTAGAAAATGTGAAGCCATCAATGCCTAAGACAGATAATGCAAAGGAGTTCATATTAAAGCTTCAAGAATACTCCCAATCTGATACAGCTGACAAGTCCATAATAGGGACTTTAATGAGTAAGCTATCGACCAAGAAGTTGGACTGGTTACAACCCATTCATGATCATGTAACTCATATGTCAAACCTAGCTGCAAAGTTGAAATCTATGGGTATGGATGTGAGTGAGTCCTTTCTGGTATAGTTTATAATCAACTCACTTCCTCTAGAGTTTTGCCAGTTCTAAGTGAATTATAACACTATTAAAGAAAAATGGAATCTTCAAGAGATTAAGCCCATGTTAGTTCAGGAGGAAGGGAGATTAAAGAAAATGAAGGAGCACTCCGTTCATCTCACATTTCATCCAGGTGCTAGTAGCAACAAGCACAAACCAGGAAAGAAAAGCAAAGATAAGGACAAAGCTCTTAGCAAAGTAATGAGGGTCGAATCAATAAAGATAAGAGATGCCACTTTTGCAAAAGCCTGGTCACTTCAAGAAGGATTGTCCTAAACGAAAAGCTTGGTTTAAAAAGAAAGGTTCATACTATGTCTTAGTATGTTTTGAATCAAATCTTATTGAAGTGCCTAATAATACCTTGTGGTTAAATTCTGGTGCAACAACTCATGTATCAAATGTAAAACATGGATTCCTTTCAATCCAAACCATAAACGGAACTGAAAAGTTCTTATAAATTGGGAACAGAATGAAGGCATGGATAGAGGGCATTGGGATGTACAGATTGATCTTAGACACTAGGTGTTTCCTAGATCTAGAAAAGTGTCTTTATGTTCCTGAATGTGCTAGGAATTTAGTTTCTGTTGCAAAATTGGATGATATAGGATTTCAATTTAAGATTGGAAACAATATTTTTTCATTATATAAACATAAGTACTATTATGGTTCTGGTACATTAATTAATTGTTTATATCGTTTCAATCTTGATGTTGATTTTGTTAAATCTCTGTTTCATGTTGACCATATTATAGGAAATAAACGTAGTGCATATAATGAATGTTCTGCTTTTTTGTGGTATAAAAATTAGGTTATATATCCAAATAAAGGGTACAGAGGTTAGTGAAAAATGAAATCTTTCCTCCATTGGATTTTGTTGACTGAGATATATATGTGTGGATTGTATTAAAGGCAAGCAAACCAAACATATATCAAAGCATCTAGTCACAAGAAGTAGCGCATTACTTGAATTAACACACATTGACATCTATGGTCCTTTCGATGTTCCCTCTTAGGGCGGCAAAAAATATTTCAATACCTTTATTGATGACTTCTCATGATATGGATATATTTATCTACTACATAAGAAGTCTCAGTTTGTGGACATTCTAGAGGTGTTCATTAATGAGATAAAAAGGCAATTAGATAGGAAAGTAAAGATAGTGAGGTCTGATAGAGGTGGTGAATATTATGGAAAATTTGATGAAAGTGGACAATGTCCAGGTCCATTTGCAAAGTTTCTTGCCAGTTGAGGCATATGTGCGCAATACATAATGCCTGGTACACCACAACAAAATGGTGTAGCTGAAAGGTGGAATCGTACTCTTATGGAAATGGTTAGAAGCAGTTAAGTAATAGTACTATACCTTTTATCATTGTGGATGCATGCATTAAAGACTGTTGCGTATGTGCTAAATAGGATTCCTAGTAAGGCAGTTCCTAAAACACCTTATAAACTGTGGATAGAAAGGAAACTTAGTTTACGATACTTTCACATTTGGGGTTGTCCGGCAGAAGTATGACTGTATAATCTATATGAAAAGAAGTTTGATACGAGAACCGTTAGTGGTTATTTCATTAGCTATCCCAAAATGTCAAAGAGGTATGGATTTTGTTATCCTAACTATAGTACGAGAATAGTTGAGTTTGGTAACGCTCGGTTCATTAAGAATGGTTAAATTAGTGGGAGTGGCGAACCACGAAAAGTGGATATTTACGAGAATCGAGTAGAAACTACTACATCAAATATGATTCTATTGGTTGTTATTCCTCTTATTGCATCACGGATACGCAACATATCGGAACAACAAATTAATGTTCCAATTCTACAAATTGAATATATTAATGACGAACCAACTAATGGTGATTAAGTTACAAATGATTAAGTAATGTCACAAGACGTAGCATTACGAATGTCTGTAAGGTAAAGAAGGCCAGCTATTTCAAGTGAATATGGAATTTACTCACTTGAACATGAATGTGACTTGAGCACTAATAAAGATCTAGGCTCGTTCAAACAAGCCATGAATGTAACAATTTTGAAAAATGGTTTAATGCTATGAAAAAAGAGTTGAAATCAATGGATGATAACAATGTCTGGGATTTATTTAATTTGCCGGAAGGTGAAAAACAAGTGGGTTATAAATGGGTCTTTTAAGAACAAACGTGACTCACAAGGCAACATTGAAAGGTATAAAACCAGATTTATTGCCAAAGGTTACACTTAAAAGGATGGTATTGACTATAAAGAGACCTTCTCTTCAGTTTCAAAGAAGGACTCCTTAAGAATTATTATGGCACTGGTGGCTCATTATAATTTAGAGCTTCACCAAATGGATGTAAAGACTGCCTTTCTAAATGGTGACTTGGAAGAAGAAGTGTATATGGATCAACCAGAAGGTTTAAAAAACATAGGAAAGGAACGATTAGTGTGTAAATTAATGAAGTCAATATATGGACTGAAGCAAGCTTCCTAAGAATGGTATCTTAAGTTTAATGATATCATTACATGTTATGTAGAAAACACCATTGATCAGTGTATTTATATGAACGTTAGTGGGAGCAAGTTCATTATATCAGTCCTGTATGTTAACGATATCCTTCTTGCTGCGAATAATAGTGTTTTGTTAACTGATATAAAGAAATTTGTTTTTAATAATTTCGAAATGAAAGATATGGGTGAGGCATCTTATGTGATAGGAATAGAAATATTCTGGGATAGATCACAAGAATTGTTAAGATTGTCTTAGAAAGGTTATATCAAGAAAGTATTAGAAAGATTTCGATTGTAAAAATGTTCAGTAAGAATAGTTCCAATTTAGAAAGGGGACAAATTTAGTCTAATACAATGTCCATAAAACGATTTGGAACGTAAAGGCATGGAGTCCATTCCTTATGCATTAGTAGTTGGGAGCTTAATGTACGCTCAAACATGCACTAGGCTAGATATCAGTTTTACTATTGGAATGCTAGGATGATATCAAAGCAATCTTGGAATGGACCACTGGAAAACTCCAAAGAAAGTCCTTAGATACTTACAAGGCACCAAGGACTATATGCTCACATATAGCAAATCAACCCATCTCGAAGTGATAGGTTACTCGGATTCAGACTATGCCAGTTGTGTAGACTCACAGAAATCTACATTTGATTATATGTTCCTTTTAACTAGAGGAGCAATTTTGTGGAAAAGTGGAAAGAAGTCTGTCATTGCTACTTCTACTATGGAGGTTAAATTTGTGGCATGCTTTGAGGTCACGTTTTATGGATTGTGATTGCATAACTTTATCTTAGGTCTTGGTCTTGTCAATAGTATTACCAGAATGTTAAGAATTTATTGTGATAATTCTACAGCCGTATTCTTCCCTAAGAATGACAAATATTTAAAGGGTGTGAAACACATGAATTTGAAGTATTTGTTTGTGAAAGAAGAAGTGTAAAAACATAAAGTGCCAATTGAGCATATTAATACCGATCTCATGATAACGGATCTATTAATGAAAGGCTTACCACCTAAAACATTTATTGGTCATGTTGAACGGATGGGCCTTATAGATAAGTCCTTGTTAGCATAATGCTCTGACATGTATGTATACATATCATTGTCTTGCTCGAATTGCTATGACACTTGTGAATTCAATTACAATTATATGTTTTTGCTCACTTACAGGTTATCCATATTATGTTGTATACAATAACTATTATTTGTGTGATAAAAATTACCAAATTACCCATTTAAAGTTTGTTGAGTTGAGTTGATTATGTGATACATGGAAGGAATCAGGTTATATAACTTGTGACTGCCATGATCCCATCAGCTTAATTCAATTAAGGATGACTTGATCGATTCCATGTATTGTGTGAACTTAAAGTTTTCTTGTTGGATCACCAAGTGGTAACATGGGCCAAGTGGAAGATTGTTAGACTATTTAATGTCCTATGTGACTTATAGATTTGAGTCCCATAAAAAGCACCCAAGATAATGGTTATTGGGTATTAAATAATGGATCTCAAATGGGTCAAAGACCCTTTTCCTCTCTCTTCCAATTACCTAACAACATGTCAATTGGTGGTGCTATATAAGTTTTAAAAACTTATTGAATACTTTTTTCTGAACCGTTGAGGAATCACAGTAAAGGAAGAAGAAGAGAGGAAATCAACATCTTACCAAAACAAAAACAATCATGGATACATGCACACAAAACTTAATCGATCCAATAATTATCTTACACTTGAATCAAAAGTGTGTGTAATATAAATTTCTTAATCATATGATTCACTAATCTTTTCTAATGATACGAAAAATAAAAAATTTGCAAACTCCTCTTTATGTTTATAATGTCAAAATACTAAGTTGACTCATTCTATCTCTTGTTAATGGTTGTTATCGACCTCTTGAATCTTCTATTTATCCATCTTTTTTTTTCTTGATTTTGTATTAATTTTATTTATATGGAATACAATGGAATAAAGCCATAATATTTTTTCTTTATTATTCATTGATATAACTTCTATTAAGATTTTATAAATTGAATGAAACCTCAAATTCATACTAAAAACCTAATGATTCTATAAAACCTTCAAGATAAGTCCAAGAATTGTGTAAGTAAGAATCATTGTATCATCACCTATTTAATGAGTAAATATAATAACTAAAAAGTAAAAGAAAGGTTTATCTTTTGGTAAAAAGAAATCATAGACAAAACGTTTGAAAGAAGAAAAATCTTTCAATTTATACCTCTCACACTTTGAAATTTTTGAAATTCGGTCAAAAAGTTAGATGATATTTAAAAGAATTATTAATTTAATTATTTTATTTTATATTGGCTTAATATTAACAAAGAACTAAATAATACGTGATAGTTATTCAAAATATTTAATTATAAACAATTACCTAAAATATTTAATTATAGTTAGTCTACTTAAACATTAATAGTAAACAAAAAAAGCCAAAACTAATATTTTAGGGGAAAGACGTTAAGGCTTTTGTATAGTTGAAATGTCCTTCTAAAGATGCTCAGTTACATGTCTTCTCCTCTGCTACTTATAATGTTGCTCCCTTTTTAGTGTTTTATTTTCTTTTCTTTTTTTTTTCCCTTGTGTCTAGTGGTTTTTTTTTTGCTTTCAACTCTTACCCTCCTTACATTTCAACATTTCCTTCTCTTTGAGCCTTTTAGTGTATCTTCTTGGTGGCCCCCTCTTTTCTATCATTATTTTTCTTATGTTCTTATGTGTGCTCTGCTTTTCCCAACTCTAGCTTTTCCTTTTCAAGTTCTCTTTTCATCTTCTTTTTTTAGGATTCAACTCTCCTTTTCCTTTTTTGATATCATTTTAAATACCAAACCTTTCTCTGAAAACTTCCTTTGTAAATTCTCCCATCTTTGTACTTCTCATTCCTCATCTTTGGTTCACTGTGGATAATCAATCTCTCTCCTGTCCTCTTATTCTTGTTTATTGATTGACCTACTTCATGAGTTGGTGAATTATGTAATAACTACAAGTGCACATTGTAACTTTAGCTAGTACGGGCAAGTAAGGGTCGATCCCACGAAGACAGTGATTACTAGTAATTACCTTTTTCCCATTATCTAACCTATGGATTGATTTTGGATTTAATAATAGGAAATAAAACTAAAGCAAGTAAAATAAAATAGGAAGCAATTAAGAATAGAGAAATAAGGATACACTTAGAAATTTATCATTATCAAAAATTAATCTCCCTAAAACTTTAATAGATTGGTCTCTTATTATGCAATTATTTTATTGATTTATTGGACCATAGAGTTCCTATGGTGTACTAATAGTTGACCTTGAGTCTCCTAACAACTAATCCTAAGGTTTTCAATCAAATTACTTAGGTTAAAGTTTATAGGATTGCTTTATTAATTTGTGAATCCCTCTATTAGGTTTGACCCTAATCTAGAAGAATTATGTCATCCTATCTCTAGGGTTGTAATAAACTCCTTCCAATTATGTTAGATCTATTCATCAATAGGGTTGCAATAATATTCTTGGGTCTATTAGAACATGTATTAAACACATAACAATATATCAATTAACCCAATTGCATTAATAAAAGAATCAAAACATCTTAAAGGATTAATATAGCGTTCGTCTAACCTAAAAACTAACAAAATGTTTATTTACATGTTATTGAATGCGAATTCAAACATAAATAGACAGAACAACGAATTAAAAACAATGAGATCATAATTCTAAATTTTGCTAGTTGTCTTCTATTGAATATTCTTGCGATGTAAAAGCTTGATCTTGTATTCTGATGATTTTTTCGATGACTTCTTCGTATTTCCACTTCTCCGAACCAAAATCATCCCTTGAGAATGATCTCTGCATCTAGAATTGCCTTCTTCAGTCTGCTCTCTCTTTAATTCTTTGTTCACATCCTTTTATATGAAATTCTAAGGTTTTGGTCGATGCACATCTTGTACATAACTGTGCATCACTTTCGTGTGTCTAATCTTTGTTTTATTATGTGTTTTGTTCTAATTTTTCTCTTTTAAGTCTATAAAAGTATAGAATATTAATCAAAATATAACAAATATGGGTGCAAAAATATAGTCAAATATACATCTATCATTTATAAATCCAATTTAGCTAAAAATATTCCTTCTCTTTCTCTATGATTAGCTCCTTTAGGTCCTCTGAACTTGTATTATCTCTCTGCATCTACATATGTTGTTCAAATTTTTACCTCCCCTACAAGTCATATTATACCTATTTATGGTTCTTTTAGCATTCCAAAAAGAAAAACTTGGTCTCAAGTTTTGGAGACACTTCCCCCTCTCCTAAACTCCTTTATTATCCTCTTGAATGTTTTTGGATGGGAAACCAATAGTTGGTCCTCCATGTAGTAAAGGAAGGAGTACTAAAATTTGATGCTACATTTATTGATTTCTTCCATTTTAAAAGGCTCACCTTCTTTGTCATGAACAAATGAGCCCTAAATAAGTGGAATTAGTATAGATTAATTGAGGTGCTAATCAACAAAGATAATATCTTCATATATAGGATTAGAACTCCATCCTAAGCTTAAAAAGTACTTGAAGTAGAGCTAATATCAATTCCAAACCAATCTTTATTTAAAAATGGAGATCATGGATTCAACTACTTAGATTTAAGTATAAACAAGTACGTATTTGGATCAATATTCACAATGTACCATTAAAGTATTATACCATAGAAGGACTAGTCATCTGGTAAGATTTATGTAAAAGCCTCTTTATCTCGATGAAGCAATGATCGTTATGAAAAGAATAAACTTTTCAAGGCTTTTGTATTGTTGATATTTAGAAAGAGTTACTTGATGTTATTCTTTTAATGAGGATAGGTGAGAATGAAAATATGTTCGATGATACAGTCTCCATCTCCCACTCTTAAAAACAAAAATTATTAAGCAAAATGGTTTCTAGAAACCTATAAGAAGAACTTTCTTATTAGGTGACTATAAGGAAGTAATCCAAAAGACTATATTAGATTAAAAATATGGGGGGCAATATCAACAAAGTGATTAGTGAGTAGAAGGAAAATGAGGATTCACAAACATGGACAAGTTCGACAACCCCCTTAGCTTATGGGAGATAGCTTCTAATGTTGAAGCTAAAGACTTGGATATCAACCCATGTTCCACTCCATCTAATAGGGAAGTCACCCTACTTGTTGCGTCTAAGGTAAGCTTGATAGTGAATGATTCCACTCAAAACCTAAATTTTAATGGGAACAAATTTATAACTAAGGTTTGAGTAACTAAAATTAAGGTGAATACGATTGACTCCACTCTTTTTAAAATCCTATCAATTAGAACATGGATAATATTGAAAACTAGATTTTAAGAGTGGCAAGGAGGAAATCTAATAAGGGAAAGAAAATTTTATCTTCTCCTTCATAATGTCAATAGTAGCATTGCATGTACGAGGGACTAATAGCCCCACTAAGATGAATTCTTTTTATGATTTCTTTGCATTGTTAAGTTATGCTTAGTTCACTTACTAGAGACAAAAATAATTGAGAATAAATATAAAAGCCTCTATTTCTAAAAGATACACTGACAAATCATCACCAACTATCATTATCATTTTTATGGAAGAAACTTAGTTGCTTTTGATATATGTCTTAGTTAAGATGAAGTAGGAGAATTCTCTTTTAATGTCTCCTTTTTAAAAATGAATTTAACCATTCCTTTTTATATAATTGCTAAATGGTAAAAATTTAAGGATTTTGGATCTATAATTAACTTACTATAGATCATTTTTGGATATTTTATTAGTGTGATATATCCATCTAAAGATGAAGGTAATGCTAGGTCAAGGAGCAATACAGAGAATCTAAAACATTATGTTGGTTACTTGGAAATGAATGATCTCAAAATGGAGGGTAATTATTTTAATAAAGTAATATATGAAGGGCCATTGCCATTTAAGGAAAAAGCTTGATAAAGCTATCGTTAAAAACTTAAAAACTTTAGCAATAATCAACTTGCTATGTCTACTGCTAGGGAAAATCTTTGGAGAACCGAAACACTTATTTATTCCAATCTAATTGATGACATTTTATAAAATAAAGAGAAGATTGCTTTACTGAATTATAATTAAGCAGTATATGTTGATATTTTTATTATGAAACAAAGATCCATGATTATGTTGCTAAAGG
Organism: Erythroxylum pedicellare; assembly: GCA_027563575.1. Classification (NCBI taxonomy): domain Eukaryota; kingdom Viridiplantae; phylum Streptophyta; class Magnoliopsida; order Malpighiales; family Erythroxylaceae; genus Erythroxylum; species Erythroxylum pedicellare. The sequence goes on along the minus strand of JAOQMP010000003.1, from coordinate 19,161,816 downwards.
AAGGAAATAAGACTACAATTTTTTTTCCATAAGTCAATGCTTTATAAGAGGAATGAGAATAGAATCACCTTACTTCTATTGGATAATGACATAACTATTTAGTTCTCAACTAAGTTAAAATGTGAGTCTTTAACCCACTTCTTCTTTGCTTATAGCTTTGGTCTAAGATGCTCTTCTTCAATGTAACTTCTTTAATCTATTATCAATAAGCATATTTCCAATGATTAGAATGACTATTTGAAAATGTCTTTTAATTCTAATGATGTGGAAACGTGCTATATTCACTCTAAAACGTCATACAGATCTAGGCATTGATGGTTTTAATGTTTATTTATTTTACAAAACTTAACCTTTAACCAAATATTAAGTAATCGATGTAGTCCTGATTTTTTTGAAGAATGGAAGATTGTCAAGGGAGCTAAATAAGACCTTTATTTGCTTGATATGTAAGGTACATTCTCTTAAAACCTTAAATAAATTTTTAGACCAAATTTATGTTATAATACAATATACAAGGTCAACAACCTTAAGAATATGTTGGCCAATCTTATTAATACTTCTCATTAAAAGTGGACTGAATGGGGATAAAATTTTCTAGCTCGAGAGCTTTTAAAAAATTAGAATAATAAGCATTCTAGCAAGGATTGTGCTATAAAAATTAAATTTCACAATTTTTTGACACTATAATTTAGTGCTTTCTCCTAACTTCTTTAAGTGCTCTTGGATTCCTTGATGTGTTTGTAAATTGGATTGATCATACATTTCCACTGTTTCCTACAACATTTTAGTCAATGAGGAGCCTGTTAGTTTTCTCCAAAGTGCTATAAGCTTTCGGATTCCTTAATGTGTTTGTGAATTGGATTGATTCGTGCATTTTCACTATTTTCTATAACATTTTAGTCACTGGGGAGCCTATTAATATTCTTCAAAGTGCTAGAGGATTAAGGCAAAGAGATCCTCTTTCTCCTTATCTCTTTACTATAGGTTTAGAAATGCTAACTAGATTCACTAAGCTAGCTATTTATCGGGAGGGCAAATTCATTTTTCATTCAAAGTGTAAAATATTGGAGATATGTAGCCTATCATTTGTACATGACTTAATCATCTTCTACAAGGTTGATGCTTGCTTAGTGAGTGTCGTAATGGCTTGCTTGAACATTTTCAAAGACATTTTAGGGCTCCCTATTAATGAAGATAAAAGTCAATTGTGCATATCTACAAGTGCATTGAATATATCCTACTGGATTTCTTCAATTATTGGAATTAGAGTATTGAAGCCCCCTTTTACCTAGCTAAGGATCCTTTTTCCTCTAAAAGGCCTCTAACTAATAAGTTCCAACCATTACTTGAGAGATTTAAATGATGCTTTCAAGATAGTGCAATAAAACCTTATCACTTGTTGGCATGATACAATTAATTAATAATGTGGTGAATAACTTATATATTGGTCTTCTCATGTTTTGATCCCTAACATAATGAAGACTATAGAAAGACATATGAGGAAATTCCTTCAGGATAGTGACTACTCAACTTTTACTTTATCCAAGGTGAAATGGAGTGATCTTTGTCTACTTAGGGAGGAAGGTAAATTGAGGATAATTCCAATTAGGCTTGTAAACAAAAGTTCTTATTTCTAGAAGAATATGGAGATTAGTCATCAATAAGAAAGTCGTGTCCTTCAAATGGATATATTCTCACTATTTAGGCAAAAAAACTTCTAGTCTATTATACTAAGGTATAACTCCTCTTAGATAATTGTGAATCTACTATAGTTATAGAATAAAATAAGTCATATATCTTATTTGAGAATAATAATGGAAATTCCACCTTCTTTTAGCATGATAATTTGTTTATTTTATTCCTTTCAGCAACTATATTGAATTGAATTTATTTAGAACAACGATTTCAAACAATGCTAAGGTAAGCTAAGTCTTGAACAACACTTAATTGAACATAGAGCTACTACCTATATCTAGTATAAGGGATCATCTACTCAACTTTAGCTTTAATACTAACTAAGATGACTCTACCGAATGGGTTGCCACCTATCTAGTGAGTTCACTAACTTTTCATACAAAGAACTTATGAAAAGTCATACCTTTAGACGCCTCAGTAGAAATTAGTATGGATGAAATAAGCAAGCCCTTATGATTCTCTTGCTCTTTGGCTGGCCTTTAAAGGGAGATTAAGTACCACTTATAGGTAAAAATTTCTTGAATTTAACTATAATATGTCTTATGCATTAAAAAGCTTGAGTCAATAGCTCATCTCTTTTTTAGTTGTAGGTTAGTGATTGAGCCCAAGTTTATTATCTAAATTGGCAACACTTTCATGGCCTTTACTATACTTTTTGACTCCTAATT
>JAOQMP010000003.1:19143110-19154466 GCA_027563575.1 Erythroxylum pedicellare | reverse complement strand
TGGTGTAGATTCTTGACAATTGGTAGCTCATGGATATATCTAATGTTGGTCAACTGAACAATTTATCTGGTGGAACTTTGATCAGTGAACTGCTTGCGATTGCGTTGCTTCTATAGAGTGTATACACAAGTTCCCAAAGCTATTATAAACAAACGTTGAAGAAGTCAGGAGCAAGCTGGTTCAACAAATAGACTTTGTAGAATTTCTAGTATGGTAATACCAGGATAAATCCATTGACATTGTCTCACAATCCTCTGCCATATGGGAAGGCTAAAGGGGCAAATGAAGAAGAGGTGATCAAACGTTACATCATTGAGTTGACACAGGGGGTAAGTTCAATTTACTTGCATATAAGGTAATCTATCTGCTGTAGTTAATTTGTTTTGGATAGCAAGCTAAAGAATAATTGAGACCTGAGGAGTAAGTGCCTTGTTCCATACGATAGTGTGCCAGAGGACCTAAGGTTATCTTCTTCATAAGAGTTCCTTGGTGATTTTGCTACTAAGGGAATGAATCAGATGGCCTTTCCAACAGATTATAACGGCTGAGCTTGGACCAGTGCCTGGGTCATTGGTGATATCCTTTTGAGCCATATCTCTCAGTGTAAGTAATCAATTAAGGAACTGAGACTGAGATAAGTTATTTCTTAATTGCTAGATACTTCGGTCTAGAATGAAATAAGAGTGCAACCATCAAATCCACAACGACTGTTTATCTTACAAGATCCACCATAGACGTTTAAGAATCAAAACCTAGTTTGTGACTTTGTTGGAGGAGATATTCAGGCCACCTTCTTTTTTAGGAAGACAAACATCAGTCCATCGAACCTTTGCTGCACCTTGGGTACCATCCATATGGCTCCACAAAAAATTCTTGAGTAACCTTTCAATGGTTTTGATAAGGATTTAGGAGAGGAATATATAGGAACTCCAGTATACATACAGAGAGTTGAGCACTTATTGAATAAGTTGGAGTTAACCTGCTTATGAAAGACTTTTATCTCTAGATACGTTCAATAAGAGGTAAGCATTCTTAATAGTTAAGACGCTTTGTGATAGGAAGGCCCAGATACATTATAACGGGATTGGTGGAGGTCATTCCAGTAGCTCGTATAACGTCTGAATTGAGATTAGTGGCAACATTAAATAGGATAAAGCGACTCTTATCAAGATTGATAGGCAATCCGGAATATCCCATAAAGATGTCAAGCGTCTTCATGAAGTTGGTAATAGAACTCACCTGAGCTTTGCAAAAAAGAAGGTCTTCAGTAAAGCTAAGATTGAGTGAAGCAATTTTCCTACATTTTGAATGGTATCTAAAGCCTGGGCTTTTATGGAGCTTAGAACTCATGCAGAGGATGAAGAGATAGGGGGATAGAGGATCCCCCTGTCGTAAGCCATTAGTTGCATGAAAGTATTTCGTTGGGTTCCCATTGATAAGCACAACTAGAGAGGTAGTGGTTATGCATTGCTTTAACCAGTTGATGAAGATGTTTGTAAATCCCAAAGCTTAAAGCATGATCTAAAGGAATTCTTAGTTGATACTATCGAATGCTTTATAAAAGTCGATTTTCATTGTACAATTTGGACCATAATTAGATTGGGAGTATCTTTAAGGAGTTCTTGGACGATCAGAATATTATCGCCAATATGGCGATCCTTCAAGAAAGAATCTTGGTTCTCGCTAATAAGGTATTTATGTTACGAACAAAAAGAACTTTGTTTATATTTTTCTTAACAACATTTTTCAATATCATATTCATTAAATTAGTAAAGGTAATAAATTGATAGCATATACTTTACATTGAGAGTCCACAAAAACAAAACTAATACTATTAGCTTGCACATCTTACATTTCATCATACATTACATAGGACTTGATTAAGAAAATATAAAATTAAGGCTTAAAAAATAAAGCAAGATCAATGCCAATTTGTTCTTTAAACTCTTTCTTCTTATTCCTTTATTCGAATTCTCATACTTTTTTGACTTCACCAAAGCAAAGACTTAAAGACTTTTGTTTTGTTAAGAGGAAGATGAACAAAAGTTAGCTCAAAAATTAATCCCAAAACTAATCATATTGTGGTTTTCTTTATTAAGAGGTTTCATTCTCTTAATATTGTGCTTTTCTTTGTAAAACCTCACATGAACAAGTTAGAAAATCTAGTCATCTAAAGAAATCACATCTAGTTATTTATTTTTCCTGAGATTAAACAACCTATAAGTTATGATTATGTTCTGGAATTATGAGATATTCTTGAAACTTTTGTGGTGGCTTCAACACCACATTTGTATAATAATTTAGTCTTCATGAATTTCCTAAATTAACTTAAATAAAGACATAAATAAGACGACAAATTTGGTGTTATAGGAAGAAGTAGTAAAATGTACTCTTACATATGAAATCTATAACAAAATAACAGTAAGAATTATCTTTGGAACTCATGTAAGTAAATTTTCACATAACCATGTAAACATTGTCAAGTGTTAATCTGAACTGACATTAAATAGTTAGGTGATCACGTAACTTTTTCTTATCAAAAATAGTTACCAGAAGAAAAAGATTAACATTTAAGGACTAACAAAATAGAAGTACTGAAATAAAATATTAACTATATGAAAAGAACAAATTATAGTTATCACTTTTGCTAATATTCGCTACTAAAAATAGTCACGAAGCTTTAAAAAGTATTAGTCAATGTCACTCAATATTGTTATTTAGTATTTCTAACTAGCAAATTTTCCGATATCTTTTTTTTCGGTAAGTAAATTTTCCGATATCTTAGTGTTGGGAAATCGGGATTTGATTAGATTCTAACCGTAGTGGAATAATGATAAAATTTTTTTGTATTTTGATTCATCGAAAATCAAGATCAATTTAATTTTATAAAATGATTAATGTATAAATTATAATAAAACGGAATCATAATTCATATGCCTTATTTTAAAACTTGATCCTTATCTTATCGTATCTTTCAAACCGTTTTCGAAACTAGTACATCTCATCTACCGTAACTGCACAATTCTTTTTACATTCTATTATTGGCCAGCCTTAATAGAGCAGTGATTAGAAATATTCATAAACAATATATAAATACAATAGAAATATGATAATTATAATTTCGTTATAACTTCATTTACAATATATAATTATGACCGGCAGCAAGAACTTGGTAAAGGTTACAAAATCATCTTTTGGTACGCACAATTCACACCAGTAGAAAAGAGGAATATATCTTCTATTCCGGTTACGATGTTCCTATCACATTTTATTAAATTTCATTCATATATTTATATAAGATCTACAAAAATATATGGAGGGGGTTTAACATAACATAATTAAAAGACTATAACTAGGACAGAGGATTTACAAACAAAGTTGAGTTCCCTATCCCAAATTCTTAGACGAAAAACTGCGGACCAACGAATCTTTTGTTCTTGACTTGCCATTCACAGGAACAAACGTCAAACACACGGAAAGGGCAGTGAGCATCAGCCATATCTGTATTTGTGGGTTCACAAAATTCCAGTTACTTTGTTCGGAGGGATACAGGGTTCTATATATCCAGACGAATTCTTCTCCTTTTATGATGATTATTATTTTGGCATGTTATAACGTGAATCAAGAATTTGGAAATGATCACAACTAGAATTTCATTATTGAATTAAGACTAATTTAACTTTAAAAGAAAAACTTTGATGGATTAGATTATTATTGTCCTTCGTATAAATACAATCTGCACTTTGATTAAGAAATATGTGTATGAAAATCCTGAATCAGATGCATGAATTGCAAAAATAATTAAATTTGAAAGAGTTGCTCCCAATTTAAATTTTGATTACTTTTAAGGTTGAACAAATGAATATGAAATCGTTTAATTACATAAGAAAAATATATGGGATTAAAATAATTGAATAATAAACTTTTATTAAGAAAATAAATAATTAAATCCACTCAATCACAAGTCCAACATACTTATGTAAGATGATGATCGTAAATTGTACTCATGGACGTTTCACCGGATGATGTTGAGAGGCAGGGCTCATGGGGTCTTTACATTCACATTTTCTTCATGATTTGCTTCACTTTCAAGGAATTAGTAGTTGTCCAAAGGATAATGATGGAGTGGGCCATGACTTGTCTCAATTTCACTAAGTTTTGAATCGCGAAATTTCCTCGATAGCAATTCTTACCTATCTTCCTCACTTTTCCCTATTCTTCCATTTATTAGTGCATCCTTATTCCTCCAACTGACTTGACTTTTCAAGATAATGTCTCACGCGTGTTTATTGCATCGAAAAGGACCAGAATTTTCTTTCCTTGTCCGCCATTTTGGATTTTTATTTTTGAGGTTGCTTTTTGTTTCTATGATCTTTATCGATTTTCCTATCAACAGCTTCACGTGTTGTTGAACATGTCATTAACGGAATATATGAATAAAATATAGATAGGTTTCTGTAGACCAACAAGATAAATCTTTTTTAGTCGTAAAGTAATGTCTGGCTTACTGTATCTGTAATTTGGTTATTTAGTTGGTGTGTACTTTAATTAATTAATTAATTAAATTTTTTTAATTAATTATATTTTATCACTAGCATACTTATGACGGCACGTTATTTAAAAATAATTTGCATTCTTCCTAAACTCTCATATTTGGATGGTATCAGTAATATCTAAAAGTTTAATATTGAAATACTATTCTTGTAATTATAATATATAACCAACTGTTTGATATTTATTTTTTACCTATTAAATCATTCTTAAATTCGTTAACTAAACATCCGTGAATATTAATACCTGAAAACGATTCTCTTTTATAATTATTTTAACATTATTCAACACAATCATTTTGTTCAAGTTGGTTTTTTAATTAAAATTTTAAATAACTAATTTTATCAAGCAACACGAAAATTTAAAAATAATTTTTATTCTTTCTAATCTCTCGTATTTGGATAGTATCAGTAATATCTAAAAGTTTGATATTAAAATATTGTACTTGTAATTATAATATATAACCAACAATTCGTTATTTATTTTTTTATCTATTATGAAACAAGCATTCTGTGAATATTAATATTTTAAAACGATGCTCTTTTATAATTATTTTAACATTATTTAACACAATCACTCTGTTCAAGCTGATTTTTTAATTAAAATTTCTAATAACTAATTTTATCAAGCAACACGAGAATTTATGAATTAAACTTGGAATACAAACTTCCTTTTGTAAAATTAAACCTATATTTTCTCTTGCCCTAAAATATTAATGGCGTGAGCCTTCAAAGTCAATCACGACAATAGAACTCTCTGGAGAATCTATCGAGTGTTCAAATTTAATGAAATGTCTATGACCTCAATTATGGACATAGAAGACGTACGCCTTACTCGTCATTGCCTAAGCCTTGCAAATGCAAACGCATATATAGGTAACTTGACATGGGTATTTCTGGCTCTTTCCCCGCAAACGTGTAGAAATGGCTCGTTTCGACATCGTGGATCTTGACGATAACAAACGTTCAGCTTAAAAATCGGAGCCCTTTATCAACTGGTAGATGATAAACACCATCCACTAGCCAGAAAGGACCAAATACCTAAAGCCAGCAAAGGGATAAACATGACACTAAAGGTATCAAATTATCTTTGCACGTTACATCACACGGTGCGACAAATATAACACTTCATCACAAGTTTCTAAAAGCATTTGTCTTTGTTAGGTGAGTAGGATTTGTAGGCTTAGCCGTAACTTAACTTCCGAGTTCTGGTGGGTGCAAATTTTTTGATGCTGTACTTTTTGTAAACAATGAACAAAAATTGAATTGTTTTAGTTAAATTAATCATGAAAATCTTGAATACTTTTCAATTTAGTTTTTAGCTTTTCGATTAAATTTATTTTAATAATTTTTGTTATTAAAAATCTATCTATTTATTAATTAATCGATTAGTTTTTATAAATTAATTAATTTTTATAAACTAAAATAAATTAAATAAATTTCATTTAATAGTCTATTTTTTTAATTAAATTTCAAATTATTCGATAAGTAAGGATAATCTCCTTCAATAATATTTCAAATTCTTTAATTTGATTTACTCTTTAACCAATTTTATGATGATCTAATACTAGATGAACTTTTAAACCTCTTGTCTTTCAAGTTTAATTTCCAGTATGGTTTTTAAAACATTGGTTGTTATAGATAAACACAAGATCCTTTAAATCATAAGCATCATTAATAAAATCAATTACTTAGATTTGATTGTATTCCATCGGTTAAAGAACTTTTGCAAGAAATCTTTATTTTCGTTCGCACAAATTATCTTGTGTTCGATTTTTTCATATAATTCTCATCAGTCATTTAATTGATCATTCTCTTTTATTTATACATAGTGTTAATATTAACTATTCTTTAACAGTTAACTATTGAAAGGTTACACCTTAAACTCGTTAGGTGTATTCTTTCATTATTATTTCCCACTTACATATGATGAGTTTAGGTAACAAGCTTTCTGCATGTTCTCATACTTATCAAATAACCAATATGACTAATATACAACGAGAACTCATAGCCATAAATCTTTTTGGAATATATGGCGTCTTGATTAATGAATCGATCATTGAGTATATTTTGTATGATACACTATAGGTCATATCTTGATTTCAATATCCTTTGATCTCATTTATTTCATCATACCATAAATATATTCAATTATTTTATTAAGATTTAGTGGCCACCTTAGAATTTATAATTTTCTTATGTGAGTTAACAATAAAAAAGGCCTTTCCATTGCTCTCAATTCTCTTGAATTCAAATGAATTTACTTTCCTAGAATTGTCCTATATAAGATCATATCAAATATAATCTTCTAGTAACATTCTAAAGTAGCAAGCCTCAAATATAATCCTTAAGAATTAAAAAAGAGTTCTAAAGGTACATTACGAGATTCACTTAACCTTTAGAGTCTCACACAATGTAATTGAGTTCTTATGGCTTACATTAATCCATTTTATGTTTGTCTTAATAGTATACATAATAAGAGTCATGTGCTACAATATTAACTCCTATTAATTTAAGGCATATGTATTTTATAAATACAATATCGTATAGAAGTTAGTTTTTAAAAACTTAATGTATAACATGAGTTCACTTGTTTACCCTTAGTTTTATCTTTCTAAACTCTCATATGGACACTTAAGACATATATGATGACAATATGATCACTCCAAACCAATTTCCTTTTGACTTATTATCTAAGTTGGTATTCATAGTTTATGTTTCTTATTTTAGCTCACAATTATAACCTTGATAATAAACTTAGAACCTACCTCATCTATAGTCAACACAAATACTAAAGTTGATTGCTCATGTGAAAAGGCCAATCTTTATCTATTTGACATAATTTTTGATTTATATGAAAATATGTCATACAGAGTAAACGTATTTCAAAATAGAGTACTAATAAATGCTTATTACTTAATAAACCATGTCATCTCAAAATATGATGATACATTAAATGAACACACATGAAGAAATGTTAATTAATTACATTCAATATCTACATAATCCTAGTGAGTTCACATGCCCAATGTATATATATCTCAGGAAATTGGTTTTGTCATTGGGTCTGCCACCATATCTCGTGTAGATATATATTTCATGTTCACTTCTCCTCGTGCAACTATATCTTTCATATAATTGTATTTGGTATTTATATGCTCAGTTTTACAATGACAGTTAGGGTCTTTGGTATAAGCAATTACTGCTTAACTATCACACTGCTATTGGAAATGCTATAAATTTAGCTTCTATTATGTATAAAGCAACATATGATTGTTTCTTACTTTTCTATAATATAACACTATTGTTAAGTAAGAAAAAAATATTCAAAGGTTGACTTTCTCTCATCTAAATCTCCTCCTTGGTTTGTATCTGTATAACCTTGTAAAAATATCTCATTGCCTTTATAACACAAAGCGTAATTAATAGTCCTTTAGGTATCTCAATATTTTCTTTACTAATTTTTAATGTGCTTATCATAGATTTGATTTATACATGCTCACCGTTTTCAATAATGTAGCAAATATCTAGCCTTGTACATGTCATAACATATATGAGACTTCAATATCCCAAGAATAGGGAATTTTCTTCATTTATTCCCTTTGTTGTGTTGTAGATGTACAAAACTTCTTTCTGAGACCTTCACCTTTACCAATAGGATTTTTTATTAGTTTGCAATCTTGCATAAGAAATCATTCTAAAATCTTTTAAATGCAAGTTACTTGAGAAAGAAATTATTTTTGAACAATATCTTGAAATCTTAACTCCAAGAATATATGAAACTTTACCCTTGTCTTTCATCTTAAATTCAGATGAAAAACAAATTTTTATTTGCTTCACAAACTCAACATTACAAGTAATCAAAATGTCATTTACATATAAAGATAAAATCGTAAATTTATATTTGGATTTCTTAATGTAATAGTTGATTTCCTAACCTATTGAGGTATTAGAGTGTTAGTCACATGAATTGCATCATATTATAATGAATTGGTACATTTGGGATATGATTTCGTGATTTCATTCACATGCATAACATGAGCATATACACATATGAGTTTTGATTTAGAAAAATTGCACTCAATTGACATGTTTCAGGGTATGAAAGTTTCTAAGTAATTGAGATATGATTGAGCTTTTAAAATGTCTTGTATTTTGATTTACTAATAAAAGGAATTGATGGAATTAAATTAGTAATTTGGAGTTAGTTGTTACAATTGGAAGATTGTTGGATTAAAATGTATATTTTGACTAGGAAAAATTTCAATTAGTAAGATAAGTTGACATGTGAAAATTTAAGATGACTATATAAAATGAGTGACATGTGGCAGTAAAATTGAGTGACAAAGGGCTTAGGGAATTGAGTGACAAACGACCTAGGAACTGAGAGACATTTTGCAGCTTAAAGAGTGGACAAGTAGTTAGCTTAGGCATTTGATAAGTGTCCTCTCCATTCATACCGCACGACACATACATGGCAAGCCTCTTCACTTGTTGAATTCTGCTGAAACTTTCTTCTTCTTCCTCTCACTATCGAAAGCTTACTTCTCCCTCATATCTCAATTTTTTCCTAATTTTTGTTCAATTTCCACACCAAAATACATGCAAAAGTCCCTTATAAAGATAGTTATAGAAGCGAAACATTGTTGCATTTGTTGTCATCTTCTTGTCTTTACTAAAACGATCCTACTCTCACCTTGTTCTTGAGATGATCTTGCATATGAGGCAAAGTAGACTTGATACATTAAGGTGGAATTTGAGTTGTACAAGTAAGTAAAATACTAGTCTTTGTGGCATGTTGTAGTAAAATTTTATGATGATTGAATTGGGATGGATTGAATGTAGTGTTGATTTTAATGTTATACTAGAAAATGATGGATGAATTGGTTACGTTTTTGTTTTGTTTTTGGATGCATGAAAATAGTAGTTTATAGGATGTTATATGGATGATGTAAGTCGGGATTAGAAAAGTAATTGATGAAAAATTCATGCAAAAGATAGATGTTAATAAGATGTTTTAAAATCTAGAAATTTAGAGATGCAAATGAGTTTGTAGAAAGGAAATTGTTAATGATTAAAGTGAATAGAATTTGGGAGCCTTAATGTAATCAATATGAATACCAAATTAACCTAAATTGAAGTAGCTTTAAGGATCATGAAATCCCGAAAAAATTCAAGTGTTAGTGATGTTTCTAAGTATGTGAAATTTGTGGAGAATTGAGGAAGAAAGATAGTGCACGATCGTGGCCTATTGCACTAGTTTCTGTCACGATCGTGACAAGGTCCACCATGATCTTAGGCCTAGTTCTGGAATGATAATTTTAGTTTTATGTACCTATTGAACCAACTGAGGAAAAGTCACTCTAAATTGGTGTATTTGGACTTAATTAAGGCTTGGAATGAACCTATATTGTTTATTGACTAATTAGTTAAGAGTTTCATAAGTTTAGGTTGTTAATTGAAGTCATAACTTAAAGAATAGACTGTTTGATATCTATGTATCCAAATCTGGACATTATGAGTTGTCAAGGGAATAAAAGTTTTCTTATGAATGCAAATATGATCTTAAGGACTTTAGTAATGTGTATTAGGCATGGATGAATGAGAATTGGGTAATTGTATGAATATATATTGGTAGAAAAGTTTGGTGAATGTATGATTGATGAATTTGGAGTAAATCAAGCTTACATAAGATATAAACCTAATTGTAAACTAGTTACATATAAGTTATAATGTTTGAATGGTCGAGATTTTTGTATAAGGATATATACCCGGAAGGTTGATTGAGCATGCATTGAAACATGACATATATACATATATATGTGCATGATTGCATATTCATATGATTAAACAAATTAGTGATTTATGAACTATATGTGTATTGCATGACAATATACGTGCAAGGTGATTGTCAACATCTAGACATTGCCGAAACATCGAGGCAATAGCTTTTCTTGAGCGTACTGTGAGTTAACCTAGATATGTAAACTCAATTATATGTGCTTTTGTATTAATTGAATGTTTAACATGAAATGTATGTATAATTGATTGATAAATGTCGGACTTAGATTCGAGAAGCTTGATATATAACATGAGTATACTGAAATGAAAGCATAATATATGAAATGATTCATTTCATCACATTAAAAGGCATGATCAGATAAAAAAAGTTGTGACCAGAGTGACCGATGTGTAGAAAAGAGCTTTGAGCTAAGGATTGTAAAAAAGAGCCTTAGGCTTAGATAATATAGGTTTGGTATCCATAAAAAGTTAGGGGTCAAAATTGAGCTTAATATCTAGAATAGATATAGGACAGTTAATTGGGTTGATAGGCACTTGGTAACAACAAAACAAAAATGGGAATGGAAACACATGTGCACTTGCATATACGTCACTACATATATCATATGATTAAATTGAATGGAATTATTGAATTGTTTGAAATAGTTAAATAAAATTGAAGTTAATGGATAATGTGTTATGATGTGCTTATGAAAATATGATGAACTTGATATACTTGTTGACATATGATGAAATGTGATGTGGTATTCAATATTGGATGATATGATATACATATTTTTGTGATCTGACTTGAGTGGATTCATCGATGATAGTTCACTCACTAAGTTTACAAACTCATCAAAATTGCAGCATTGTTTTTCGGGTTTAGAGAAGTTCTAGCTACTGAGGTTTTATAGTAGAAGTCTAATACTTGCATTTTGAGGAAGAGAATGACTCAAAGGTCTGATCAGCTGAATCTGAGGATTTTAGATCGATGTCTTGGGTAATAACATCCCATTTCATGT
>JAOQMP010000003.1:19128539-19138893 GCA_027563575.1 Erythroxylum pedicellare | reverse complement strand
AAGAACAACAAATTAATAAAATATGCTTAGTTAGGGTGTAGGCCGAGATTGAACCAAAGAACTGGGTCCCTACCGAATTCCCCACATTTTTCATTTTTTTGCATGTTTTCTTTAATTTGTTTTTATTAGTTTGTTTTATTTTATTTTATTCTTTAAAAATCCAAAAGCCCCCTTTTTCCTAAACACCGGTTAATTTCATTCCATAAACTTTACACACACTCTCTGTGGGAACGACCTAGACTCGTCACTGCTACAGTAGTAGTCTAGTTATTTTCTTTTGATTACCGTAACGACGCGCGGTCAAGAGCCCACATTCCAAAATATGAGCTATCGTCTTGTTCACTCCATAGTGTCATGCAAACACTGAACTATGACATTGAGTAAAAAAATTAGGCTTTTCGTCTTCAGGGACACACCTGTGAATCACATTTTCATCATAAATTTTATATAACACAAATTCATCCCAAATATAGTGAGAACACTAAAATAAGAAACACTTCCTTTATTGATATGACAGATAAGAAGGAAGAATACCACCTGGGAGATAGTTTGCAATATCTGTAAACCAAGGATGAAAAGGATTTTCTACCATCATTAAAGCCTCATCAAGAAATTTCTCCTCAATTTCCTCTTCTTTTTTATAGTGCCCCCTTTCAAGTCGCGATAGGTAGTCTGCTATAACATTTTCTGCTACCTTTTTGTCTTTAATCTCAATGCTAAATTCTTATAGCAGAAGCACCCACCGGATGACCCTAACCTTGGCATCCTTCTTGGAAAAGAGATAATGTAATGCCACATGGTCTGTAAAAACAATAACTTGTGGGCCCAAAAGTTAAGAACAAAATTTGTCGCGTGCAAATACCACTGCAAGTAATTCCTTCTTAATAGTGGTATAGATTAGTTGCTTGTGTAGTAGATGACATGCAGCCTTTTCTCCTTCCACTGGCCAAGTACATAACCAATAGCATGGTCACTTGCATCATACATAATCTTAAAGGGAAGAGACCAATCTAGCTACTTCAAAATGGGTGCTCTTTTAAGTGCCTTCTTCAACCTATTAAAAGAATCCAAACAATCATCATCAAACATAAAATACACATCTTTAACTAATAAATGAGTCAAGGGTCTAGCAATAAGAGAAAAATCCTCAATGAATTGTCTGTAGAGCCCTACATGACGAAGAAAAGCTCGGATACCCTTGATGTTGATAGTACCTTTTTAATCCCTTTAGTCTTAGCTCAATCTACCTCAATCCCTCTACATAAGATCTTATGACCCAATAAAATTCCCTTGTGGACTATGAAATGACACTTCTCCTAGTTTAAGACTAGCTGAGACTCGTCGCATCTTTGAAGCACTTTATTTAAATTAAACAAGTAATGATCAAAAGAATCTCCAAAGATAGAGAAGTCATCCATAAATACCTCTATGAGCTTCTCATTCATGTTCGAAAAAATGGCCATCAGGTACCTTTGGAATGTGGTAGGTGCTTTGCATAAGCCAAAAGGCATCCTCCTATAAGCAAAAGTTCCATAAGGATAAGTGAAAGTGGTCTTCTCTTGATCTTGTGGCTATATAAACACCTGATTGTACCTTGAGTATCCATTAAGAAAATAGTAAAATGCATGGCCAGCCACCCTTTTAATCATTTAGTCTATAAAAGGTAAAGGGAAATGATCTTTCTTAATGTCCAAATTGAGCTTCTGGTAATCAATAGACACTTCAGCTTGTGATGGTCCTAGGAGAAATCTTTTCATCTTTTTCATACTCTATCACTATCATGCCTCGCTTCTTAGGCACACACTGTACCAGACTCACCCACTCATTATCCAAAATGGGGTAACTGATCCCCTCATCTGAAAGCTTCACTACATCCTTCTTCATAAACTCTTTCATGTTTGGAATTGACCTTCTCTATCTCTCGCTCACTATTTTACGTCCTTCTTCTAAGTTAATTATATGTATCACCACATTGGGCCTAACCCCCCTAATATAAAAAATTTGGCATCCTATGGCTCTCATCCTCTTCTTAATGGTCTCCACTACTTTCTCTCCTTAATAGGTAGGGTATGGTTCTTACCTAAAGAGGTGTATCTCAAATGGGAAGGTAAGGGTCTAAGCTGTAAAGAAGGGGGCTTAAAAATGGAAGGTGATGTGGGTATAGTTGTTCTCTCCAACTTCTCCTTCTCAACTCCCTCATATAATTCCTCTTTTCTTACACTCTCATCCCTATGTACTTCAATAACTTCATCAACTTCATTCCCAAACTCATCCACAACATCAATCTTTATACATGTAGTACCATCCACTGATTTCTTCAAAGATTTAGACATGTTAAATTCAACCAGCTCGTCACCAATTCTTAAAATAAGTTTTCCTTCATGCACAGAAACTAATGTCCTAATAGTATTCATAAAGGGCCTACCAAAAATCAATGGACAATGTCTATCGGCTTCAAAGTTTAACACAACAAAATCAATAGGAATGATAAACTTATCTACTTTTACTAACACATCTTCTACAACTCCAGATGACCTCTTGATGGAATGATTCGCAAGTTGAATGAGCATGATGTTGGCTTGACCTCTCCTAATCCCAATTTCATGAAAATAGACAAAGGAATCAAGTTAATACTTTCACATAAATCATATAAACATTTAGAAAATTCAAAGTCACCAATAACATATGGAGTAGTCAACTCCCTGGATCTTGTAGTTTTGAAAGCATTGTGCTTGATATAATCAAACTACAATTCTCTATTAAGGTTACCGTCTGATTGTCCTCCCAAGTGTTTTTATGTCTAAGTATTTCTTTAAGAAACTTCACATACTTGGGCATACACTCCAAGGCTTCCACCAATGATAAGTTAATTTGAAGCTTCTTCAGTTTCTCCATAAACTTGGAAAACTAAGTGTCTACCTAATGTTGTCTCACCCCTTATGGATATGGGAGTTTAGGCTTGTAGGGTGGTGGTGATACCTATGGCCTCTCTTCTACTTTCTATTCTTCTATCTCCTTTCCTTTCTCCTAACTTTCCTTTTCTGCACTTGGTTCCTCTAGTTTCTTACCACTCTGAAGTATGATGGCCTTGAGTTGTTCCTTTGGGGTTTGCTTCAGCGTTGCTTTGTAGGCTACCTGCCTTTCTAGAGAAAAAAAAGCAGTAGCAAGTTGACCTACCTGCGCCTCCAAGTCGTGGATGGAGGAAGCATGGTTCTTCAAGATTTGTTAAAAAACTTAACAAACAGTCTCGGGCAATGTCGTCAAAAACTTGTTTATTGCAAAATCAATTCACAAGTTTTATGCTCAGAACTGTAAGTATATGGGGTGTAACTTGTAGTAAAAAACACATTTCAACCCCTCAAAGATTGTTTTTAGATGCTACTTAATGCAGGTTGCTTTGTTTGAGAACCAATTTTAATAATATAAAAAAATAAACTAAATTAAAAAACTATCAATGAACAAATGATAAGGTAAAAGTGTAGAAACTTGGAATTTAAGATTTAACAATTAGAGATCACTTTTTCCCTATCTTATCTCCCTCCTACCTTGTTAATTGAATTGTGCCTCACCTAAGATGTCCTAATGTATTAACTACTCTCTCTCAAGGTGTAATTAATTTTCCTTAGCCAAATTAAATGGAAAGGATTAAGCAATCTCTCAATTTGTAAAATCAATCCACCAATTCAATAAGTTATGAAGTTATCCTATGGGTAATCAACTAATTAGCCAAGATCTCACTCTAACTAACCAATTAACTTGATGAATGTAGGTATATAGAGTGCCAATTTTCATTGTACAACCTTACACAATTTACCTAACTCAATTTCTCAATATATTGCAAAGTATAAGCTCAACATTCATTAAAAGCATCATTCATTCAAATCAACAAAGTAGGAGTTCAACAAGTAGTTCAAAAGCAATCTCTATAAATAACTCAGCCACTCATTATGTCATTAACATCCCCATCAACCAAAAATTCCATAATAAAGATGCTAAAAGAGAAAAGCAAAATAATCTAGATGAAGCAAGCTCCTCCTCTTCTTTTCCCAAATTTGGAATATCTAGAGTTGGTGTGCTCTTTGCCCAATTTGGAATGGAAATCTTGACTCTCTACCTCTCTCTAGTCTCTAAATTTGTTTTATAGCTCAAGGAGGTAAGTTCTCACGACACCCCTTCGACCTTAGGGATTTGTACCCTTATATAGTCACAAGAACCTAAAAATAAGTGACACTTGCTTGTCTTTTTGGGTTACCTACAGTTGTGGGCATTAGCATGAATCTCATGATCTTGGGTTTTATCTTATAACTACTCCACTAATTTTCTTCTCTCTTAGACCACAAAGGTGGCCACCCTTCATTCTTACATCAAAACGATCAATCTTACCCTAAATTAACATCAAACATAAAAGAACAACCATGAAGATCAAACTAAACAAAAACATACAAAATAAGTCCTAAAACACAACAATAATAACCTATTATACAAGAAACACATGCCAAATACTTAGAAAAACACACACTAATGTACAACTATTAGATACGGGCCAGAAATGATCTCGGTATCCACAACAAATATAGGATAGTAAATTGGGTTGATAGGCACTTGGTCACAACAAAACAAAATGAGAATGAAACACAGATGCATTTGCATAGACATCCCTAAATGTATCAAATGATTGAATTGAAGTAAATTATTGAATTGTTTGAAATGGTGAATTACAGTTGAAGTAAATGAGGATTTGTTATATGATGTATTTTTCAAAGTATGATGAAATGTGATGTGGTATTCAATACTGGATGATATGATATACTTATTTTTGTGATCTGACTTGAGTGAATACATCGATGATGGTTCACTCATTGAGTTCACAAACTCATTAAAATTGTAACATTAGTTTTTAGGTTCAAGGAATTTCTAAATACTAAAGTGCCATAGTAGAAATCTAATACTTGGATTTTGGGGATGAGAATGGCTCAAAGGTTTGCTCAGTTGAATATGAGGAGTTTAGATGGATGTATTTTGTATTAGCATCCTATTTCGTGTTATATTTTTTATACTAAGTTTTGAACTCATAAAAATGTTGCTTAATGTATTTGTGGAATTTGAATTGTAATGACATGTGAATTTTATGCTTGTGAATGAAATGGGAAGAGATGAGTTTTTAAAACGCTTTTGATATGTTTGATGCCTTTAATGATTTGGTTTTATTGTCCTAATGTATCATAGAATATGTTCTTGAATATGCTCTAGGATGTTCAGGTTTATGCTTTATGGGAGTAGTATGTTACAGTTTTGGTGTCAGAGCATGGTTTGACATCTTTAGGGACATATATGAACATTTCAACTTGGCATATAGAAAGAGACCCATTAGTTATCATTATTATTGTTTGTTATAGGTCATCTACCATAAGGGACTGTGTCGTAGAGTCAGCTAATCTTGAGTCAATAGGAGCTAATAGAGAGTCCCCTATGCCCCAGTCTGAACAAATGCCTTAGAGATTTCCTAAGAGGAGAGAAAGGAGGTACAATAAACTTAGGAAGTAGGGGGTTGTAGACTTCTATGAAAGTATAGACCCTACCAAGGCAAAGGGCTTGCTGGAGAGAATAAAGAGAGTATTTGATCAAATAGACTGTGAGCCCGATGAGAGGTTCGATTACATAGTCCCTTTACTGCAAGGTCTAGCCTATAAGTGGTGGAGGACAGTTCTGGGTAGTTCCACCTGACCTTGCAGACTGACATCGGAGGACTTCCTAAAGGTCTTTAAGGATAATTACATGCCAAAGATCTATTTGGATATGAAGATGAAAGAGTTTCTTAATCTAAAACAGGGAAATCTCACAGTAGTTGAGTATGATGTACGGTTTAATAAACTATTAGGGCATGCTACTGCTCTGATCCCGACTGAGGAGGATAAATGTAGGTGATTTGAGAATGGTTTTAATATGGAGATCAGGACAAGGTTAGCTATTACAAATTTAAATAGTTTTACTGAGTTGCGAGTTGCTTTGATTCGGATTGAGCAGTTACTAAAGGATGAACACGGAGAGTATAGACAGGGGTTTAGGATTAAGAGGCAGGGTGAGTTTTAAGCTGACTCTGGCAGGAAATTTAGTAAATGCCAGAATAGATCATCGCAATCACAGTCGAGATCGAGGCAGTCAGGGTTTAGACCTAAAGAAGGTTTTGTTCATTCTGGTGGTGATAGAGGTTAGGCATCTAGAGGACAGACTTATGGTAGAAAAATACAACAAATTCCCAATTGTGAATACTATGGAAAAGGACATGGTAGAGTATGTTGGAAGGTATCGGGAGCTTATTTACACTATAGCTCTTTAGAGCATTAAATTGGAGACTGTCCAGTAACT
Organism: Erythroxylum pedicellare; assembly: GCA_027563575.1. Lineage (NCBI taxonomy): Eukaryota > Viridiplantae > Streptophyta > Magnoliopsida > Malpighiales > Erythroxylaceae > Erythroxylum > Erythroxylum pedicellare. The sequence goes on along the minus strand of JAOQMP010000003.1, from coordinate 19,132,527 downwards.
TTAGGAGCACAGTCTGGAGAGAGGGGAGGATCAATTACAAAGAGGACTGTCCAATAGAGCAGAGCCAGTGGAGCAAGACAAAGAGGCAGAGGTAAGGGTAAAGCTAATTCAGCAAGTCCTAGTGTTAGGACTGAGGTACAGCCACAATCCCAAGCTAGGACCTTTGCTATTACGAGATAAAAGGCACAAAATTTTCCAGATGTTGTTGCAGGGGTGTTACATGTCCTTAATTTTGAGGCATTTGTATTTTTAGATCCCAGATCTACACATTCATTCATTACCCCACATCTAACATCTAAATTGCATTATGAGAAAGAGATGTTGAAATTTGGCTTAAAGGTGAGAACTCCAGTAGGTAGTACTACAGTAATTGGAGAAGTATGTAGAGGGTGTATTATTCGAGTTAACCAGACTGAGTTGAAAGCCGATTTGATAGTACTACAATTGAAAGAGATAGACCTTATTTTAGGTATGGATTGGCTTACTATTCTTAGGGTTGTGATGAATTTTTATACTAAGGAAGTTATTCTAAAATCTCCTACTCAACCAAGGGTGATATTTCGAGGTGTTAGTCAAGTAGTGCCAGCTAGATTGATTTCATCAACGAGCACTTTTAGACTGATTCGATATGGAAGTGAGGCCTATTTAGCTTATGTGATTGATACCCGAGTTGAATAGACGTTACACGATATTACTGTTGTTAGGAGTTTTTTAGATATTTTTCCTACTAAATTATCGGGATTACCACCAAATAGGGAAACGAAGTTCACCATTGACCTTATCCCAAGTAGTGTTCCTATATCTATTCCTCCTTATAGGATGACACCTGTGGAACTTAAAGAACTTAAGACTCAGTTTTAGGATTTGTTAGATAAGGGTTTTATTAGACCTAGTATGTCACCACAGGGAGCTCCAATTTTGCTTGTGAAGAAGAAATATGGGACTTTGATATTGTGCATTATAGGCAATTAAATCAGGTGACAATGAAGAATAAATATCCCTTACTGAGAATAATTGATTTACTCGATCAGTTATAGGGAGCTCAGGTGTTTGCTAAACTGAATTGGAGGTTAGGCTATTATTAATTGAAAATAATAGAAGCTGGTGTACCAAAGAGTGTATTTAGAACCAGATATGGACACTTTAAGTTTTTGGAAATGCCTTTTGGATTGAAAAATGCTCCGGTGGCCTCTATGACATTGATGAATAAAGTATTACGATCTTACTTAGATCACTTTGTTATTGTATTCATAGATGATATTTTGGTGTATTCAAGGAGTAAAGAAGAACATTATGAGCATTTGAGGTTAATTTTACAGATATTGAGAGAGAAGTAACCGTATGTCAAGTTCAGTAAGTGTAAATTCTGGCTTGATTAGATGGTGTTCTTAGGTCATGTAGCATCTGGACAGGGCATATAGGTAGACCCAAATAAAGTAGAAGCAGCGATGAAGTGGGAGGCACCTAGAAATGTGTTAGAGATTTGGAGTTTTCTTAGATAGTAGGTTATTACAGGAGGTTTATTGAGGGGTTCTCATTGATCTCAACCCTTTTGAAAAATCTTCTAAGGAAGAACGTACCTTTTCGATGGACTGATGAATGTTAAAGGAGCTTTGATGAGTTAAAATTTCGATTAACTACGACACTAGTATTGGTTATTCCATTTAGATCTCGAGGATATGTTATATACAGTGATGCTTTACATCAGGGGTTAGGGTGTGTTTTGATGTAGTATGGTAGAGTGACTGCTTATGCTTCGAGATAGTTAAGGAATTATGAGTTCAATTATCCAGTTCGTGATTTAGAGCTTGCTGCAGTAGTGTTTTCTTTGAAAATTTAGAGACATTATTTATATGGCGAAACGTTTCAGATTTTTAAGGAACATCGATATTTGAGATATCTGTTGAGTCAAAAGGAACTTAATATGAGACAAAGGAGGTAGATTGAGTTACTTAAAGATTATGATTGCACGATAGAGTATCATCCAGGTAAGCCTAATGTTGTAGCTGATGCATTAAGTAGGAAATCTAATAGCAATGTAGCATAAATTCAAGCATCAAACTTACCAAATCTAGTTCAACTGAGAGCACTAAATGTTGAGCTAAGTTTGGGACAGAATGAAGCATTTTTTGGTACATTGAAGCTTAGAGTAGTATTATACGAAAGGATCAGAATAGCTCAAAGCAAAGACCCAAAACTAGTAAAGATTGTAGAGAAGTTAAAACATAATCCAAGTTCTGAGGTTGAGTTAAGAAATAATACATTATGGTTGAATAAGAGATTATGTGAATCAGATGTTGATGGATTGAGAAAGGAAATTTTGGAGGAAGCACACATAGCAGCCTATGCTATGCATCCTAGTACTCCTAAGATGTACAATACTCTGAAACAACATTTTTGGTAGCCAGGGATGAAGAAGCAAGTGGCTGAGTTTGTTGCCAGTTGTTTGACATATCAACAAGTTAAGTCAAAGCATTAGGCACCAGTTGAAAAATTGCAGTCATTACCTATTCTAGAGTAGAAATGAGAAAGGATTACAATGGATTTTATTATGGGTTTACCGAGAATTTCGAGATAACATGATGCCATATGGGTCATTGTGGACAAATTAACAAAATTAGCTTATCTATTAGATAGGATAACACACTATATCAGTTAGCCTGGAGATATGTAAATGAGATAGTGAGATTACATAGGATTCTTGTGTTTATTATATCAGATCGAGATCTCATATTTACTTTTAGATTTTGGGGCAGCCTACAAACAACATTGGGTACAAAGTTGAATTTTAGTACAACATTTCGTCCTTAGACAAACGAACAGAATGAGATAACTATTCATACTGTCGAGGATATGCTTAGGGCTTATGTTTTGGAGTTTTAAGGAGCATGGGATGAATATGTAGCTCTCATTGAATTTGCTTACAATATTCATTATGAGGTGTTATATGGTAGAAGGTGTAGAGCACCTTTGTACTGGGATGAAAAAGGTCTAAGGATTGTAAAAGGCCCAGAGTTGATTCAAGATACCATTGACAAGGTAAAATTGATCCACAGTAAGATTAAGGCAGCTCAAGACAGGCAAAAGAGTTATGTTGATCAGCACCAGAGGATATGGAGTACCAAGTAGGAGACATGATATTTTAAAAGCCATTTTTCCCAATGCTGGATGGTACTTTAATAGCATAACTTTGATCCGAAAAAACCCCAAAATAAATTGTGTAATGGGTGATTGATTGCTCAATAAATAAACTAAATGGCAAAGCTAATTTTGGCCTTGTGAGCGGGATAGAGATAATTAGCAGTTAGGAAGAGATAGAAAAATAAAAGCAACTAAAACTAGAGGAAAGAAGCAGCAGCTGGGAGGAGAGAAGAAGAATGCTAAAAATCATCTTACCTTTTGGACAAATTAGGGTTGATAAAGCCTCTTGATTTGTCTCATTTTCCCTTGTATAAATAAAGCCAACAAGCAGAGTGTAAGGCTAAAATAGTCATGAGGATTTAAACTCATCCTTATGCTCATTTCATGGACAACTCATGCCCTTACTAAGGTTAGGCATGCAAATTTTCATTTAATTTCCACTTTGCCATTTAATCTCATACTTCAAAATAATTAAACATTTGACACCCAATTTCCCATATAACTATACCATATAATTATATGCATTATTTTGTTGAGCAATAAATTTATATAACATGTCATACATATTAAATAAATTTACCTAGGATTAAATTTATTATCTAATAGCATTTATTCTAATACCATATGATGACCAAAACAATTATAACACTTATAATTAATTTTATCATGATACTCATATTTCCATAAGATATACTAGAATAATTTCCTTTTTCTAAACAAGGTAACTGTTTGAAGTGATGTGAAATCAAAGTCTAGATTTTCTACTATTTTAAAATCCATCAAGCTCCTGCTTATCTAATCCCTTTTCTTTTTTCTCTTCTTGCAGGCCTGCCTAAAATTAAGAATA
>JAOQMP010000003.1:19093725-19111303 GCA_027563575.1 Erythroxylum pedicellare | reverse complement strand
AGCCTTTTTAGATTGACACATTCATATCAGTCTTATTATATTTTTGTCTATGTGTGACTTTCATGGCATTTACATCCTGACTTTGCTTTGATTTTCTATTCGAGACCACATTTTTATCAGATGCATTAATATGAAAACGATGTAGGCATTCTTTGTTTTACAAGTTACATTAAGCAAAAAATGTATTCATTAATATGATTTTTCATTTTGTTAAGCCTCCTTAAGCTTTATTATCCTTTTTTTGTGCTAACCACATTACAAGCCTTTAACTTAACCAAATATCTTACCTAAGCCTTAAAGCTAGTGGGGCATTTGTGATTGCTGATGTTTGTGGATGAACAAGAGCATAAGTGTGGCGTTGTGCATATATATGGTTGGCTATAATTAATGGAATGCGATTCTATCTTTTATCAATGAATTCCATTATTAATGTAGTTTCTTTCAATTTTTGTCTTAAAAATATATAAAAATAAAAATAAAGAAAAAAGGGAATAAAAGAAAGAAGTTATCAAGGAGGAAAGTCGTATATTTTGCAAAGTAATTTATTTGTTTTTACAAAAAGAAAGAAGAAACGAATTGATAAATGAAAAGTTTTACATCCTCAACAAAGGTTCATGGAATAACCCTCAAAACAAAGTACTACAATTGTTGGGGGAGACATGGATTAATGCATCATACGTATGACAAAGTAGTGGAAGTGTCAGAATCTAAAATCCGACCCATGACATACTAAAAAGTTAGAATCTCATATGCATGCATAAACAAATTATATGAACATGATATATATGCCTTTCGATTCTCCTCCTTTCTTGGTTCTTCTCCTTGTTTGGGTTTTTGCAAACACCCAACCCTTAGTTTGGAGTATGGGCTATGTGTCAACTCCTACTAGACTGACTATGTCACATATAGTCCAAGTGATGCTAGTTCTTGACTCGGGGTTCTCATTACTATATTTGTCATTGAAGACTCTCTTCATGAGATATAACTGCTCTGGCTAGAGACTTCTAAGTAATGACCCCGACAAGAGGCCATGGGTATCATCTCCTTCTATCAAGAGTGGTGAATCCTTTATTGGCTACCTAGTTACTTTCGAATACTAATAGTTATATCGAATCACCACCCTATGAGCGACCTCGTCTTGAGGCAACAAGGAATGATGTCAAAGAACACGATCAGTATTTAAGATATACTTAAGTACCTTAATTCTAAGGATATTTATGCCATTGATATGATGAGATTAATCATTTACATTTGATAGATCATCCATATGACAATCTCATAGTGGGTCATCCAATGTACTTACTACTCTTAGTAAGCAGCCATATGTTAACTTTAAACATCTCATGTTTACAGTTTGTGAGATCCATTGCTTGATCAAATCAGGGAGTATAATATATGCTAGTCTATCTGAATTAATAATATCTTATCTTATTAATCATATGAATAGGGATAATTTAGACACTAACATAATTGCATATGTAGGAATCTCATTATCATGATCTGATCATAATTTCTTTAATTCTATGTTTTGTATCATGGAATTCATTAATTTGATTTAAGATCGATATCAATTCTTAAATAAATGAACATCAAATTAATGAAAAATTGTATTTCGCTTTATTAATAATTTTTTTTTTGTATAAAAGTGCTAAAGGTGATTGCCTTTAGAGCACTACTTTAACGATCTCCCACTTACACTAAAGCTAATTGCCTTTATGTAATACTATAGGCGAGTACATTAGAATCAAATTTCAATTGATAAAATGGCTTAGTTAAAGGATTAACAACGTTCTGATTTTTGGGCACTCTCTCTATCTTAACATCACCTCTATCAATTATCTCCCTAATAAGGTGATATCTCCTAAGTACGTGCTTAGACCTCTTATGAGACCTTAGATCTTTGGCTTAAGCAATAGCCCCATTGTTGTCACAATATAGCAGTATCGGGACTACAATGCTTGGAACCACTCTAAGTTCCATAACGAACTTCTTAATCTAAAAAGCTTCTTTTGCAACTTTTGCAGCTACAATGTACTATGTTTCGGTCATCAAATCTACAATCATCTCTTGTTTAGAACTTTTCCAACTAGTTTTGGAGTCATACTGGTCAGATTGAAAACTGGCATTTGTATATCTGCTCACTATTATCTCTCCATCTCCATACAGCAAGAATACATCCTTATTCCTTCCTAAGTACTTTAAGATATTCTTGACAACCACCCAGTGACACCCACCAAGATTTAATTGATATCTACTCATAACACTTAGAGCATACGATATATCAGGTTTAGAACATAACATAGCATATATGATTGATCCTATTGCTGAAGCATACAGGATCAAACTCATGCGAGTCCTCTCTTCTTACGTCTTTAGACACATAGATTTCGAGATTTTTGTCCCATGTGTTATGGGAAGAAAACCTCTCTTGGACTGTTCCTTGCTAAACCTCTTTAGCACTTTATGTATATATATAGACTGTGAAAGACCTAGCAACTTTCTTGATCTATCTTTATAGATCTTTATTTCCAATATATAAGTTACTTCTCTAAGGTCTTTCATGGAGAAATTTTGGGACAACCAAATTTTGATTGATTGCAAAATTGAGACATCATTTCCTATCAGTAATACGTCGTCCACATATAACACAAGGAATATAATAACACTCCCACTAACCTTCTTGTACACACAATGTTCATCCGGATTTTGTGAGAAACCAAACTCTTTGATTGTCTTATCAAATCAGATGTTTCAACTCGTAGATGCTTATTTCAATCCATAAATGGATTTGTGAAGCTTACATACCATTTTTCCATTTGTGGATGTGAAGCCCTCAGGTTGTATCATATATACATCCTCGATAAGGTTTCCATTAAGTAAAGTCATCTTCATATCCATTTGCTATATCTCATAATCATAATGATTAGCAATAACTAGGAGTATTCTATTGGGTTTAAGAATGGCTGCGGGGTAAAATGTCTCATCATAGTCAATTCCTTATCTTTGACGATAATCTTTAAAGACTAACCTCACTTTATAGGTAATCACATTACCTTCCATATCGATTTTCTTCTTGAAAATCCACTTGCACCTTATAGATTTTAGCCCTTTAGGTGGGTCAACCAAAGTCCATACTTGGTTTTCAAACGGAATCCATTTCAGACTTCATGGCTTAAAGCCAATTTTCAAATTTTAAACTCTTTAGAGCTTCTTCATAGGTTGTAGGCTCATCGTCCTCAATGGAACATTACATATCTTACTTGACCTACAAACATTATGTGTGTTAGAAGGTTCAAATGTTGTCTTATCTTTATGAATAAAAATCTCAAGTTTAGGTAATTGACCTGCATTTGTTTGAGCATCATCAACTTCATCAAGTTCAACTTTGCTCCCACTCTCTTCTATTAGAAGAAACTCTTTCTCTAAAAAGACAGCAAACACCTTTTGCTCTAAAGCATTGTAGAAATGATATCTAACTGTTTCCTTAGGATATCTTATAAAAAAACATTTATCACATTTCACTTAAAGTTTGTCTGGTTGAATCCACTTCACATAAGATGGATAACCTTAAACTTTCATTTGAGAAAGATAGGGCTTTTTGTTAGTCCATAACTCATATGGAGTAACTTCAACTACTTTTGAAGGGACTCTATTTATCACATAAACAACAATCTCGAGTGCATAACCCCAAAAGGATTTTGGTAGATCTGCTAAGCCCATCATCAACCTTACTATATCCAACAAGGTTCGGTTTCTCTTTTCAACCACACCATTATGTTGAGGTGTGTAAGGTGGAGCCCATTGGGATACAATCCTATTATCCCTGACATAAGTTATAAACTCTTCGTTCAAGTATTCACCACCTTGATCTGATTGAAGTGTCTAGATACTTCTACTGAGCTGTTTCTCTACTTTATGTTTGAACATTTAAATGATTCAAATTGTATCTCATTAGATACGCATACCCATATCATGAATAATCATCGATAAAGGTAATGAAGTACATAAAACTACCTTTATCTTAATGGACATCGGACCATATACATCAAAATGTATTAGGTTTAATAATCCATTTACTTGTTTACCATTTCGTTTAAAAGATAATTTAGTCATCTTGCCTAATAAGCATGATTCATATGTGTCATATGATTCATAATCAAATAACCCTAAGCTACCACTCTTGTGTAACTTTGTCATACCATCTCTCACTTATATGGCCAAGTCGACAATGTCATAAGTAAGATGATTTTAAGTTATCTCATTTTTGTCTTTTATTGTCATTGATATTTAAAATTGGATTGCACATACTAAGATGTAAATACCATTGAACAATGTAATAGTACCATACAACATTTCATTCAACTTAATTGAACAACCATTGTTTGAAAAAGTTAAATGAAATCTTGCTTTATTAAGACATGAGACAAATATAATGTTCTTTGTCATAATGGGTACATAATAGCAATTATCCAAAACTAACTTTAGCCTACTAGGAAGATATAAAATATATTCTCTTATGGCTAATGCAACAACTCTTGCTCCATTTTCCACTCGTAGGTCCATCTATCCCTTCTTGAGCAGTTTACTATCCCTGAGACCCTACATATCAACACATATGTATGAGCCACATCCGGTATCTAATGCCCAAATGTTATGATCAGAAATAGTATTAACCTTAATGACAAATAACATACCTAAAGTAGACGGTGGGGCATCTAATGCCTTTTTCTACTTCATCGACTCCAAATAAGCTTTGCAGTTCCTCTTCTAATGTCCTTCTTTGTTGCAATAAAAGCATATCCCCTTTCATGTTGTGTCCTTTTCCTTGTTCTTGGCTATACCTCCCATTGGCATATTGGATTTATTTTTCTTCTTTTGGTTCTTCTTGCGAGAACCAGAACCAGAGTCCACCAGCATCATAGCCTTACTATCTTTCTTCACAGTTTACTCATCTTTTTTGAGTAGATTAATCAGCTCATATATTAAGGTGAATATTTAGTTCATCTGATAGTTAAGCACAAATTGTGAATAACTATCGGCCAAATCAGTCACAATTAAGTCTATACTTAATTCATGATCCATTATAAATCCTAAATTGGCTAACCTCTCAGAGTGTCTGTACATCTTCAGCACATACTACATTGGAGATGATCTCTCAGCTATCTTAGAGCAGAAAACCAACCTCGAGGCTTGAACCTTTCAAACTGAGCTTGCTCAGCAAACAATTCTCTTAGATGGTAGACTATGGTATGAGCATCCATAGCCTCATGATGCTTTTGTAGTTCTGGTGATATAGAGGCCAGCATAATACAGTTAGGTAGCTCACTATCATCCAGTAGCTTTTTATAAGCTTTATGATCCTCATTAGATGCATCAGTAACAGGGGGATCGGGAAGTGGTTCATCTGGGATTAGTTTTTCATATTTGAGAACAATTCTCAAATTCTGTATTCGGTATAAGAAGTTAGGTCCCATGAGTTTGTTGGAGTAGTAAGGACCGTAGGTTCACACTAGACTCAGACATTGTGGTGATTCAATAACCTAGAAGAATGAGAGAGAATGTTAGAATGTACATAAATGCATATTGATAAGGATTTTAAAACATATGCATTGTGGGTCCCACTATTTTTATCCAAATCTATAGCCCTCACTACAAATTCGAGAAAAATTATAGTTTTCCTGATGGCTCGATATCCAATATCACCAAGAACGACCTTGGGTTTGCCCAACAAGCCACCTTAGGTTAATCAGTAGGTATCATTCATACCAATTACATTCAATTATGCAACTATTAACTTGTGCCATCAACTTTTGATTTAGCACACTCATTAGATTATCAACTCTTAATCCATATACATATGATGTATAGAACCCAACTTTGCCTTTATCAACGTTGACCTTGGGTTTGCCCAACAAATCAACACTTCCAGTTAAGACCATCCCATTAATTCAAAAATCTAATTTCCATGGTTTGAACATAATCGTGTAGAGCAGGCTTGGGTTTGCCCAATAACCCAACTCTAAAAGAACTCTGGTTTTGGTCATATTAATGGAAGGCTTAAGTCCTAATATTTCGATTGATGGATTTGTTCTTTGGTCTTATCATTAGTAGGAAGGTATTTATGTATATATATCTCATACATATATTCAGATTATGGACAACTTAGTTAAATTGAGCCTTTGTCTATAGCCACTCTTAAAATGCATCTAATGCATATATCACACAAAGGAGGTTCAATTTAGGTTGTGACTTGACTATGCATATAAGTTTGTGATTCGATTCAACTTTTGAACCGAATTGTGTAGTAATGTTAGTATCTTCTAATTCAAATTATGAGTTTGATTCGATTAGGAACCCTTAAATTCAATTATTTTGATGTCTCAATTAAACACTTTAATTCTAGTACATATGTCTTTTTCTAGTCACACTAGTAATGCCATGGTCAAAATCATCAAGATAAATAAATTAATATGCTAGACACTAAAAATACTGATTTGATGTCCGAAAAATTTCCCAGAACCCTAATTTTGAACTGACACACTTAGTATGCTACTAGCATCAAAATAATACATTTCTTATCTTATAAAAACTTTATTAAGGTCTTATAACCGAAACACATACATAATACATCATTAAACAAGTCAACTCTGTCAACTTTCAGAAAGTTGACCAATGTTGACTTTGACTTGATTTATTAATTGGATAAATTTCAATTAATTCTAGAAAAATTCCAAAGTCTTATACACATTCTAATGTGTCTAATAAAAAATTCCAGAGACTAAATCCTAGGAATTATTTATTAAGCTACTGGAATTAGCCAACACATCACATGGCTATGACACTTATCATATTACTTCTAACACTAGTCATACTCTACATCATGCATGCATAAGATAATCACTTTGACAATAAGTGCCATGTATCTCATACACGTGGCAATATCTTATCTTGCATGTCCATATAGAAAATTCATAAAAATAATTTTATAAAATTTAATATGAAATTTAAAAGCATGCGTGTTCATTAAATTTCCAGAATTTCCCAAAACTACATACATGCATCAGGCTGAAACTAAATTCGCAATAAAATGGAAAATGACATTCAATTGCATCTTCATTTTACAGAAACATAACATAAAACCTTATAAACATTTATGTGAAAGAAAATAAGAAATTTGTTTCTACAATTATTACAAAAATTTCAAAATCAAAACATGCATTCAGTTTTCCAGAAATTCCCAAAAACCAACATATGAACATACTGGATATTAATTCAAATTAAAATAGTAAATGACAATTAACAAAGGTGCTACTTGGGAGGTAACCTACGGAAAGTTTGTTCTTTTTTCTTTACATTTTCACAATTTCTTTTTTAATTAAATACTCTATTTCTTACATTTAATGTTACATTGGGGACAATGTAAGTTTTAAGTGAGAGGGTGAGGAACTTGTTGTTTATGTTTGTGTTAAGCTCGTTCTGTGTATTTTCAAGTTTTTTTGCATAAAAAACAAAAAATATTTTCTCCTTTTCTATTGCTTATAAGATACATATTCATATTTAGAGAGTGGAATTAACTAGAAAAATTCATGCCATCTTGGGCATGCACTTTTACTCTTGTGATTGGTTAATGAACATCATCTTTAGAAGAGTAGTGACTAGTGGGTAGATATAAACCACTGAGATTTTGAGCCTTTTTAGACTGACACATTCATATCAGTCTCATTGGTTTTTGTTTATGTGTGACTTTCATGATATTTACATCCTGAATTTGCTTTAATTTTTTATTCGAGACCACATTTCTATCAACTGCATTAACATAAAAACGATATAGGCATTCTTTATTTTACAAGCTACATTAACCAAATAGTATATTTATTGATATGATTTTTCGTTTTGTTAAGTCCCTTTGAGCTTTATTATCCTTTTCTTTTTGTTCTAACCACATTACAAGCCTTTAACCGAACCAAATATCTTACCTAGGCCTTAAAGCTAGTGGAGCATTTGTGATTGATGATGTTTGTCGATGCACAAGAGCGTAAGTGTGGAGGTGTGCATATATACGGGTTGGCTATAATTAATGGAATGCGATTATATCTTTTATCAATGAATTCCATAGTTGATGTAGTTTCTTCCAATTTTTGTCTACAAAATATATAAAAATAAAAGTAAAGAAAAAAAGAGAACAAAAGAAAGAAGTTATCAAGGAGCAAAGTCATAGATTTTGCAAAGTAATTAATTTGTTTTGAAAAAAGAAACAAGAAATGAATTAATAAATGAAAAAGTTTACATCCTTAACAGAGGTTCATAGGATAACCATAAAAAAAAAGTACCATAATTGTTGGGGGAGACATGGATTTCTGCATCACATGTATGCCAAAGCAGCGGAATTGTCAGAATTTAAATTCCGACCCTATGACATTCCAAAAAGCCTGTTGGCCCCTGAATTTTTTTCTTTAATTAAACATGATTTAAATGAATTATGAGGTTATAATAGGTGAATTTTTTGGGGTTAATTTTTTTAATGTCTATGTTAGTAGAATTTATTGCATGGGTTAGTTAAACTAAAAGTAGTAAGAGTGCATAAAAGGGTATTTTAGGTAGCTTACTTAAAGTTAAAAACAATAAGGCATTAAAGGAAGGGCATAGTGGACATTTTACCTTCATTAAGGGTAGAATGGGAAAAAGAAGAGTGATCTTGCTCTTAAGAAGGAAGAAAAACGAAGATAGAGAAGGAAGAAGAGAAATAACAAATCAAAGAGAGAAAGAAGGGAAGTTTCGATGGTTTGAGAGAAAAGAAGAGAGTTGAGCTAGGGTTTCATCTTTTCTAAGTTTTTTTTTAGAGCTTTTAAGGTTAAGCAAGAAAAGAAAAAGGTAGAGGAAGATAAGAGCTTCCATTTATGCAAATAATCTCTTTATAAACAATTTTATTGAATATGCTTTGTGGGTTTTCAATTTTGCAACCCTAGTGAAGTTGGGATTTTTGCCTATAAACAGAGGAACAAGAACAGAGGCACGCTTGAGCAAGTTATAAGTAAGGAATTCAAGGTGGGTTACATTTTTATAATTAAGTAATAAGCCATTAATGCCCCTTTCAAGAAATGGAAATAAATGATTTCAACTACTTTTTAAATGTGCATTTATTGCTCTTTAAATGTTTTGAGAATGTGCTACATGTTTTGTATATGAAGTGTGTTTTGAATTATGAATTGAAAATGATTTTTGAAAGGATATCAAGTTTATAAAATCAAGTTTCGAAAAATTGTCATCATAGGCAATAAGTTATGAAGTATATGACTATATGAGTTTGTGGTAGTCCCCTAAGTTAAGTTAAGTGTACTTTGACAAAAGGTTTCTCCCGCCTGCCCGCTAGTGGTATGGAGCTCCTTCATGAACTCCCCTAAGTTCAAGGCTACACAAAACCATTATATGGGATTGCATTAGTATGTTCTGTTCACGGCTACACTTATGGGAAATGTGTAATACGTTCTATTTTGGATCCACCCAAACCATTCCGATGTACTTATGTGTTTAATTGTGTTGGCAAGTTTGATAATGCATGAATTAAGTTGCTTATGAATTGTTAATAAATTGAGATTTGGGAAATATATGTATCTTGATTCAATGTGAGTTTTAAAATGGTTTCGCTTACTACCGATTATAAATCTGTTACCCACAAGCTTTAAGCTCACCTCTCCATTTCCGTCCCATCTTCAGGTAGAGAGCATGAGATCGAGTAACTAAGAATCGGGGCACCACTCCACTTTTGCAGTGTTTTAGTATTTTAATCTAAGTTTGTAAAACAAGGCTTTAGTTGCATTTTGAGCAATTCTAGTTTATATAAACTTTGTATTTTTGGATTATGATGTGTTGTGGCTCAAAATGCCCATTAAAGCTTTGTAAAACTCTTATATTTTGATATTAATGAAATATATTGACGTTTTATCCATAATTATCCAAGTCTTTTCATTGCATTTTTCAAGCTTTTCATAGGTGTAGAAATTGTGTTCTGGCTTCAGGAGAAAAACTGCATTAATCTAGGATGAATTGGACAAAAAAAATTTCTTGGAATGTGTAGCTTGTCTTTCTAGCTTTCCAATGGTATAAAGAATGGAATTTTTAATATCAGTGTTAAGAGATATGACCATTAAAGTGGTGATATTGCATAAGATGTTTATACAGAACAGCTATAGTAAAAAATAAGTCATTTGAGTTGAGATTTGGGAGTTTAATACAACCAAATTAGTAATTGAATGTTTAAGGAGTGATATCGCATCAGAATAAGCGAATTTGGGAAGAGTATGAGCGAAAGTGATGTTAGAATGGATGTAGGAACCATTGGAGATGCTTTGGAGAGTGTAGTTAGTGTTTTAGAACTTTAGGTAATGTGAGGAAGACTCTGTAGAAACCCCATCATCTGATTCAGCTTGAATGAATCCATCATCTAGTTCAGCTTTGACTGAACCATCGTCTGATTCAGCTTTGACTGAATCCATCATTTGATCTAGCTTTAACTAACCCATCGTCTAATTCAGCTTTAACTGAAACCATGGTCTGGTTCAGCTTTAACCGAATCCATCGTCTGATTCAGTTTGACTAAATCCATTGTCTGATTCAGCTTTGACTGAACCATTATCTGGTTTAGCTTTGACTGATCCATCATCTACTTCAGCTTTGACTGAACCATCATCTGGTTCAGCTTTGACTGAACCATCATCTGATTCAGCTTTCACTGATCCATCGTTTTCTTCAGTTTTGACTGAACCATCATTGGGTTTAGCTTTAACCGAACCATCGTCTGATGCATCATTGACCAAGACACTGTCTAATCCATCTTTGATAATGACCAAGCCTTCCTCTGATTCATTTTTGACCCTCTACATGGAAAAATCTCTCTTCAAGGTCTCATGAAAGTTGTATATCTAGAAGTCCTCTTTGACACTGTCCTAAGATGATCTAAATCTAATATCTCTAGTGAAAGTTATGTCAATTGTCCCAAAATAGTTACACTAAGATTACAAATAAAATCATGTGTGAATTAATAAGATTGTGATTTTGGTGATTGACTAGTGTGGGCACACCATCCTTATGGGATGTTGGCTAATGAGGGTTCATTGAAATAACCCTACATGGTAATACGCTCACAATTTATAACTCCATATTGTTGGGCTCAGGAATTAGGGTCCAACATATTATGGTATCAGAGCGACTAGGTTTGGGTCCAGGTTTAGGATTAGGTTTAAGAGTATCCTAGGCATGAAATGTGTAGTTTTGAACTATGAAATGAACAAGCATTGTTTTGAATGAATCACATGCATTGTTTTAAATGAACAATTTGCATTTTTTTTATATTGTTTCACTTGATTTGAAATTGTTTCATATAATTTAAATTGTTTTACATGATTTGAATTTGTTTTAAAATTGTTACATGAACTAAATGCTCCACGCATTCATTTGTTTATGCAAGCATGGCATTAAATGGTGTGAATTCGGTACCTTTGGATAGCTCTTTGATTGTAAGCACTTCTCTAAGGAGGAATGTGATAATAAGTCAATTATATAGAAGTTGTGAGCTTTTCATTGATGGTGCTAGACTGGTAGTGGATTTACTACCTCTAGACCTACAAGGCTTAGATGTTATACTTGGAATAGATTTCATAGAGAAATATCATGCGAAGTTAGATTGTAGCCTCAAGGAGGTGGAATTTGACCTGGGCAACGGAGAGAAGGTGATTTTCAGAGGGGATAGGAAAATGCCATCACCAGGAATTATTTCGGCTTTGCTAGCTGACAAGATGATGAGAAATGGGTGTGAAGTCTTCTTGGCATATGTTGTGGACACTGATGTGAATGAAAGGAGGTTAGAGAATTTTCCAATTGTGAGGGAATTTTTAGACGTATTCCCAGAGGACTTATCTACTTTCCCACCAGTAAGGGAAATCGAGTTTGCCATCGACTTGATTCCCGAAATTGCACCCATTTCTATACCACCCTATAGAATAGCTCCAACTAAGCCGAAGGAGCTTAAGGAATAGTTGTAGGAACTGCTAAAGAAGGGGTACATAAGACCGAGTTCGTCACCTTGGGTAATGCTAGTTTTGTTTGTTAAGAACAAGATGGAACATGACGGATGTGTATTGATTACCGAAGACTCAATAAGGTGACAATTAAAAACAAGTACCCTCTGGCCCGAATAGATGATCTGTTTGACCAGCTACAGGGAGCAAAGGTATTTTCAAAGATTGATCTCAGGTTAGGTTATCATTAGCTCAGAATTAGGGAGTCTTATGTAAATAAGACAACTTTCAACACATGGTATAGACATTATGAGTTTTTTGTCATGCCTTTTAGATTGACCAATGCTCCAGCTGCTTTTATAGATCTTATGAATAGGGTCTTCAAGGAGTATCTGGATCAATTTTTCATAGTGTTTATCGATGACATTTTGATATATTCTAAGAGTGAAGAGGAATATGAGGGACATCTCAGGATAGCGTTGCAGACATTAAAGGAGAAGGAACTTTATTCCAAATTCAGCAAATGTGAGTTTTGGCTTCATAGGGTGGTATTCCTTGGACATGTGATTTTGAAAGATGGAGTACATATTGATCCGAGGAAAGTTAAAGCAGTGATAAATTGGGATATACCTAAGACAGTGACCGATGTGAGGAGTTTTCTAGGATTGGCAGGCTATTATAGGAGTTTTGTGGAAGGATTTTCTATGATAGCAACTCTGATGACCAAGTTACTGAGGAAGAATCAGAAGTTTATCTAGAGTGATGAATGTTAGAAGAGCTTTAAGGAGATTAAGCACAGATTGACCAGTGCACCAATCTTGACTTTACCCATGGGAGATGAGGGTTATACAGTATACAGTGATGCTTTAAGAAAGGGTTTGGGTTGTGTGTTGATGCAAGGAGACAAGGTAATAGCTTAGGCCTCGCAGTAGCTAAAGCCTTTTGAGCTAAATTACCCTACCCATGATTTGGAGTTAGCAGCAATAGTTTTTTCCCTGAAGATTTGGAGACATTATCTAAATAGGGTTCAAACGAGGATTTTTACGAATCATAAAAGTCTCAAGTATTTGTTGAGCCAAAAGGAACTAAATTTAAGACAGAGAAAATAGTTAGAGCTAATTAAGGATTATGATTTGTTGATTGAGTGCCATCCAGGAAGGGCAAACGTATTGGCGGATGCTTTCAGTAGGAAATCATCAATAGCCCATGTTCATACGGTTTATTTGCCATTATTGGAAGAGATGGCTAAGCTTAGGATAAGCTTGAAACAGGGGGAACCAGATTGTATTATTACAATTCTCAAAGTGAGACCGATACTCAGGGGGGAAGTTAAAAAGTTACAAGCATAGAATTTAGAATTGAGTAAGCTCCAAGAAGAAATTCAGAATGGTAAGAAATAAGGAGTGGTAGTGAGGGATGATGGACTTATGGCTATAAGGAATAGACTTTGTATCCTGAATGGCAAGGAAGTAAAGGATGAGATACTTGATAAGGCACATAATGCGCCTTATGCCATGCACCCAGGTAGCACCAGGATGTATAAAGATCTAAAAGAGCATTTATGGTGGAAAGACATAAAGAGGGATATAGTAGAATATGCAAGCAAGTGTCTAGTATGTCAGCAAGTCAACGCTGAACACCAAGCACTTTTAGGCAAGTTAAGGCCATTGTCCATTCCTAACTGGAAATGGCAATAGGTAACCATAGATTTTCTGATGGGTTTGTCTAAGACTAGTAGGAAACATGATGCCATATGGGTTATTCTTGATCGTTTGACACAGTCAACCCATTTTTTGGCAATCAAACAGACTCATTCCCTTCATGTGCTAGCAAAGAAGTATATTGATGAGAAAGTAAGATTACATGGGATTTTAGATTCCATAGTTTCTGACAGGGATCCTCGATTCACTTCGAGATTTTAGGGAAGCTTGCAAGAAGCTTTAGGAATCAAGCTGAATTTTAGCACTGCTTTCCATCCTCAAACAGATGGTCAATCTGAGAGGATCATTCGGACCCTTGAGGGAATGTTCAGGGCAGGTGTGATGGATTTTAAAGGAGCTTAAGACGAGCATTTACCATTCGTTGAATTTCCTTACAATAATTCGTACCATTCGAGCATTCAAATGACTCCTTATGAAGCACTGTATGGAAGAAGATGTAGAACACCGATATGTTGGGATGAGGAAGGAGAAAGGAAACTAATAGGGCCAGGGTTACTTCAAATGATAGTGGATAAGGTCATGTTAGTTAAGCAATAACTTAAGGCAGCTCAGGATAGAATGAGGAGCTATACTGATGCACACTGGAAAGAAATGGAGTATGATGTAGGTGAGAAAGTTTTCCTTAAGACATCTCCTTGGAAAGGAGTCACGAGGTTTCGCAAGAAGGTTAAGTTGAGTCTAAAATATGTGGGTCCTTACGAGATTGTCGAGAGTATTGGACCACTAGCCTGTAGGTTGACGCTGCCATTGGAATTATCGCAAATTCATGATATCTTTCATGTTTCCATGTTGAGGAGATAAAGATAAGATCCCTCTTACATCATTCAGACTACTGAGGTTCAGTTAAGAGATGATTTGACTTGTGAGGAGATGCCATTAGAGATTTTGGACATCAAGGAAAGGGTCCTCAGGAACAAGACAGTTAAGCTAGTTAAAGTTCTATGAAGAAATCATTCCATTGAAGAGGCCACGTGGGAGCCCTTGGAAGCCATGAGGGAGAAGTATCCACAACTCTTTAATGACTTGGGTAATAATTTTAAGGACAAAAATATTTTAAGAGGGGGAGAAATGTTGGGCCCGAATTTTTTTCTTTAAGTAAACATGATTTAAACGAATTATGATGTTATGATAGGTGAATTTTTGGGAGATAATTTTTTTATGCCTATGTTAGTAGAATTTATTGCATGGGTTAGTTCAATTAAAAGTAGTAAGAATCCATAAAAGGGTGTTTTGGGTCGCTTACTTAAGTTTAAAAACCATAAGGCATTAAAGGAAGGGCAAGCTGGACTTTTCTCAATCATTAAGGGTAAAATGGGAAGAAAGAGGTATTGTCTTCTCCCTAAAGAAGGGAAAAATGAAAATAGGATCAAAAGAAGTGAAATAACAAATCAAAGAAAAAAAGAAGAGAGGTTTCAGTGGTTGAGAGGAAAGGAAAGAGTTGAGCTAGGGTTTCATCTTTTCTAGGGTTTCTAGAGAGATTTTAAGGCTGTACAAGAAGGGGAAAAGGTAGAAAAGATAAGAGCTTTCTTTTGAACCAATAATCTCTTTATTGGGTGAAGATTCAAGGTAAGGTCTTACTTAATCTTTAGATTTTGGAATGGTTTTAGTTCATGAAGTTTAGGAAATGCGTGGTTTTAAGTTTTCTATAAACAATTTCAGTAAATATACTTTGTCAGTTTTCAATTTTACAACACAACTAAACTTGGAATTTTTGCCTATAAAAAGGGAATCAAGAAAGACAAGAGGAGCAAGAGGAGAGGCATATTTGAGCAAGTTCTAAGCAAGGAATTCAAGGTCGGTTACATTTTTATAATTGAATAGTAAACCATTAATATTTCTTTCAAGAATGGAAGTAAATGTTTTCAACTACTTTTAAATGTGCATTTATTATTCTTTAAATGCTTTGAAAAAGTGCTACATGTTGTGTGTATGAATTTTGTGGATGAATTATGAAATTAAAAATGGAAATGATTTTGAAAGGATATCAAGTTTATGAAATCATGTTTCGAAAATGTAACATTTTGGGCAACAAGTTTTCAAGATGTTAAATACATGATTATGCGGGTTTGTGGTGGTCCCATAAGTATGTCAAGTGCACTTTGACCAAAGGCTTCTCCCGCCTGCCCGCTAGTGGCATGGAGCTCCTTCATGGACTCCCATAAGTTCACATCTATGCAAGACCATTAAGTGGGATTGCAATAGTACGTTATGTTCACAGCTACACATGACCATTATATGGAAATATATGCTACGTTCTGTTTTGGATCCACCCAAACCATTTGATGTGATTATGTGCTGACAAGTTTGTTGAATGCATGATTTATGTTGTTTATAATTTTCTTGATAAATGGAGAATGGGGATTTTTATGATTCAATGTGAGTTTTACAATGGAAATGAACATTTCAATAATTTCGCTTATTACCAATTATAAAACTGTTACCTACAAGCTTTGAGCTCATCGCCTCCATTTCTGTCCTATATTTAGGTGAAGAGCATGAGAACGAGTAACCAAGGGTCAAGGCATCACTCCGATTATGCATACTTCTGTATTTTAAGCTAGTTTTGTAAAACAAGGCTTTAGTTGCATTTCGAGCAAATTATTGCTTATGCATCATTTTGTATTTTGAGATTTTGAGATATTGATGTATGGTGGCTTGAAATGACCATTAAAGCTTTGTAAAAATTCTTATATTTTAATGTTAGTGAAGTATGATCGTGTTTTTCTAAGGACTTTTCCAAATTGTTTATTTTCAGTTTCAAGTTTTCCATAAGGGTTAGAATTTGTGCTCTAGCTTCTGGGGAAATTTTGTTTTATTTTAGGTTGAGTTAGACTAAGTTGTCTTCTAGAAAGTTGTAGCTTATCTTTCTAGCTTTCAAACGATATATAGTATGAAATTTTTGGACATCAGAGTTAAAATTTATGAACTTTATAAGTGAAGATGCTTTGGAGAATGTAGTTAGTGATTCAGAACTTTTGGTGATGTGAAGAAGACCCTATAGAAACCCTATCGTCTGGTGCCTATTGTCTAATTCACTATGAACTAAATTGTCTAGCCTTTCGTTTGGTCCAATTTTGACCATCTAAATGATAGAATCTATTTCAAGGTCTTCCTCAAAATTGTAGATCAAGAATTCCTATTTCAAACTGGCTAAGAATGAACTTGATTTGATATCTCTAGAGAAAGTTAGGCTAATTGTCCTAAAATAGGTCTTAGACTGAAGCCTATCGTCTGACCTTTCATCTGGGTTCATCTGATCCTATCATCTAGTTCAAGTTTGATCCTATAGATGTTAGAAACTATCTTCAAGTCTTCAGGAAAGTTGTAGATGTATAAGTCCTCTTTGAAACCGTCTAACAATGACCTTGACCCAATATCTCTAGACAAAGTTATACTAATTATCCCAAAATAGGTTTTAGACTGAAGCCTATCGTCTGATCTTTCATCTGGGATCGTCTCACCCTATCGTCTGGTTCAATTTTGACCTCTTAGAAGATAGAATCTATCTTCAAGATCTCTATAAAAGTGTTATATCTATAATATCTCTTTCAAACCATCAATAAATGACCTTTATCTCATATCTCTAGAGAAAGTTATACGAATTTTCCCAAAATAGCTCTTAGACTAAAGCCTATCATCTAACCTTTCGTCTAGGTTTGTCTCACCCTATCATGTGGTTCAATTTTGACCCTCTAGATGATATAATCTATCTTCAACGTCTTCATCAAATTGTATATCTGTAAGTACTCTTCCAAACCGTCTAAGAATAATCTTGATCCGATATCTCTAGTGAATGTTATGCCAATTTTCCCAAAATAGGTCTTAGACTAAATCCTTATCGTC
>JAOQMP010000003.1:19076370-19087292 GCA_027563575.1 Erythroxylum pedicellare | reverse complement strand
AAACTTCATGCATTCCTTTCAAGGAAAATAGAAGAAGAGGAAAAAGATATTAAATTCTCATATAAACAAATTTCATTGAAAATATCCATAAACTATAACACAAAATCTTATAAATAATGAAATATATGGTTACCTTATCTAAAACAATATTTTGCATGTCTAAGGCACCATAATGAAAAAAAAAACTAATGTCAACATTACTTGACATCCATGAAGTTTAGTTCATATTCAGGTTTAGGTATAATTCAGAAGCAAAAGAGCTAAAGTGAGTTGAAAACATAATATTTGAGTTGTTTTTCAAAGATTCACAATTATTTGTCTTCATAGAGCAAGAATCAGAAAGATTAGAGCAAGAGGAGACAAGAAAATGCATGAAGATGATGAGTATATGTTAAATACATGAAGATGAAGAGTGCAGGAAGTGACTCACGACCAATATCAATTTCTTATGGTCGTGAGACATCTCTCACGACCATGACAAATGTGTCATGGGCATGAGACATCTCTCACACCTATGAAACATGTTGCATGGATGTGACACTCCTTATCATGCCCATGCAAGGTGGCTCATGGTCGTGAACCTCATGACTCACACTCACAATCATGAACAACATATGCATGCCTGTAAGAAATGGCCAATTGACCCAAAAACCTAATTTTTAGTATAAAAATGATAACAAAAGGATGAAATGTTTATGAAAGGTTGGAGGAAACGTTTGGGGGGTTTTGAGAAAAAAGAGAGGGATGACATAGGAGATATTTGGGAAACTTATAGAGGGCTGAGCTTCTCGATGTCGGTTCAGAGGTGATATCGATGTCAAAAAATGATTAAGCATATCTTTCATTTTTTGTTGTTCTTTCTCTTATGGATTGATTATGTTATCCTATTCTTATGGATTTGGGTTTTCCTGTATGAATGATCTTTATTCTCGTTATCGTTAAATTGTTTATATATGAATCCATTGCGAGAATTTCAATATAACCCATTGTATGAACCCATTGCTAGGAGAGGTATGAGAACAACAATTCAATGAAGTATGTTCAATTGTGTGTAGGCTGAGATTGAACCAATGACCGGGTCCCTAACGAATTCATCACTTTCATCACTCATTAATGTTTGTTTTTAATTCTTTTCATTAGTTTTGATTTGTTTTCTTATTTAAAACCAAACCAAACCTCTCCATAATCTAAACACCTGTTGATTTCATTTAAAAGTTTACATACACTCTCTGTGGGATCGACTTAGACTCACCACTGCTACAGTTGTACGTTTGGTTATTTTGAGTGGTGTTACGACACACTACATCAAATTTGGCATTGTTGTCAAGGAGTACGATGCTTTAATTTTGGTTCTTGATTTTAATTGATATTTTGTACATAAATGTTTACAATTAGTTTCTTTTTAGTTATTTTATGATGTTTTAACTTTTTTTTGTTAAAAAAGTCATAGATGGAAGTAATTTTTTTTATAACTCATATTCTCAATCTTACAACAACGTTTGGAACGATCATACTAGCTTTAGTTACAGATGGGATAATCAACAAAATTATTTCCTTAATAGTTTGCAGGACACATAGTAATTCTTACACAGACCAGAAGCTTTTTATTAGAACTCAGGTATATCCCTGGAAGATTTAGTTTGATTTTTTGGTACTAATACTCTACAATTTCGGCAAGAAATAAGATCTAGAATCCAAAACTTGGTAAGCCAGATGGGTTAGATGATGGAAGCTATCAACAGTCTAGAATCACAAAGTGGAGAGACATAACCATCTTAACTCAAGGTGTACTCAAGGGACGTTAGTGCAGAGACCTTATAAAGTGAAGAGGAGCTTGACAATCTTGAGAGAACTACTTAAAGAATTGCTCGCGAAGAAGAAGGTGAGGAGGAGCTTGAAGAAGAAAATGAAATGTCATTTATTTTATAGGTAAATGCTAAGTCCCTTATTGTTGTTAATATTAACCTTTCACCTTTACATAGCAGATTGGAGAAATTAAACAAGGAGGAAAAAGGTGAAGAGACATTCGAGATATTCCAATAGTGTGAGGACTCAGCAAAGATTGAGATTCTGAAGATAGGGAATATGTTGACAATTAGAGGTTATCAACTAAGGCACTATCCTGAACAACCTCATGTGGAGAGAGCACAGACTGTGACACCAAAAGGTCATAATTTTGTCACATGAGGAAAACAAGGAGTTGAGCTAGCGACACTAAACAAAGAAGCTTCTTGGGAGGCAACCTAAGGGAAGTTAATTTCTTTTCCTTTACATTTTTACATTTCTTTCTTATATGCATATGTGTTTTCAAGTTTGTTTGTTCTTGTTTTTTAAGTTTTCAACAAGACACGAGAGAGAATAAAAAAATAAACAATCAATTTCTCTTGTTCTATTGCTTCTAGGACTATATAGTCATAATTAGAGAGTGAATTGACTAGAAGAATCCATAGCAACTTAGCATGTACTTTTACTCTTATGATTGGTCAATATGCATCATCTTTAAAAGAGTAGTGACTAATGGTAGACAAAAACTATTGAGATTTTGATAGATAGTTTGACACAACTATATCAGTCTCATTGTTTTGGGTTTATGTATGACCTTTATGACATGTGCATTATGACTTTGCTTTCATTTTCTATTCAAGACCACATTTTTATCACATGCATTAACATGGAAATGATATAGGCATTCTTTCTTTTTATAAACTACATTAGCCCAATAGCCTACTCCTTAATGAGAATTTTCCCTTTGTTAAGCTGACAACACGTCGTAACACTATTCAAAATAAAAACTAGACTACTACTATAGTAGTAGTGAGTCTAGGTCGATCCCACAAAGAGTGTGAGTAAAGTTGTTGAAATAAAATTAATCGGTATTTTGGTTAGGGGGTTTTGGTTTTAGAAAGAAGAACATAAAATAAAGTTTAAATAACTAACAAAAGCAATGTAAACAAAACATGTAAAAATGATAAAAATGGGGAATTTGGTATGAACACAATTCTTTGGTTCAATCTTGGCCTACACCCTAATTAAACATATTCCATTGATTTATTATTCTTAATACTCTCCTAGAAACTATTTATCGTAGGTTAGTAGTTAACCTAAGTTTTCTCTTAAGTAGTGTTTAATCAAGTTACCATCGTTAATTAAACCTAACCACAAAATAACCTAGCATACAATCTCTAAATTCAATTAGGCAATAGCATTACGAATTAGGAAAACCGATTAATCAAGTGAACAACCACATACAATGCATCATTTAACCTAGGTTATGTTATCCCTAATGATTATAAATTACAGATTATATCAAAATTCTAACAATGAGTTTTTAAATAAATGATCCAATGAACGAATTCAAACTAAATGGGTTCATACACAAATAATCGAATAATAACGAGAATACGATTATCCATACAAAACCTAAATCAATTAACATAGGATAACAAAATCAATTTCTAAGGAGATAAAGAAACAAAAAAAATAGTGAAATACACTTAACCTAGGTCGACGGCTTTGTTGTCACCTCCAAACTAGTGTCGGGATGTGTAACCCTTCATGAATCTCTCCCAAAAAATGCTTCAACCTCCATTGAACAACCCTAGTTGAGAAACACCCACAGTTCTCTTTACTGTGCCTCCACTCTCTTATCCTACCCTACTCTCTATTTTTCTAATTAATTTTTGGTCCACCATATTGTTCTACCCACGTTGTTACGGTACATTTTAATTTAAAAGCCTCGCAAGCCTATTGAACAAGACACTTTTTGCATTTAACACAATGTGTGTTAAACACAAATGTCTGATTTATGTTAAACGCAGGCATAGTCTATGTTTCTGCTCCTTGCTTAACATGCAGCGTTGCCATTTTGTTCTTCTGCATTTGTTTGCATGAAATATGTGCTGGTTACATCTTTTATTGCACTTTATGATTAATTGCCTAACGTCTTCTGTCACCGTTTCCTTCATGTTGTGCTGCCGTTTTGTTCAACATGTTTCCACCTACTGTATGCATCCTTCATCCAGCTGAAAACACCTCTTAATTTTTTCATTATTTTCCATAAAACTCACATTACATGGGGCTGTCATATGCAATTTCCATACAGCTTCATCATCTTAATTTTCTTATCTTTACTTGCTCCAATACTTATCATCTTTGTTCCACAAAGACAAGTGAATATGAAAATTGAAAAGATGGCTGCAATTAAAATGCTTTCGGGTCACTTTGTCTCCTTTACTTCCGAAATGTACCTACAATCATATATGAGCTAAACCGAGTATCATAAACATTTCTAAGGCATTAATCTATAAGTGTAGTATATCAAATGAATCAACATTTAAGCACATATCAAGTTTCCCCACACCTAGCTTTTGATCGTCTCGGACAAATCATCAAAATGAAAATCACAAACCAAAACTTTTCTTTTATTTTCCACATTTCCTAAGAATGGATAACGATAAGTAAAGATGAATGACTTTCAAAACCTATAGCAAAAAATCAACATTCAAAGTGTCTACTCATTGTCAATCAATATTCACCACCCTTAGGAACTAAGTAATCTAGAGGTAGACTTGTATAAAAGGTGTTTAAACAAGATATTTCCATGGGTACACTCAAACATCATTCATGATTATAACAATCCATAACTTTGCATATCATCTCATTTCTCCACCACTAAAAGTCACTTGCATAATCATGAATCAAAGGACTTTTCTGGGGTTGTAATGTAGGAAAAGGTAAGGTGATATGTATTTTGGTTAATGTAGCATAAAAGCCATCAAGCTAGTGAAGCAAAAGTAACACTCAGTGAGATATCAAGTGCACAAGTTAAAATTCATTCAAAACTAGGTACGATCATTATGAAGAATGCAACAATTATGTTTCACAACTCAATTCAGTTCTCACACCTTAATCCACATGGACATAAAACAAAGAAATGCTCTATCCAACATAACATACGCCTTATATGACATATATTCATACACCCAATCAGTACAACATAAAGAGGATAAACTATTAATCAATAACTTTTCACAACAATTGCATTGCCTCCTTGATACTTTTATTTAAACATTTTCTTTTCTTTTCGTTTTTATTTTTATTCAAATATAAAGTGATAGAAGCTACATCAACATAGGATTCTTAACATGACATTTTAACAAATTTAACTAACCCGCATGTATACATTCCCCCACACTTAGACTTTTATACAATCACATTCATTAGGAATCACAAATGTTCCACTAGCTATATGGCTTAGGTAGGACATTTGGTTATGTTTAAAAGCATATAATGTGGTTTATACAAAAAGAAAGGTATAAAGCTCAAAGGGGCTTGTCAAAAGGAAAATCATATAATAGGTAGGTTATTTGACTAATGTAGGTCGGAAAAACAAAGAATGTCTTATCATTTCCATGTTAATGCATTTGATGAAAATGTGGTCTTGAAGGAAAATCCGATGTAAAATTCAGATGTACATGTCATAAAGGTCACACATTATCAAAAGACAATAAGATTAGAATGGACGTGTGCCTGCGTGCCATTATGCAAGTCAAAATAAAAATTAGACTACTATTATAGTAGTAATGAACCTAGGTTGATCCCATAGAGAGTATGTGTAAAGTTTATAAAATGAAATTAATCGGTGTTTAGGAAAAAAGGGGTTTGAATTTGGAATAAGAAAATAAAATGAAACTAACCTAATGAAAACAAATTAAAGAAAATATGTGAAAAAATGATAAAAGTGGGGAATTCGATAGGGACCCAGTTCTTTGGTTCAATCTCAGCCTACACCCTAATTAAGCATGTTTCATTGATTTGTTGTTCTTAAACCTCTCCTGGCAACTATTAATCGTGGGTTAATAATTAACCAGAGTTTTCCCTTAAGTAATATTTAATCAAGATAAGATTGTCAATTAAACCTAACCACCGTATAACCTAGGATACAATCTGTATATTTAATTATGCAGTAGCATTACGATTTAGAAAAATTGATTAATCAAGGCAACAACCACATACGATGTGTCATTTAACCTAGGTCATGTTATCCCTAATGATTACGAATCATTAGCCGCTACACTTGATTTCAACATAACAATTACAGATTAAATAAAAATTATAGCATTAGGTTTGCAATTAAATGATTCAATGAATGCACTAAAATCATTTTTTCAAAATACGCAATTGGTTGACATAAATAATCAAATAATAACAAAAATCCGATTATCCATACACAATACCCAAATCAATTAACATAGGATAACACAATCAATTTCTAATGAGAGAAACAAACAATAAAACAATAGAAAAATACTAACCTGGGTTATCGATGTGGATGTTGCCTTCGAACCAGCATCGAGATGTCTAGCTCTCCATAAATCTCTCCTGAAAAAATGCTTCAGCCCCTATTGATAACCCTACCAAACACCTTTTATCCTACGCCTCCACTCCTTTCTCATGCATCTCTCTTCTCTTCACTATTCTTCAATGGGACAAATTAACTTTTAAGACCAAGGCACTGTTCATGCCTTACCCCCTCTCTCGCAAACTTTCTTTCACCGCCCCTCATTGTTCTTCTCTACTATAGCTTCACATGATGAATTAACGCTAGTGGCAACGCTCCTGTTCACTCTTCTCTTTAATGACCTATACGTTGTTACCATGCATTTTAAGTAAAACGCATATGTTAAATGAACAGATGTTCCAATCTACTGTGCCGCCATTTCTGCCTTGGTGCCCTAGTCTCCTACTGTGTCATTTTACTCCACCTATTGTTGTGTCGTTTTTGGTCTCTTCTTCTTTGTGTTCCATTTTTCTTGTCTTTTATTTTTTTCTTCTTTCTCTATGAAGGCAAGTAAATATTAATCTTCGGAAAATGGCCCATATGTTGTGCTTTCGACTCATTTTAACTTTTTTGCTTCCTAATTGTACCTAAAATCATATATGAATTAAAATGAGTATCTTAAACATTTTCATGTTAATAATAGCTATGTGTTATAGGGTAATTTCATAATCAATTAAGCACCAGTCAATTTCTCCTACACTTAGCTTTTGGTCGTCCTTGGGCAAAACATCAAAATTAAGCTCAAAGACCCAAAAACATTAACTCATTTCTCGTATGTTCCTAGAATATATAATCATAAACAAAGAAGAATGACTTTCAAAAAAATCATAGCAAGATATTAACATTCCAAGCTTTTACTCATGATCAATCAACATTCAAATCTTTAAAAACTAAGCAATCTAATGGTAGACTCAAAAAAATGTGTTTAACTAAAATATATTCACGGGTACACTCAACACCATTCCTGATCATGACAATCCACAACTTTGCATATCATTTCATTTCTCCACCACTAAAATTCACATTCAAAATCATGAATCAAAGGACTTTTAAAGGTTGTAATTTGGGCAAAGATAAGGTGAGATATATTAGGGTCAAGTAGCATGAAAGTCTTCAAAGCTAGTGAAACAAAGCAACACTTATCAAAAACTAGGTACTGTTAGCTATGACTTATGAAACATTTATATTTCATAACCTCATTCATCTTTCACACACAAACCACATGAAACATATATCAATCCAAAGGAATCACTCATACAGTTTATGCCAATATTACATTGGAATCACAAGAGTGAACCTTCCAAGCCAACATCTACCTCATATTCAACATACTCGAATAACGCATTCATCACAACTTTAGGAGAATGCATTAATCATGAATAACTTTGCAAACTCATATGCACTTCCTCCTCTATACGTTTATGCAAACTCCTTTTTTTCTTTCTTTTTCATTGTCTTTTCTTGTGCTTTTCTCTTTTGTTTTTTCTTTCTTTTTTTACATTAAAAGAAACTACATTAACATGGGAATTTCAATAATAAGATATAAAATACCATCTCAATATTATAACCAACCCTCACATTTGTACAACCCTACACTTAGAATTTTGTACATCCACAAACTCAACAATAAAAATATTTCATTAGATTTATGGCTTGGGTAGGACATTTGGTTAAGTTTAAAAGCATCAAATGTGGTTTATAGAAAAGAAAAGGTATAAAGCTCAAAGGGGTTTATCAAGGGAAAAATCATGTCAACATGATAAGTTATTTGGCTAATGTAGTTTATGAAAAACAAAGAATCCTAATCATATCCATATTATTACATGTGATAAAAATGTGGTCTCAAGTAGAAATTTAATGCAAAATTGGGATGTACGTTTCATGAAGGTCACACATTATCAAAAGAAAATAAGACTGATATAGATGTTTCAATCTAATAAGGCTCAAAATCTTATCGACTTTGTCTACCACTAGTCATTACTCT
Source organism: Erythroxylum pedicellare (assembly GCA_027563575.1). Classification (NCBI taxonomy): domain Eukaryota; kingdom Viridiplantae; phylum Streptophyta; class Magnoliopsida; order Malpighiales; family Erythroxylaceae; genus Erythroxylum; species Erythroxylum pedicellare. The sequence continues at coordinate 19,078,968 of JAOQMP010000003.1, read as the reverse complement.
TCTAAAGATAATGCACATCAACCAATCATAATATAAAACATACATGCCAAAGTTGCTATGAAATTCTCTAATCAATTCATTCTCTAGTCAATACATGCCAAAATTGCTATGTTTGTTTGTTTGTTTTATTCTTTCTCTCATTTTAATTGAAAACTTAAAACAATTAAAGCAGACAAATTCAAAAACACACATGTATATAAAGAGTAATGCAAAAATGTAAAGGAAAATAAATTTACTTCCTTTTGGTTGCCTCCTAAAAAGCGCTTTTGTTTAGGGTCGCTGGCTCGACTCCTTCTCCTCACGTGACAAAATTGTGATCTTTAGATATTAGAGTTAGCGCCACTTCCACACGAGGTAGTTCTAGATAGGGCTTTAGTTGATCATCATCCTCATTCAGCATCTTCCATATCCTTAGATTCTCAATCCCGAATGAGTCCATACACTCCAGAAATATTTTGAACGTCTCTTCACCATTTTATTCATTATTTAATTCCTCTAATATATTATGTAAAGGTAAAGAGTTAGTCTAAAAAATAATCATGGACTCAGTACTTACCTTCGAGCTAAAAGGTATGTCCCTTTCGGCTTCGAGCTCCTTCTCAACTTCTTCGACACAAGCAATTCGATGAGGGTTGACCTCAAAATTCTCAAGCTCCTCATCACTTTGTAAAGTTTCTACACAAACATCCATTGGGTACACCTCGGGTTGATAGGGCTGCTCCTCTTCCAAATGATTGATATCTCCCCATCAAGGCAATGCATCTTGCTGTAATTGCAGAGCATCCTGTCAGATTTACTGTACACCTTGCTGAAACATCTGGTGCACATTCTGTTGAAACTATCGTATATCCTGTTGAATTTGAAGATTGTTAGCAACTATAATATTAAGCATTTCTTCTAGAGATGTACCTAAGCTTTGACAAAAAGCTTCTGGTCCATACGAGAATTGTTGTGTGTCCTACAAACTATCATGTAAGTAATTCTAATGATTATCCCATCCATAAGAAAAGTTAGGTTATCCAGTCCAAACGTTTTTGTAGGATTGAGAATATAAGTTATAAAAGAAACTACTTCGATCCATATCAAGTTTTTTACAAACACGAAAAAAATGAAAAGATCACGAAATAACTGAAAAGAAATCAATTACGAATAAATATATACAAAACACTAATTAAATCACAAATAAAGACTGAAACATCGCACTCCCTAGCAATGACGCCAAAATTAACTGCGCGTCATTATGCTAGTCAAAATAAAAACTAGACTACTATATAGCAATGGTGAGTCTAGGTCGATTCCATAGAGAGTGTGTGCAAAGTTTAGAAAATAAAATTAATCGATGTTTAGGAAAAGGAGAGGTTTGGATTTTGGAATGAGAAAATAAAATAAAACTAACCTAATTAAAACAAATTAAAGAAAGGATGTGCAAAATGATAAAAGTTAGGAATTCGGTAGGGACCCAGTTCTTTAGCTCAATCTCAGCCTACACCTTAATTAAGCATGTTTCATCGATTTATTGTTCTCAAACCTCTCTTAGCAACTATTAATCCTGGGTTAATAATTATCCTGAGTTTTCCCTTAGGTAGTGTTTAATCAAGATACGATCGTTAATTAAACCTAATCATCGAATAATCTAGGATACGATCTCTAGATTTAATTAGGTAGTAGCATTACGAATTAAGAAAACTGATTAATCAAGGCAATAACTGTAACGGCGGACTCTCTGAGCCCTTTTTTATTGTTTTGTACTTGGAGATACTACTGTATATTGTTATATACATGGTTGTATATGATTTCTAAGATGTATTTAAATCCTTTTAGGTATATATGTCATTGATTTATAATTTTATATGATCTTACATGAACTTAGAGTTCATCAGTATGCGAAATCTTAGAGATTTCCGACATATAAGCTTCTAAGTATGTAAAATCGAGTCCATTAGATGCATATATGACTGTGGTGTTTGAGTTAAATGTGTTCTAATGCCTTATAGGTGATTATACATGATTTATAGACTTATTAGATACTTAGAAAGATTAACTGGAAAGATTAATGCATATAAGGGCTTATTTGCCAATTGTGTTAAAAGTCATAGGACTTAAACATAATTTTTGAATTCTGGGTGGACCAATATGTAATTTTATAAAGGCACGGGGCTTAATTATTATTCTTAAAAGTCTTAGGATCAAAATAAAATTAAAAGTTTTGGTGATTCCCAAATTTTGGCCTTAATTGTAAATTTAGGAAAAGTTTGGAGGATAAAATGGTAATTTCACATAACCTAAGGGTAGAAAGGCAATTTCACCATATTTTGGTCAAAAAAGATCCAATATTCTCGACCTTTCTCCATTTAAGGTTGTGAACCCCATTACTAAATACTTAAAACACGTTGTTTCAATTAAAAAGGTGAAGAAAAGAGGAGAGATGAGGAGAAGACCAATTTTCAGCTATTACTAAACCCTACCCCTTTGTTTTGATTCTCTAACCCAAATCAAGGTGTTACAATCTAATTTGGGGTCGAGGAACTCAAATCTATCATTAGATTTGAGAAATTCTCAAAGGATTTGAAGATATCATCAAAGGAAGGTTTAGGTAAA
>JAOQMP010000003.1:19065162-19076270 GCA_027563575.1 Erythroxylum pedicellare | reverse complement strand
GATGAAAGACTAGTTTTATAAAGGTTTAAAGAGTATTTAAATTATTAGGGTTAATTTTGATTATTATAATTGATAATGCTTTTTTGTTAATTATAAATATTTAAAATTTTGATATATAAATAATAAAGAGAATTCATACACTTTTTTATTTTTGAATAATTTACCCTTCTTTTTACAAAATATTCATTTTCGCCAGCCCTATATTGTATTGAAGAGCGTCACTCATCCTTCTTCTTTATAGTCTGGAGTTGTCCATCCATCTAGGTAAGTCGTTTGACTCATGTCTACCATATGTATTGCTTTAATAATATGATTCTGATGCGTTTGGGTTTTGAGTGAATGTAAAGGAGGTCTTGATTTTGTGTTATTGTTAGAATATTCTTATAATCATTGACGAGTTTTTATGTTCTTTTTTAATAGTCTAAGTATTTTCCGTATATGGAATGAGTTTGAGATCTTATGGATAATTTGAGGCATAACTAAGTTCCTAGGACAATATATAGGCTAGAAACCTGTGATGCAACTCCCACAAGGCTTATCAGTGAAAAATTCCGTGAGCCTAGAAGTCACAACAAGAATTTTCTTTCTTAATTCGCAGGTGTAAACAATGCCACGTACCATAGTATTGAAATTAATTGTACGTGATTAATTCCATTGGTTAATACTTCAACTTCAATGTGATTAATGCAAACTTAGTATTATCACTAGAAATTCATACATTTAATGGACAAGATAGTTCTTTGCATAATAAACCCTTAGGATAGTATATAGGTTTGAAACTCGTGATGCAGCTCCTGTGAGGCTTATCAGTGAAAAATTTCATGAGCTTAGGAGTCACAGCAAGAACTTGCTTGCTTGATTCACAAGTATAAACAATGTCACGTGCCATAATATTAATCAATTGTAGGTGATTACATCAAACATAAATACGTCAACTTTAATGTGATTAATGCAAACTTAGTATTAACACAAGAAATTCATACGTTTAATAGACAAAACATTTCTTTGCATAATAATTAGGACAGTATATAGGCTAGACACCCATGATGTAGCTCTTGTGAGGCATATCGGTGAAAACTCCCACAAGCCTAGGAGTCACAACAAGAACTTGCTTTCTTGATTCATAGATGTAAAGAATGCCAAGTACCATTGTTTTGAAATCAATTGTAGGTGATTAATTCGTTTGATTAATACTTAGGGGATGGTGTGTAAAGTTAGATGTTTGTAAAGTTGCAGAAATGAGTAATGTTGATAGATCTTAGATGTATAGACGATTAACACCTGATGGTTTCATTAATCCTAAGTTTATTGAGGGAGTTTAAGCTTTTATTCATTATGCATATTCTCAACATGCATATATGGATGGCCCAAAGATTTGATGTCTATGTAAAAAGTGCAAACACATTCATTTCCTTCCTATTGATGAAGTGAATGGGCATTTGTTGAGAAAATGGTTTATCCCAAATTATTTTGAGTGGACACGACATGAAGAGCCATTGCTTTGTAGCACCTCAATGGGTAATGAAGTACACTCGTCAGTGAATGCAGATGAGTTTAAAGGGGGATTGGATTTATAACAAATAATATGGGTGAAACTGAAAATCCTTTCATACAAATGGCTTATGATGCAGTCGGTTATACCTTTCAGGAAAATATAGAAAATCTTGAAGAAGAGCCAAACGCACACGCAAAATAATGTTTTGACTTACAACACTCAGCTGACTAAGAATTATGGCTAAATTATGAGACAATGGCTCAATTGTCTTCAATTTCTCAAATATTGAACATAAAGTCTAAAAGGCATATTTCTGATCGTAGTTTTGATAAAATTCTTGGATGGTATAATGAATCATTGCCTTCTGATCATACAATGGTTGATAGTTTTTACAATATGAAGAAACTTATTACGGGACTTAGTTTGCCTATTGAAAAGATTGATTGTTGCAAATTGGGATGTATGTTGTATTGGGGAAATGATGTGGAATTACAAGAGTGAAAATTTTGTGGACAATCTAGGTTTAAGCCTAGAAAGCATTCTATAAAACAAAAATTAGTACCCTAAAAACGGATGTATTATTTTCCACTAACTTCGAGACTTCAACGACTATATGCTTCTGATGTTACTGTATCTCATATAAGATTACATAATGAACACGAACAGGAAGATGGAATAATGAGTCATCCATCGAATGCACTAGCATGGAAACATTTCAATAACACCCATTATGAGTTTGTAGCTGATTGTTAGGTTGGGATTGTCGATGGATGGATTTCAACCTTTTGGTCAATCCGGCCAATAATATTCATCATGGCCAATCATAATTACTCCTTATAATTTGCCTATATGGATGTGTATGAACGAAGCAAATATATTCTTAATTGTGATTCTACCAGGGACTACAAATCTAAAGCATAAAATTGATGTATTCTTATATCCATTAATATCTAAATTGTAGCATCTCTGGGAATATGGTGTTAAGACATATAATTTGTCTCTGAAATAAAATTTTGTGTTGAAATCAACTTTGATGTGGACCATTAGTGATTTTCCAGCATATGCTATATTGTCTGGATGGAGCACAACAGGGAAATTGGCTTGTTCTTATTGTAGCAATGATTCTGATACATTTTATCTTCTAAACGGGGGCAAAACATGTTAGTTTGACAATCATAGGAAATTTCTTCCTCCAAATCATCCATTTAGACGCAATAAACAAAGGTTCATTAAGAATAAGATGGTACAATCACCTTCTCCCCTTCACAAAGCTGGTGAAGAGATATTGTAGGAGATTGATGAATTAGGGTTGCTAAATGTTACAGAATTTGAAGCTGACGAAGTTAATACAAATATTAGTAAAAACTTTGGTTGGAAAAAACGAAGCATCTTTTGGGATTTGCCATATTGGAAAACTAATTTGATACATCATAATTTAAATGTGATGCGTATTGAAAAAAATATTTTTAACAATTTGTTCAATACTATAACGAACATTGAAGGGAGGACAAAAGACAATGCAAAATCACAAGATGATTTGAAACTTTTTTATAAAATGAATGAGTTACATAAAGATCTTCACACCGATAAATATCCAAAAGCGTGTTACACTTTAGACAAAAAAAAATTTTGTGTGAATGGTTGAAAAGTATAAAGTTTCCCGATGGTTATGTTTCAAACTTAGCAAGGTGTGTGGACATGAGGAAGTACAAATTATTTGGGATGAAAAGTCATGACTGTCATGTGTTTATGCAAAGGCTAATTCCAATTGCATTTCAAAAGTTACTACTGAATAATGTTTAGGAAGTTATAATAGAACTAAGTTTGTTTTTCAAAAGCTTAACATCATCTGAAATTAAGTTCGTTGAAATGAAAAAAATAAAAGGGGAAATTCTAGTAATTTTGTGCAAATTAGAAGGGATTTCCCCCCCAAGCTTCTTTAATTGTATAAAGCATATACCTATTCATCAGCACATGAGGCTGAACTTGTTGGTCCAGTTCAATATTGATGGATGTATTTGTTTGAGTGTTAATTCAACAAAAATGATTATAATTGAAGTAATAACATGTTTTAATAACTAAATTGTAATAACCCTATTTGCTAATGTAGGTATTTGCATCACTTGAAGAAAAATGTCAAAAACAAGCCTAGAGTTGAAGGTTCGATGTGTAATGCTTATTTAGTGGAGAAAGCTAGTACATTTTGTTCACATTATTTTGAGTCACATGTTCACACAAGAGAAAGAAAAGTTTCTTGTAATGATGATGAGGGAGGAATGAGTGAATGGTAACTTATCTATTTTCACAAATCATGGACAAACATATAGATGTTCAACAAGAAGAATGTTAAAAGAGGAAGAAATTGAGGCTACTTATGGTTACATTTTATTGAACTGTCAAAAGGTTTAACCTTTCTTGTAGTAAGTTTAAATTGATTATTTGGGTTTTGAAATTTAGTGTTATTAATAATTGAAATATATAATAATGTTTTTAAATTATATAAGGAATGGTTACTCGAGCTAATGCCTGAGAAAACACAGGATGATATTAATAAAGAAGTTGGAAGACACTTTCCTCAATGGTTTGAGAAATATGTAAGTTTTCACTTACAATTATTGAAATGATTGAATTATAAGATTAAAGTGTTCAAATGACATTATTCTATTTAATATGATAATTTCTTTTGTGTAGGCCTTAGAAAATCCAATAGAAAACAAGTTCATATATGATCTTAGAGAGGACCTTTGTGAACTGTTAAATCATATTCGGTGTATTTCATTAATGGATACAAATATCATACTGAATATCATGGTCAAACTATGGAAATAGTAAATAGTGGAGTTTACAAACAGGGAGAATTGATAGATTACTATCGTAAAATTATTAAGATACTTGAAATTGAGTACCTGCATTGCTAATAAAATGGAGTGTGATATTTAAATGTGACTGGTTTAATCTAACTCCTAATGTTGGTACAAAAGTGCATAGTCAATATAATCTAGTTGAAATCAACCAGAGAAGAAGATTTAGACAATTTGAACATTTTGTGTTAACGATGCAAGTGATCCAAGCTAGCTTACGATGAGATAAGTCAGATTGGTTGGCCATTTGCAAAGTTAAACCTAGAGGTATTTTTGAATCACGTGGAAAAGGAAAACTGAGAATTGAAAGTGAAGTGTTTTAGGAAGATGTTTATGAAACAAATGCATCTATTATATATGACGAGAATGAACCTTTGAACGATCCAAATAATGAATATGTTGAAATTTCATATGGAGAGGATAATAAGGGCAAGATCTCAAGAAGAGCTAGAGTTTAATTTTAAGTCTTCAGAAAAAGAAGATGACGATGATTTTGATTTTCAATTAAGTGCTGATACCATTAATTTGTGTTTATAATAGAATATTATATTTAATAAATCAATTATTGAATCAACAATATATTTTTATATGTTTAATTGAAAATTATGAATTTCAGGTTAAAATATGTCATCAAAGAGAAAACAGGATATAATACGACTAAGGTTCAGACCACAATTTGGAGCCAGTTGATTTCCAAATGAAACACCACATTCTGCAGCTGCAATAGAATCAAATGTTGTACCTCTAGCTACTACACTTACAAATAAGGCATCACCTTCCATACCTGCTACTATACCATCCACCACCCCTATATTGACAAAGATATCAGGGGACAATGATGTACATGAAGGAGGCGGTCTCTAGCCTAGAGCTGAGGGAGTTAATGGAAGAACTTATATCACAATTGTCAACAATCTATAAGTGAAAATATGTCAAACAACATATATTTATAATTAAGTTATAGCTTTAAATTTAAAAATGATATAAATCTATTTTATATTAGGTTGATTTTGTCTCAACCGTGCTCAAGAAACTTGACATCCAAATTCAAGGAGAAGATTGATCTTAAGGGTTGTATATGGAAGAATATCTATCAGGCAATAAAGGATTTTTATTATCAGGAGTTTGAGCTACAAAAACTATTTTTATTTTTAAGTAATTTTTATACATTTATTAGATAAACGTTGCAGGTGATAAGTGCTTATCGTATGTTTTCCTTTTCTTTTAGAAAGAATTTTTTGGGATAGACAATTTGACGTAGTTATTTATAAAGTATGGATGAGATGAACTCATACACATTATAGAGACTTTATTAGTGTGATACACAATACTAGTGTACGACGTCTTTATATTTTTGAAGAAATATGGAGTCATTGTTAGTAGTATTGGACATCACCCGGAGCAACGTTCATTTTAGAGCATAATTCTACCAACAGACATGGAGGACCGGGGGGAGAGAGTCTTCTCGTATACATTGGAGGATCTATTACCCACCATAAGTATGCAAAGAGACTTGGAAGTATCTACACTTTACACTTATATTCTGATTTTTTACTTTGACGTATTTCAATTTAATTTGGATGTGTAAATTTTGCAGTGAAAATATATGTATTATGGAGAATGATAATGTTATAAATGTCTGGTATCATATATGGCTATGTTGTTGAGTTATTTTCTTTGCTCAACAGGGGGTAAAGTCATAAAAATAGAGAAAATTCTGCCGAAATTTTTGTAAATTATAGTTAACTTATAATATGTTATTCTAATGTAGGAAAAGTTTATGTATAGGAAACCTACACCCCATCAGCTCTTTTTGCACACAAAGAAAACATTTAATGATAGTCTTAGCAGTTTAAAGATGTTGAATAGAGTTAAACTATCTTCATGTAGTGGGTGGTAGGGATTGTCATGGAAGAATATTCGGCTTAGGTTCATTTGCAAACACATATTATTCGCAATCCTTCATATCCAATACAGTAGCATCTAGTAGGCGGTCTGCATCCAAAGAAGTTCATAAACTTTGGAGCACAATATAAGAATTGGCAACTCAGTTACAACAGTCAATTGAGTACATAACCAAGCCGTGTAGTAAGATGGATGAGCTGAAGGGAAAGGGCAACACCTTATCGCAACAGTCAGAGCATCCACCTTTACCAAATAAATAGCTTAGTTATAGTCATTTTGTATAAAATAAATACTTATTGTTGTACAAAATAATGTTATTATCAATTAAGATAATTTTTACTTTATATTATTAATCAACTTTCTGTTTTAACAAGTTAAATGTAGAAACAAATCAAAGTATTATCAACAGATAACTAATAACTGTATAAATTATACATCAATAATAAGATTATCAAATAAAACTAAATGCATGGAAATTTTCAAAAAAATAGTATTAGTAAATTTACCAACAGAAAACCAAAATCCATAAGTAAAATGCATTGAATTTACCAACAAATTACTAAGTTCCCATCGGTAAAGTTAGTTGTGAATTAACCGACGAATTTAAATTTACCAACAGAGAAGGCTTGTTTGTCGTTAAATTTACCGACTGAAACAAACATTTCATTGCTAATTTATCGGCGACACAAAATTACCGTTATTAAATATAAAGAAGGAACACAAAATATTTGTCAGTTAATAGTGACATAACATATGTACTTTGTCACTAATTATTACCTACAATTGTTTCTATAACAACTTGTTCTATCAGTAAATTATATCGCTAACTTACCTTGTTGATGGAAAACCTTCCCATTTCGTCAGTAAATTCTATTGCTAAACCCTATTTTTCTTGTAGAGTTCTTAAAATGGATGAATTTAAATGCGCTCTAGTTCTGTTCACAGCCTGTTGTACTCACATATTGACTTAAAATATGAATTACAAAGTTTTGCAATTCTAGAACACCACTTCCGAATTGATCATACCAAGAAACTGTAAGTTGTAAAAAGTAGCATTACAAACAAAATAAAGTGATAATTAATTTTCAATAAATATGAAAAAGGAAGCAAATAATACCTAGAGTAAGTTTTGCTCTTTTTCGGATAGTAATCGACAATCCAAAATCTCCAAAAGATTGCTTATAAAACTTATCTTGTGAGCTTAAGAGATTTTGCATCATTTTATGTCCAACAATTATTGTAATAGTGAATAACATTCTTCTACTAACTTGAGCTTTCTTTGTCAAATCTGGTCTGAAATATACACTAGGATTCTAAAACACCCAGCTGCAAACAACGAAGAAGAAAGTTGTCTTTCGCATCTCTCATTGATGATTGCAAGATACAATGTATATAAAAAAGACCTATGTTTCATATTGGCCTTAATTACTTCCTTCACCCCTTCTGTGACATCTAAAAAATAACCCATTAATGACTTTTATTTGCTATTAGCTAATTGAAGCACCCTCATCAAAGGATCACAAACTCAGATAATAAATTGACATTGGGACCAAAATTCTCTATCTTTTAGTATATTGCTAGAAATCTCCAATCTAACATTAGACCTAACATGTTGAGATACAATCACTTATCACTTATAAACATTTGTCTTAACCATTTCTTCATCAAAACAAAAGACTGAAGTAATAAGAAATTTGTTGCAAATCTAATCACACCAGGACAACACAAATTCCTACCATTGGTAAATTTCTTTCTCATTAAATTCAACATCCATACATGATTATTGATGAACTTGGTCACCTTTTTAGCTTTCTGTATAGTCTCATCAATAATAGGAAAATAACTAAGATCTGTTATATTCTCTAGTATTAGGTCAATGCAATGTGCAGCACAAGGAGTCCAAAAAAATAATTATACCTATTTTGTAACTTTTTTTCTGCCATATAAGCGGAATCATTGTTAGTAATGAATTGAACATTGTTTTCTAGCCCCACTTCATTCACAACTTCATCAAATATCTCAAATAAAGTATCATTATTTTTAATAAGGTCAGATGCATCAATAGACTTCAAAAATATTGAGTCATTTATAGAATAAACCAAAAATTTAATGATAGGATCTTCTCTCCTATTTGTCTAATCATCACATACAATTAAACACCCAAAAGTAGCCCAATTCACCTTTCTTTCAGCCAAATAACTTTTAATTTTAGTAACTAAGCAACTCAAAAGTTTACCTCTTAAGTCAACAATCAAAGGAGCTTTATATCTCGGACCTTAAAAGGCTATTACATTTTACCATAGGCTCATAATAATAAGACTAAGATTGTTAATGTCTTTATTTTCTATCTTTTTGTGTGTTAATTTTATTCTTAAGGTTTGAAGTTATATTTAATGGAAATTAATGTTATATTTAACAGAAATTAATCTTGTTTTATATCAAGGTGTATTTTGGAACCAAATAGAAAGAACCGTGACAATTTTAAGATGAAAAGAGCTGAGCTAGACATTGACCCTAATTAGACGTGGCCTCGTGTAGCAACCAGAAGCTTGAAACACAGTAGGTTGGAAGTCTAACGTAAAACGATGTTGGAAAGTGGGAGTAGTCCAGCCAAAATGCAACACCAAATAAGGAAGCATAAGCAATGACATATGTCCAAGCAACATCCAAAGCATCAACGTGTGTGAAGAAAATGCATGCAAGATAGACGGCAAGGAATCAAAAACAAAACGCACAGGAGTATAGGCATCGTTTTGAGGCCACATAGCAGAAAGGTTTTAAAAGAGATAGGACCTTTATTTGTCCCAAGCGTGTGTCGTTTTGTGAAACACAGAATAGGGGGCAGACGTAGATAAAAAAGGGAGATTTGGGAATTAAAAGAAATGGCGCAATAGTGGGTTTTAAGGGTTCTACAGCGTGAACAATATAAGGAGCTCTTAATTGGTAAAAATCACGCAACAGTGGAGAGAGCACAAGTAAGGGGGCGACAGATAGAGGACAAGGTGAAAGTGGCGTGGAACACCATTAAACTCCATCCTTTAATTATCCTATCATCTACAGTGACAAGAGAGAGGCTTAGCAAAATCAAGAGGGTTGCGTTAAATTGGGAAAAGAAGGAGCGTGAGGTCAGTGAGATAGAAAAGAAGAGAGCAACGTCCATGATAGTCCCAACACCAGTGGCAGTCAGAATAGTTAGGAAAATCATGATGTTAGGTAACTAAACTTTTATTTCTTGGTTTACGGAATCCTAGTTATTGAACTTTGCGTATTGTGAGATTTTTGTTCTTTATTTCAATCGATTTATTAGTTAAGTATTAATTATTTTCTGGGTCATTATTTGATTGTTTAATTTGACAGCTAGGCGCGCAACTAGTTTGTGATTTTATTCAATCAATTGCTAGATTAACAGGTTGACGTTCTATTCTTCTAATCAAAAGTAGCGACTAGGATTTTTGTCTACTACGTTAGGGACATGATTCTAGGAAAAATAATTGTTTAAGCTAAATATACATCACATGTATGTTGTCTAGTTCATCGATTTTCTTGATTCGTAAAGCTATTAATTAATTAAATCTGAGATCGTATCCAGGTTATTAATTAATAAAGGGTTAATTCAAATACATGTTTTGGTAAACTAAACACAAGAGAAAATAGGTAAAGAAATTTACCATGATGAATACTTAACTAATAAATTGATTATTTTAGTGTCAACGATCAATGCAAGTTCAATAACAAAGAAGACTGGAAACCAAGATTTGTTTCTATTGATTGTTAAATTCTCATTGTTTTGTTATTAGTTATTTTTCAATTTTGTATTTTAATTAAATTTTGTTTAATTCCCAATTACAAAACCCCCTTTTATTGCGAAACTACTAATGTTTGAATTCCTTGTAGGAATGATCCCTACTTTCCACTGCTACATTAATTTGTGTTGCAGGAAGTTGGTTTCTTTTATGTTTAGCTGTAGGTGACAACATTCACCAAATTTTGGCACCATTGTCGGAGAATTTTTGACGGTTTATGTACGTCATGCGTTCGAATCAGTCTAAAAATTTACAGTACAATCTTGAATTTGAGAAAACAACGAAGGCATTAAGAAAACAGACGAAAGAAAGACAACAAGTATTGAGAGAAGAACGACAAAGGGAAAGGAACATGGATGCAAATCGCACTTTACGCCAACTGGCTGCTCCAGCTGAGGATCGACAGCCTCATTGCATTAATTTTACGAATTTGGGTGATAATAACACTTTTAAGTTGAAGTCAGGATTGATTCATTTGTTACCCACTTTCCGAGGCACATTGGGAGAAGATCCTTATAAACACTTGAAGGAGTTTGATGTTGTTTGTATGGGGATGAAGCCTACTAATGTCACTGAAGTGTAGATAAAGCTGAGGGCTTTTCCCTTTTCTTTAAAGGACGATGCCCAAGATTGGTTATATTATTTACCTGCTGGAAGTATTCGAACATGGGTAGAGATGAAGTTATTTTTAGAGAAGTTTTTCCTAGTTGCTAGGGCCGTCAATATCAAAAAAGAAATCTGTGGCATCCGAAAAAACACCAGGGAGTCATTATATGAATATTGGGAGAGATTTAAGAAGCTTCTCCCATCATCAAATCAGCGAGCAACTGTTGATTCAATACTTTTATGAAGGTCTTTTACCGACTGAGAGGAGTAATGATAGATGTTGTAAGTAGAGGAGCGCTAGTTGATAAAACACCAGCAACTGTATGGGATTTGATCTCAATTATGGCTTCTAACTCTCAAGAATTTGGAGCTCGGAATGATTATGGTTCAAGACATGTTAATGAGATGGGAGTTTCGTCGTTGGAAAGAAGATTAGAT
>JAOQMP010000003.1:19039807-19054853 GCA_027563575.1 Erythroxylum pedicellare | reverse complement strand
GAAAAAGTTATTTTTCAAAGGAATTTGAAAGGGGATTGTATTCACGTAAAAGAATACACAATTCAACCCCCCTTCTTATGCATTTTGTCTATTGAACGTAAAGTCTATATTAACGCATGATTTACTTCAGAGACTGGAGAGGAGGGTGTGCAGTGGTGGTATGGAGAAATTGAGGAAGGCGTGTGATGTTTTCATCGATCAGAGAGGGAGAAGCAGCCACTGGAGAGAAGAATGCGAGAGAGATTAGAGAAATATCAGGGACTAATTAGTAAAATTGTAAAAAAATTTAAAACCCCTCTGAACCCCTCCCCCAACCTGATCCATCTCCATCTGCTTGTCTCTGATGGCTGGTATCCACAATCGATACAATTTTAACTGATATTGTTCCATTTTCTCCATACCAGCCGGTACAAAATGCTACTCATAATGTTGATTCCTCTAGGATCACTTTTATAGGTTTATTATTTTCCACTAATTTATTAGTCCTAAATTGAATTTGGCTAGTGGAATGCCTACATCTGTAAGCTCCTCATAATCTCCTCAAGTGAAAATTCTCTATGTGGGCTTATATTGTTTTTGATGAGATTCCAGATAAGGCTTCCAATGATAATTTACTTCTACCCTTGATTTTTCAGCTCGTTTCTCTCACTGAATTTCAGTATTGGAATGAAATTTAGAAGATCTTGGTTGATTTTGACCTTCATACAAACTTTGGAATAACCCAAAACATCTGACTCCTATTATGGTCACATCCATACCTAGTAGTTTTCCTTTGTAAGTGGCCATATGGCTTATCCATATCATGGTCCAATATTCCAAAGGGAAGTTATACAGGTTTACCTATAAAGGCAAAATGTTCAATTCTCAATTTACCCATATTCAAACCTGGTCTACATTTTTTCAAAAGGATTGGCCTGTTATTTAAGTGATAAGGCCTTTAGTTGAGGATTATATTGAGACCTTGGGTTGAGTTAAATTTAAATATGAAGCTTCCATGATCACAGATGAACAAGTCTTTCAAACCCTCAATTTTCTAGTTTTTAAATGTTCACTGATGAATGAGTAGAAAAGTTGTGCATTTACCTAAGAAAAAACCTACCAGTTTTGTAGACAATATTGATGCATCAGCTTTTAAAGTTTTGAGTGGGGGAGCTACAATCTTCCCCTCTCCAAAGAAGGTAAGAGGGTGGTAACTTAATTCCAGGTTAAAGGCAAGGTCCCCCTGCCCTGTTTCTATATGATTTTTTAAGGTCTACATCTTTGGGAAGAACTAAAGAACTAAGGTCATAAAGGATGCTTTGAGGAGTGGACCTAGGGGGAAGGGGATAGAAGAGGGGCTTTCTAATGTGCTAGAAGAAACTTTAGGAGCATGAGCAATATTCTGAGAGGAAGTTATGTGGAGAGGGTTAGGAGTGGTCTCCCTAAGGGAAGAAGAAGATTTAGGGATAAAAGGGAAGTTGGACAAGGTTAAGCTAATAGGGAGAAGGAGCGTTTAGGAAACGAGGGACACCATACTAAAGGAAGAAAGCTACTTATAAAGGGAGAAGGTAGGAAACATAATAGGAAAAATGTTACTACAAAATGGGGGAAAAAAAGTGTTAAAAGGAAACTAGGGTAAAAGGTGATGGAAAGGAAATAATGGAAGAGAGTACTCAAACCCAAGCTAGACTAGGTGGAAAAAACAAAGGGAAGTAGTTAATCAAGGGATTCTATCAGAAAGGAGAATAGTAAAAAGAGAGCACTCAAAGTCATTTTATGTTTGTTATTTATTTATAATTTAGATAAGATACTTTATTTCCCTATATTAAGGAAATAGGTAAAAGACTCATAGAGTAAGCTAGATATTGAAACCTTATTAATAAATAAAGAGGATATATTTCTCTTTAGATTCAAATTTAAAGCTAGTATAAGCAATTTTCTGAAACTAGGTCTGTAACATCCCGTTCCCATAATAAAGGTTAGAGCTCTAGATTTCAATAATCAAGAAAATAGCAATGAGAGATTAGAAGAAAGTGCATTTCATGCTCATGTATAATGTTAGAAATCATACATGTGAATTTGAATTTTTGCACACATAAAAAATGAATGTACATGCGTTCATTGACAATTGCTAGGTATAACTGATCTATAAATGTGATTATAATTAGAACTGTGAATTATTTGTATGGAAAATTGATTTTTAAGAGTACAAGCATTGATTTAGAATTTTTGGGATTTTTGGAGAAATTTTTGGAAATTGTTGGATATTTGGGACTAAGAAAATTGCCAATTGACAAAACAATTGTTAAATGATAGTAGAAATTACTGTCCAATGGCAATGGAAATTTTGGATAAATGACTTTAGGATTTATTGACAAGTGCCATTGAAAATTGGGGGACAACTGGAGTAGAAATTGGAAACAAATGGACTTGTTAATAAAAAAGTCAGTTGGAGATCACAAAAAGGTGACAAGTGGCATCCACTCACGATTTTGACCTAATTAAAGATCATTTCATGGTCTTTCATTTGCCCATTCACGATACATGCTTCTCTTCTTCCTCTTCTTCAATTTTGTTTTCATCTTTCTCTCCTTCACTCACGAAACTCCCTCTCACCCTCACCATTTCACTTTGTTTCTTTAAGATTCATTGTCTTCTCCATCTTATTAGTAAAAGACCCAACCTATTCCTCCTTAAAAATGTGAAGATCGTATATGTTAGAGAGCTATGGTGATTGAAGAAGCTTTGGGTAAATCAAGTAAATATAAGCATCCTTCTTTTCTTGATTATTTTGGATGAAGCATATTTAGTGATAATTAGAGGTGAAAATGAAGTTGAATATATGTAGAAAGTTGTTGATGAATGGTGCATGAAAATGTTTTGATCTTTTTGGTTGATGAACAAGTATAGCTTATGAATCGGTTTATGAATGATATTGGGTTGAAGTGGAGTTGAAAATAAAGAAGAAGAGATGGTTTAGGTGTAAGATGGGTTATATGTGAAAGGTGGGAAGTTAAAATATGAAAAATGAAACATGTTCTGCATATGCTTCTGTCAAAGTTCGCCACAGCCAACTCTCCTTGGTTCACTGTGTCCAACTTGAAGGATGAAGTTTGTCGTGGCCAACTTGGGGTTTCACCACGACGAACATGTAAGTTTTCACGTAAACTTTTCCTCTAGCTGCGGCGAACTTTTCAGTACAGAACATGCTTTGGTACTTTGAGCATAACTTTTTTTGTAGTTATCTAAATGGAGTTATTTTTGATTTGGAGTAAACTTCATACATAGGGATACAAATTGTATGCAGAAATAGAGTTCTAATTAAGACTCTAAAATTTTCAATTTCTGGGTGGAAGTTGAGTATAGGGCATTGTCTCAGAATAAAAACAGTCCGAAAATATTTGGAGTATAACTTTTACACTACTAAACCAAATTGAATCATTTTAGTGTCATTAGAAACTTATGAGATAGAAGGAAAATTTCCAAAGAGAAAGCGTTCCCAAATTACTTCATTTTCATTGTCTAAATGATCAGAAATAATAGACTTGAAAGTCAGTGTTTGGAGAAAAATATGAAATGATTCATTGGGTTATGAAATTAGATTCAAAGTGTTTATTTAAGGTATAAACCCTAAGTACAAATTTTACTTAATTGAGTTTTGATATAATACTGATAATGTGATGAGAATAATGGAAAGATACTCAGGATTGTCATGAACATGCATTGTATATATTTCATATACACACATGTGTATAAATGAATGCTTATAATTATGCAAAGTTATTAATGTCTATGCAACGTCTGTATTGCATAATTTTGATATGCAGGATAAATGTCTGCATCCAGACAGTTCCAGATCAAGGAAGAAAATGCTAATCTGGAGCGTACTGTGAGTAGACCTAGATGGTCTTACTTTATTGTTTGTTTGTTTATATGATGTATTGAATGATAATGAATGTGATTTGATTGTTGAATTCCATACAATGAAGGTCTGATGATTGTGATATATGAATGGGATATTGAAGTGGTACTTGTATGTGAATTTGATTGAAATAAGTGTACATAATTGATTGTAATATGCCAAGCCACAGTCCGATGATAAATGTGTTCTGAATGTGCATTTACATATGAATAAAAAATGTGAATTCTCAACTTTAATGTTGAATGCTAGACTAAGGTTCGATGATATGCGAATGTGATTGAATGACGATATGCAAATGTGATTGATGCATTTCATTTCATGAATGCATGAAAGATAAAGGCAGTTGTGACAAGTAGCCAATGTGAAAAGAGCTTTAAACTCAGTTATGCACATCAGAGCCTCAGGCTCAACGTTTAATGAGCCCGGTGTCTCCAACAGATACGAGATAGTTATCAATGAGCCCGGTATCAATACAAAAAAAATTGTACTGAGTTTCAAGTGTTTGACTGACTGAATGTGCTAGTACGCCACCCTTGTAAGGCACAGACTCAAATGTCACTCAAGATGTCGAGTACTGTCTGGCGAGAGTGGGGTGCTATAAGGTCCATGACATATCCAAGACAATTCTTTGTTGATTCATAGCTAAAAACCATGAATGGCTTCTTCATAAGGAAAATAGGAGAAACATTCCCTTATGAGTAAGTTTCCATAATATTCCACTTAAATACCGATCCACCACTAGATTGAGCTCCTTAGCTAACTCAATACAAAAACCTATTTGTCTAAATGGAAACACCATAGGTGTAAGGAGAATAGGTTATGCCATATTGTGTTTAGAGATTGGACTTAAGAAGCTTCTTTTATATTCTCTCAAAACTAAATGATTCTTTGAGGAAGGAGGATTAATAGACTCAAAAATAAAGTTGACATATCAATCGAAACTGTCTAATCAAAAAGAGAAGGAAAGGGAAAAGGGAAAGCAAGTATGTACCCTTATCGGGAAGACTCTAAATTATATTATCACCTTACAGACAAAGGAAATTGGAGAAACATCAGGAGATCCACAAAGTAATGAGGGAAAGGAAGCAAGTTTGGAGCCACAAAAAGAATTTGTTAATAACACTAAGGTGATAAACATGGTAATTATTGAAGGACAAATCCCAATAAAGGTGAATAAGAGTCATTACACTATACTAGACTCAACTAATAAGGAGTAAATTTGCTTATACACTCAAAAGTTTGAACAAAGAAATAAAGAAGAGAGAATGGAAATGTTAGTCCAAAAACATGGCCTTCCACACTTGAGATCAAGAATAAGTCTAATGGGAACAAAGAGGCAAGTGTAGGAGATAGTACCATGAAGAAACCTATATGGAAACCCAAAAACAAGAGGGTTCAAGGCTGACGTCTTCCTTATGATTATTACTTAACATGTCGTAGGCATAAATTGCCCTAAGAAACAATAGATGATACAAGACTTTCTATTGTCAAAGAGTCTATATTTAGTAAGGCTTTTAGAGATAAGAATCTAAGTTAATAAGCTTAAAAAAAATTTATGGATGCTTAGGAATGGATAGAAACTTATTAATTCCATTACAGTAGTAGGATTGTAATAGTATATGATATAGGTAAACTAAGTGGTCATCATTCAATTATTTCTTATCAATGCACCCATCTAATAGTATAAATAGACAAATTTAAAGGTTTGCTAGAGATATTTTCATAGATACTGTCTATCTTGAGTTTCAATGGAGTTACCTTTGGAAATAAATAGCTTCTTTAAATGCCTTTATATATAAACCTCAAGTTGCATTTGATGATTTTAATTGTACTTTCGAATATAAAGAAGTTGAAAGGGAAATTTTAAATAAAGCAAGTGTGAATTTAGAGATGGGTAATTGTTTTACTAATGTAGCTTTAAAGGACATAAGATATTATAGAAATTTCTTTACTTAGAGCAACAAGTAAGGAGTAGATCAACAAGTAAGGAGAGAATTGGTTAATAAGGAAGAAATTAGTTATGATGATTATAAATAATCAATGTCTTATTAAATTCCATTAGATTATATCTTATTTTTATACACTTATATGTTCATAAAACCCTTTTATAGAGTTGATTATTGGGTTAGACAATAATAACTTGAAAACTCCCTTTAGATTTAACAATTTTCTCACTAAGTTTTAAGGCTTCAAAAAAGTTATAACCAATGGTATAGAGATAGAGATCATGGATTATAAGGCCTTTATATGCTCAAGAGGTCTTTAGTATAGGATTCAAATAAAACTAATACATTTAAAGAAGGTTAAAGATACTAAGGTTTGCACTAATAGGGCAAGGAAGAAGCTAATTCTCATCCAAGAATAATTAAAGCTAATGTTAGGTGATATTACCTTGAGAAATAGAGAGAATTTGACCTTGTCCTATTACTCTTAAGCAATAAAGTGCCATCACTCTTCAATGAAGCAAACAACAAGAGTAAGTTAAATAAACGATAGTGATAGAAACATTAAATTCTATCACAACTTTACATTAGGAAGGGATAAAACTGATAAGATATACTTTCTAAAGAGTAGTGAAAGAGCTAGTCCATTTACAGAAGACTAATTGGGACTTTTGATAGTGAAAGAGTTTATCCCAAATTCAATATATCCATAGTAAAATGAGAAACTAATTTAGCCTTTCAATAAGTTGGATATTTAAAAAAAGTGGTGTTTAATATGAAACTTGATAAAGCACTAGGACTTGATATGTTAAATGCCTATTTATTTTAATAAACATGGAGAAAAGTTGGTCAAATGGTTACTAATTCCATTCTTGACCTCTTCAAAAATGATTGCTTAGTAAATGGAATAGAACTTGTGCGTCTAATTCCTAAGATTTCTAATGCCAACTACATTGGTGAATTTAGGCCTATGTCTTATTGCAATATCCTTAATAAAATCATTTCTAAGTTAATAGCTCTAAGACTTAAGGATGTGTTAAAGATGATCATTAATCCATGACAAGGCGCTTTTATGCAATGGAGAAGTATGAGGGATAACTTGTTAATTGAATAGGAAATATTCAAAAGTTACATTTTCATGAAGCTTTTAAGAAGTTGTCTTATGAAATTGGATGTCAATAAAACCTATAATTCTTTGAATTGGAGGCTTGTACTAGATTCACTAATAGCCCTTGGTTTCCTGATCCCCTTTTTTCATGGATTGAGCAATGTATGACTTTAGTCTCATATCCCATATTGTTTAATAGGAAACCTATAACATCTTTTCAAAGATTAAAAAGCTTGGGCCAAGGAGATCTTATGTCTCCATATTTATTCACTTTAGGTGTAGAAGTGTTAACTAGAATGCTATCCAAAAGACTAGAAGAGAGTGGAGATTACATATATCACCATAGGTGCAAAAAATTGAAGTGGTTTCACCTCTCATTTACATATGATATACTTCTGTTAAGTGGTGTGAGACCCCAACTCAGTTAAGCTGCTTATGGAAACTATCCAAATTTCTAGTAATATTTTAAGCTGCCTATAAACCTAAACAAAAGCTTCATCTTCATTTATTGTGACTAATTGCTTCAGGCCAATAGTTCATCTAAGGTCTTAGAACTTAGGCTATAAAATTTACAATTTAAATATTTGTAGTTCCTACATTTGATAGGAGAATCACATATAGTGATTGTCAGTTTATATTTGACTCGATTAGAAGGGGATCACTGGACTTGTAGACTCCTTACATTTATAGGAAAGCAACAACTAATAGTAGCAATACTAAAGAATCTTCATGTCCACTAGTGTAGTCACCTATTCTTACCACTTAACCTGGTCGGGCAAATTGAGAAGCTATTGAGGAATTTCCTTTGGTTAGGGAGCTCGGGTGGAAAAACTAAAGCAAAAGTCAGATAGAGGGATATGTGCTTGACCAAAAAAGAAGGCGGCCTGGGGATTAAATATGGGAGGGTGACAAACAAAATATTGATGGCTAAGTGGATTAAGAAATTTTTTAAGGATAATGATTCTATTTAGTTAAATGAATGTATCAAAGCATTAAGAAATATCCTAGCTATTCTTGATCCCTTAACTAACTACTCATGTTGAGGAATGTTATAGACCAAGAGATAAAATTCATTATTAATAATGGGAGGAAAGCTTAGTTTTGGTTTAATAATGGATTTTACATTCTACGTATATTTAAAATTCTAAAATATGTCCAAAAAAAAAAAACAAAAGTAGCAGAGGTCATCGGGATGGGGAGTGACACTATAGGTTCAAAAGCTTCAATCAAATTATGGAATCAACCCTAGTTTATAGTCCAAATATGAAGCGAGATAAAATAATTTAGAGGAGGCATAGTTATGGCATGTTCAATAATAACTCATGCATTGAGGTATTCAAAGAGTCCGCCGCACAAGTTTTCCGGAAGCATTTAGTGTGGTTCAAAACCAAGACTCCATGTTCTCATTTGTGTTTAAGTTGGCAATAAAAAATAAACTTCAAACCTTGAACAGTATGAAAGGAATTACTTTGAATAATTATTTACGCAAGTTTCGTAAGTTTATTCCTGATACATAGGATCTTTTTTTTTCCCCTTCATTATCACCATACTCAGAGGTTAGAGCCAGACTTAGAGTAGATGTCGACTGTTATATTTAAGTGAAATCAGGGCACAATTCCGATTTTAGGCTAAAATGTTAAATTCACAAATAAAGTTGAAGCAACTACTTTCAAGATGGTGTTGAAGGGGAGGGGAGGATATTTATGCTCTATAATAAATAGATCAAAGAACAACTGATTGTCAATGGGATAGATAGGGACATGAGCCAGGATATAATGTGAATTGGATAGCTCATTAGTAGAAGAAGTTCCTGATTTCCGCAAGGAACTGATAACATTTACATGGAGGGTGTAACTGAGATTGGACAGCAGCTGTATACCTGTTGCATTTAACTAGTGCTTGACTTCTTTTTTATTCATAATCTTAGCTTGGTTTCTAGTAGATCCTGTTTTGCTCCATGTTGCTCTTGATTCACTTGTTCCTGTACTGATTTGTTTTATTATAATTTCTTTTACTTTTCAAAAAAAAAAATTAAACGAAGAGCGGATAAGAATGTAATGGAACGAACTCCAGAATCACGTGATTGTTAGGACCAAAGAGTAAATAAGGGTGCTTGGTCCCTTTACCTAAGCAAAATTGAAATGCTTGACCACTATGGTCCACTAAACCTTATTGTTTCGCGTTTTAATAGCTGACGGATCGATTCCATGCTCACCTATGCAGTCACTGTTGTCGCTTTTGGAAGATAAGAATCTCAATCAATTTGTGAAGGAGCCAGATAAGCTTTGTTTGCTCTTTCGTGATACGAGGCTGATTCTTTGTCAACTTACACCCTATTTTCTATGCCGTCTTTTGGATTTGCTAGCGTTCAAGTTAGGGCGGTGCTCGGCTAGAAATTAATGCATAAGAAATGCAAATGACTGTAAAGTATACACGCAGTAGCTGACCTAACCTGAGATATTTCACTAGTTCCTCGGAAAGGCCAAAACGCATTCTTGGACTTGGATACAGTACAAAAATAATACTTGCATTTACGAGAAGTTGAGGAAAATAAACTGGAAGAAAAATCTAGATTTGGGATTTGATCTCATTAAGTCAAATATTTTGCTACAAAATAGTTTTTCTGTCAAGTTTAAGGATTCACTAATCTTGTGAACATTTTTTATAGTTCTAACAAATTCAAAACGTACCGAACATGTTGCTGAAAACCAACATTTGAAGATGAATAAAAAGAAATGAAAATTCCCCACCTTATATTTGTTCTTAATAATGTTAAACCTGATTCATTAAGAGAAGAATTTTGTTTATAACATGTCAGTTTAATTGAAGTTCATCATCGATGAACAGACATCCGCCTTGTTCTAGAACAAGTTAAATCGCATGGCCAGAATAATCCTAATTCAGTGCTTTTCCAACCATGAATTTACTTCCATCTTCGTATCTCTTTGATTTCCTGCATCTGGCAAATCTGTTTACTTTTTTCTTCTTTCTACCACAATCTGTTTGTGTGATTTAGAGCATGAATTTAATCTTAATCTTATGGTTCATAAGGTGTTTGATGTATTTGAAAGTGTTAGAAATCAAGAAATTGAAGAATGAAGAAAATATTAGAAGTATAAAAGGTGTCATGATCGTGCATAAGGAACACAATCGTGACAGGCATCCATGGGCTGTATGGCTCTCCGTCATAATTGTGACATAAGTTTTTTCAGGCACGAATTTTTTCATGTTTTTAGGGTTCAAGGATATTTTTTGAACCGAACAAAGTAGGAAAACCCTACACATAACCTTAGAATCTTAATCCACTATTCAAGAACATGAAAAAAATCAAAAAAGAGGTGGCAACCATTCATCAAAGTGGATCAAAAGTAAAGAGATTAAAGAATTTAGGAAATTCCAACATTCCAGATCAAGGAGTCAAACAGTTTTTATTCTTTCCCTTTTATTTTCTTCATTATCCTTGATGTGTAATTGGATTTATATAATGTATAATATGTCTATGGATTTTTAAAATTAGATTAGGAATTATTCTGGAGTTATTTTGTGAACTTTAATCATTGTAGAATTCAACGATAATTGCCGTGCATATACTTGATAATAAATCGAGAGAGTGAATCAAAGTAATTAGTGTTAAAGTATACAACAAGAGTTGGCAACTAAATAACCCAAAATTATCAAATTAACGATCAATCGAAGAGAGATCTTGATTGTGAAATCAATTATCTAATTTATTGCTTCATATCTAATTGAATAAGTTAGGAATAGTTTTCTGAATCGAGAGATTACAAATCTATAATATCAAATTCAATTAGGTTTAATTGATTAGATCTTAAGAGAGAGTAATCAAAACATTAGGAAATACAAGATCAAACATAATTGAATTAATAAGAATAAGGGAGTCAAAATAAAGATAGAATAGTTCGTACGCATTTAACTTTGATCAAACCCTAATTTTGTTGGCAGCTCGTTTGTTTGTTTGTTTAATTGTTTTGTTTATTTAATTATTTCAATTTTTGTTATTTAATTTAATTCAAATCAATTTTGTAATATGTTAGACAAAGTTAGATTCAAATTGTTTAGGTTTTCATAATCCTTGTAGGAACAATAACCTTAATACTACAAGATACAATCCATATAATTTCGAATATTAAGAGTTTTACTATATACAAAACTTGCTCAACAAGTTTTTGGCACCATTGCTAGAGAATTTAGCATTAGGATGATTTGACTTCCTTTGTTTTAAGGAATTTTCATCATTCTTATGTCCTTGGAATTGCATGAACACAAGAATTACTCATAGTTCAAGCAAGGTAGAAGAAACTCCAGCTTTTGACATCACTCAGCAAGAAAGAGAAATCTTAAGAGCTAAACATCAAGAAGAGATAGAAAGAATGATGGTAGAAGAATTCAATTACGGAGAGCAGTAAAGAACCCTAATGAACTTTATGAGGTCAGGGCTCAATGTGGCACAACAAGGAGTCGCTCGAGCACTTGTGCAAGCAAACTCATTTAAGATCAAACCAACATCTGCTGAATATACTGTAGTCTAACATACAGCTCTATGTGTTAGCTAATCAAGATCCCGATGCTCATCTAGTGAACTTTTGACAAATATGTAATACTTCCAATATAATGGTATGTAGAAAGATGATGTTAGGATGAGACTCTTTCTCTTTGCACTTAGGGATAGAGCAAAGGGTGGTACCATTCACTCAACCCAGTCAACGTCACGATATAGGAGCAAATAGTGTATGCTTTTGTGAACAATTACTTCCCTCTGACAAAGATGACAAGACTGATAAAGGAAATTACCAATTTCCAACAAAATGAGGGAGAGTTTCTATACAAAGCATGGGAGACGTAAAAGGACTACAAAGAAGATATCATTATCATAACCTACAGAAGGAATTCCTATCACAAACTTTTTATAATGGAGTTAATCATCCCATGAGGGTCACCATAGATGAGTTGTTATAGGATCCTCGATGCATAAAAAAGTTGAGACGTAAAAGATTTGTTAGAGAAGATGGCGAATAATATCTATCTTTAAATGTCGGACAGAAGTAGATAGCAATCAACCTTCTGAGATTAGAAGGGAGTGATTACTGTCAATTCTGTGATAGCTGAAATTTCTAACATAACAAAGCAATTAAACAGCCTAAAAGCCTCCTCATCGGCTCCACTTAAAGCAATTTAGCATAGATGCAAGTTATGTGGGCAAGACAATCATGTTACCATTGATTACTTCTTAATACAAAATAATAATACAGAGTAACTCAACTATATGGAAGCATAGTTTGATCGAGGAGGAGGGAATAACCCCTATTTGAACACATACAATCTTGGGTGGAGGAATCACCTAAATTTTTCTTGGTATAATGCAGTGACTCAGTTGAGAAATCAAGATCCACCAGGATTAACAAGACAAGTCCAATATAAGTGATTCATAATTAGACAAGATCATAGACAAAATCACAAATATGGAAGAGGCCTAGAAGAGGTTAAAAGGGCAATTTCTGCAAGTAATAAAGAACCATGCCTTTTTTATTCACAACCTAGAGGTTCAAATGGGTTGGTTTGCAAATGCATCATCCACAAGAAGTGCAGGGAGTCTCCCATATAATACCAAAGCAAATTCAAGGAAGCAACTCAAGGAAATCACACTTAGGAGTGAGAAAGAGCTAGAAGAACCAGTGAAAAAACAAGCTAAAACCCACCTTTTAAAGGACCAAAAAAAAGTAGAAAAAGGATGCAAAAAAGAATGAGGACCCTCCTTATATTACCCCTCCTCCATACCCACTTAAAATTCCATTCACACAATGACAACAGAAGAATAAACTAGACACATATTTTGCAAACTAGACACACATTTTGCAAAGTTCGTCTAAAAGTTAAAGACTTTTCAAATTAACTTATCTTTATAGAGGCATTAGAACACGTGCCTAAGTATGCTAAGTTCCTTAAAGACATATTGTCAAACAAGTGGACTTAGGAAGATAATCAAATGGTAACACTAACGAAGAGTTGTAGTTTCATTATCACTAGCCATATGCCTTCCAAATTAAAGGATCCAAAGAGCTTTACAATACCCTATATAGTTACTGAGTTAGAATTTTAAAAATGTCTATGAAACTTAGGCGTAAATATTAACCTTATGCCTTTGTCGATCTTTTGAAAATTAAGGCTAGGCAATGTGAAGCTAACTTTGATGCTCATTCAATGGGCAAATCAATCGATCAAGAGGCCATTTGGTGTAGTGGAACAAGTCATTGTTAAAGTGGACAAATTAATTATTTATGTGGACTTCATGGTACTAGATTTCAAAGAGGGAATACTTTTTCACTAATTCTTGGATGGACATTCATGAACATTAGGAGAGCACTAATAGACATTTATGAAGGCAAATTGATTCTTTGGATTAATGATGATCATGATGAGTTCAATATGATCAAAGTCTTGAAAATTTCGAAAGAAAATAGCTCTTATATGAATATCGATATAATGGATGAATGCATCAAAGAGCAAGAGGAGAGTTGTGATGAAGTAAGTTCTGAGGAGCAAGTTCTGAGGAAGCTGAGAATGAGGAAGAAGGAAAGACTGAGGAGTTGGGTGTTCTAAGACATCAAGCCATACTAGTGAGAATTAAAGCACCTATACCACTCTCTATTGAAAAGCCACCAACTCTAGAGTTGAAGCCTTTACCTATATACCTGAGGTTTTCCTAAGTAAGGACCAAACTCTACCTATCATTATTTCCCACCAGCTAGATGGGGAATAACAGAGCAAGATGGTGAAGATCATCAGAAAGTGAATGAAGTCTATGAGATGATAGATATCAGATATATGAGGTATAAGTCCATATGTAGTTATACATAGAATCAACCTCAAAGAAGGAAGTAGAGCAGTAAAGGAATGCCAAAAAAGACTAAACTCTCATATGAAAGAAGTGGTAAAGAAAGATATGGTAAAGTTGTTAGATGCGGGTATATAGACCCGATATCATATAGTGAATGAGTCAGTATAGTACAATATGTACCTAAGAAAGGAAGAATGATGGTAATGGAGAGTGAAAGTAGGGAGATGATTGCCACAAGAATAGTCACAGGGGGAAAAGTATGTATTGACTATTGCAAGCTTAAAAAAGTGACTAAAAAGGATCACTTTCCTTTTCCATTCGTGGATCAAATGATAAAAAAAGCATAACTGGCCATGCATTCTACTATTTATTAGATGGATATTTGGGTTAGAATCAAGTTTTTATCTATTTTGAGGACCAAAAAAGGACCACTTTCACATGTATTTATGGAGCATTTGCTTATAAAAGATGCCTTTTGAGTTATGTAATTTTCTAGCAACATTTCAAAGGTGTATGAATAAATCTTTCGCTGCTCTTCTGAAGAGATATAAAGTTCACGATCGTGTAGCTACTCCATACCACCCATAAACAATTGGACAAGTGTAGGTCGTGAACCACGAGCTTAAAAGGACATTGGAGAAGACAGTAAATAGTTCAAGCAAGGATTAGGCACTGAAGTTGTATGATGCCCTATGGGCCTATCAAACCACCTTTAAAAATCCAATTGATATAACTCCATTTAGGCTTATTTATGGTGTGGCTTGTCACCTACCTATGGAGTTAGAGAATAGGGCATATTGGGTAATAAAATCCTTAAATTTTGATTACAAGCAAGCAAGTAAAAGAAGGCTTTTACAATTGAATGAACTTGACAAGCTACGATTGAATGCATATAAGAATATCAATCTATATAAAGAAAAAGTTCAGAAATAGCATAATGCTTATATCAAGAAGAAAGAGTTCAAAGTGGGAGATATGGGGTTACTTTATAATTCAAGATTGAATTTGTTTCCCAAAAAGCTCAAGTCAAGGTGGAGTGGGCCTTTCAAAGTAACATATTTGTGCACAAAGCTTTGAAATTGGAAAATCAAAACAAGGAAACCTTCAAGGTGAATGGACCATATCTTAATGGAGTCATTTTGTTGGCCCCAATTTTTTTTTATGAATAAGTATGATTTACATCAATTATAAGATCTTTATGAAAGTTTGTGGAGTTAATTATTATGTTGATGTTAGAA
>JAOQMP010000003.1:19024920-19035445 GCA_027563575.1 Erythroxylum pedicellare | reverse complement strand
ATATCATATCAGATTTCTCTATTAGTAAGTGATTTACTTCATGTGTGAATTTTGCATGTCATATTGTGTTAGTTTTGATTATGCTAGCATTGTGTGAACATTTTGTTGCATAATGTTTCTTTTGTGTGAAAGTGCCAATGGCAAGAATTTAATGGAATTAGTTTAGCTTTGAACATGGTCATTTAATTTGTAAAGGCATATTGACTTACGAATTTTACGTTTTAAATGTCTTTGGGATGAATATATATGTTAATTAGGATATGACACCTATTATTTCTCTTTAGGAAATTTGTTGTATACATTTATAATTATAAATCAATTGAATTGGTTAACATTATTAGTACCATTTCATAAGAATGATTGAATAAAAAAGAAATGAGGTAAGATAAGAAATTTAAAAAAGAAAAGAAAAAGTGTGTTAAATAAATCCATATTCTGTTGTCCCTTTTTAAAAAAATTTTGGGTTATGAATAGCATTAGTTTCCAGTTGAATTGTGATATAGCTCAGTAACTGAGGGAATTCGCGACAAAATATTTATCTTTAAAAGGCTAGAATGACACTCCAACCAAGTTAAATAAAAATTTTGACCTAATTGAGTAACAGTAGGACATTCATGACAAGGTGTTTGCCTTCACATCAAAAGACTAGGCTAACGTTAAATAAAATCTAAAAAATAGCATTACAATAAATAAACCTACTGATCTTTTGAAAAATAGCAAAAAAAATTTATGAAAGGATACTTAGTGCTAGCTTCCTTTTTGATTGATCACTAATCATAATTATATGCTTACAAGTGTCATAGGTGTATGAATAGGGTGTTAATATTTTAATAGATATGTATATTTAATTCAAGTACTTAAACATGAAAAGAATGAGTTAATATATTGACACATTTTAAATCATTGATGTTTGAAGTTAAATTGATTTCGTAAGATTTGATGACATTGTATCATTATTGGATGTTGCAAAAATGTGTGATTATGTGGTTTCACTTTTTTTGCTTGAGGACAAGCAAAATTTTAAGTGTAAGGATGTTGATAGGTATAGATCCTACTATGTTTTTCTATACGTTTCAGTGTGTTTTCAAGTGTTTCTTTGATGATTATTGTGTGTATAAGCTTAGAATTGTGTTATTGTTAGTGTTTGATTATTTTATAAGTGTTTGTGTGATTTAGAGCATGAATTTGTTCTTATTCTTACATTTTATGAGGTGTTTGATGTGTTTGTGAGTGTTGGAAATTAGGAAATTAAAGAATGAAGAAAATACTAGAAGCATGAAGGTGTCACAATCGTGCTCCTTACATGGGCTGCATAGCTCTTTGTCATGATCAAGACAAGGGAGCACAATTGTAACAGAGAGGAGAAATAGCATAGAGCACGATCATGACTCCAAGTCATAATTGTCAAAGAAGAGTGTTAGAAAATTTTAGTAATCGAGATTAAGGAGTCAAACAGTTTTTATTCTTTTCTTTTTACTTTCTTCATTATCCTTGATCTGTAATTGGATTTTTATGATGTATAACAAGACTATAGATTTTAAATTCATATTAGGAATTATTTTGTGAACTTTAATCATTGTTAAATGTAATATATTTTTTAATGTTTGTGATAATTGTCATGTATTTATTTGATAATAAATCGAGAGAGTAAATCGAAGTAATTAATGTTAAGGTATACAATGAAAATTGGAAACTTAATAGACCCACAATTATCAAATTAATGATCAATTGAAGAGAGATCTTGGTTGTGAAATTAATTATATAATAGATTGCTTCAGATTTAATAGGAATAGTTTTGTGAATCGAGATATTGCAAATCTATAATTATCAAATTCAATTATGATAGATCAAGAGAGAGAGTGATCAAAACCTTAGGAAATCTGGGATCATAATTGAATTAACAAGATTAAGTCAATCAAAATAAAGATAGAATAATTCCTAAGTACTTAACTTTAATCAAACCCTAATTTTATTGGCAGATCACTTATTTATTTGTTTAATTTTTTGTATATGTAATTGTTTCAATTTCTATTATTTAATTTAATTCAAATAAATTTCATAATACCTTAGACAAAGCTAGATTCAAACTATTTAGGTGTTCATAATCCTGATGGGAACGATAACTTGAATACTACAAGATACGATATGTATCCTTGCGGGTATTGAGAGTTTTATCATATATAAAACTTGCTCAGCAATCATTCAAGATAAGCAGTTTTTATAGTTTAAATAGATAAATGCCTATTACATTAAAGGGATGAGCTTATAGAAGATTAATATACCTGAGAATGCATCTGCTACCAACCAAAACAATATTTAAATTAAGAAGTAAAGTTAGGCAACATGTCACCAAAATGTTGGGGAATGGTGTCAATACATTCTTTTGGTATAATAGATGGTTAGCTACTATAT
This sequence comes from Erythroxylum pedicellare, assembly GCA_027563575.1. Lineage (NCBI taxonomy): Eukaryota > Viridiplantae > Streptophyta > Magnoliopsida > Malpighiales > Erythroxylaceae > Erythroxylum > Erythroxylum pedicellare. The sequence goes on along the minus strand of JAOQMP010000003.1, from coordinate 19,033,033 downwards.
TATGTGAGGTTACTAATTAGCTTAATTCAATTAGAGAAATTATCAGAGGTTATAAATTAGCTTAATTCAATTAGAGAAATTATTAGGGAAGACCAATATGTTACTTATGCTCTTGCATATAACGCCGAAATTTTATCAAGAATTAAAGACTATAATTTGTATAATTAGATCAACAATACTAAGCTTAAGGAAAACAAGGTAAACCTAAACTTTTGGACATTGTCTAAGAATGGTAAATTCACTAATGTGCCTTGTAAAGTGATATTTCAAGAGCAGGGAAACATAATACCATTCTAAAATCTAATTTGGTGCAAGTAATAATTCTTAAAGCTTCAGCAACCCTGTGGAGAGCTATCAAGAATAGATTGCCTACAATGGATAGATTGAACAATATATGATAATAACAAATAGATGTTCATTATGCAGACAAGAGCAAGAAAGAATAAGTCACTTATTTTTTAAATGTTAGTATACTTTGTCGTTTTGGAAGGACATTACAAAAATATGCTTATTAGAGAAGTTACCAAAGGAATGGGATCAGATTGTGATTTAGTGCTCAACTTTATACATACATAACAAAGCAAAATAATGATGCTTCTTTATTACTTCATCATATCTAGTACAAGCTTTGTGGGATGAAAGAAATATGAGAATATCAAAGGGCAATTAGAAGCAACATCAAAGTTATTTATAGAGCTACTTAATGCAACCAAGTTTCACATTATCACATTTAGAGACAAAATGCAAATAGAATTCAGTCTTATCACAATATGGAACTATTGTTTGTTTTGTGTATATGTAATTCTAATTCATGATGTACTATTTTTCTAGTTATTTTTTTTCCCATTCAAAATGAAGGGTTAGTTTATGCTTATAAAACCTTGATATTGTCTTTTATCTCTTAATTTAATTCACATTTTTTTAAAAAAAAGAAAGTAAATTGCAATTAAGACATCCATAATCATTTTTTTGCATTCATTCATAAACCTAACATAGATCATATTATAATTTAGAAGTCAAGTGAAAAATGACAAATGTTATTGGGACGACTTTGATAACCTTACAACTTGGACACAATATAGAACTAGCTCAGGTGTAATTACTTCAAAATCTTTAACCATATTTGTTTAAATTAATATGATGTTATTACAGGGGCTTCAAGTAATAGCACTCACAAGATATATGTGTTCACTCAATAAATAAAAAACTACTCACATAATAAAGATAAGTGAAAAATTATAAACATAGGATTTTAATGGAAAAACCCTCCAGTGTAGATGTAAAATCATGGGATAAACTAACAATAATGTCAACTAAATCAAATAGTGGGATATAAATAATAAAAGTGTCGAACTCTCTCACTCGAGAACACCTCACAAGATAACTACAGCTAATCTAGCTCTTTTAGTTTTTTTAAATGTTTCTTGGAAGACTTATACTAACTACCTATAAAATTGAGTGCAAATTGATATATATATATATATATATGTATGTATGTATGTATGTATGTACCCACCCACCCACACATACACACACACACACACATATGAATAATAGTCCTAAATAAGTTCTAGAATCCAAACTTTAGTAAAAATTTAGTTGATAAAAGCTATTTGGATTCTAAAACTCTTCTATTGTCATATGTTTCTATCTCATGTAACTTTTTTCTCTCAAACTTGTCTTTAAATCTCAAAAGGATAAGATTTCATATTACACGCAGTAACCCATAACTTCATTCCTTTTGATCCATAAAGATAGATAAGACTTCCAAATTCCAAATTAAGTGTAATTAAATAAATAAACATCAATAGAATGGGGCTAGACACATAATAATCTCTCCCTCAACCCATTTTGTAGGACAAATCAACCGCCTCATCGATCAATTGAAAGTAATCCTGATGAGCCTACTACAAAGCTCAAGTATACTCTTAGGAACTACCTTTTTTAACATACTGGAGCTATGTTTGTATCACTTCCTTAGAGCCTGTTTGAGTACATAAAATCTCTTCTTCAACTTCTATATCAAGTCCTCTTTTCCTTTGACTTTAAGCAATTGAACTTCTTGAAGATTTTCTGGCTCCCCCTCAATAATGACTAGGAGATATTCTAAACTAGGATATCTTGTTAAAGACTTCTTCTATCTAATTGATCTTCGAAGTTAGACATCTTCTAACACTTAAGTGGGTTGCTCCCCCTACTCTTGATGCACATGGACCCCTTTGACATTATCCATAGGATGTGACTTATGTATATCCTCTCCATCAAACTAGATTATTATCATGTGCCAGTTTATGTCCTTCACTTTTTCATAGGTTCCACCTGATTATTATCATATGCTAGCTCATGTCCTTTACCTTCTTCACCTCTGGGCTCATCAATGGAAGTAAAAATAGGTGTAGGATCAGCATAACCAAAAAATGAAATGTTGTATGTAATCATGTCTACTTTGATGAGATTAGCATCTATCTCATGCTCGTAGTAGACTAAGTCCCTGCTTCTAACAACTTTCACTTTTTTGAGTTATGGGGCCTATAGTCAAACTCCTCATCACCATATCCGATGAATACATAAGGAGTACTGTATAAATCTAGCTTCGATATTTTCTCTTTGGTATGTGCTTAATATCCTTACATTTGAACAACCTCAAATACGAATAGGTTAAATCCTTCCCTTTCCATATTCTCTCAGGAATGTCAAGCTCCAAAAGGACTGAAGGAATTATGCTAATTATGTATATAGTAGTTTTGACCATCTCACCCTAAAAGGACTTCAGTAATTTCGACATTCAAAGCATACACTAAAACTTCTTCATAATGTTTTTATTCATCCTCTTGACAATGTCATTGTGTTATGGGGTACTAAGTTTTGTCTTCTCATATCTTGCATAGTACTCTTCAAGCTCATTAGAGGTACACTCACCTCCATTGTTGATCCGAACACATTTTAACTTCCTCTCCATCCCCTTGTCCACCATGACATGAAATCTTCGAAAGGTCGTTAGCACCTAACTTTTTATTTTTAGTATAAATACCAAAGTCTTCCATGTAGTATCATCAAAAAATATAGAAAGGTACTTTTTACCACCCAAAAACCCCACCTTCACAAGACCAGACATTTTGGAGTGCACTAGCTCCAACTTCATCTTCTTCCTTGTAGGCTTCTTATAGGAAGACATTCAATGTTACTTTATAGCCTAGGGATGGCAATAGGTAGGGTTCAGTTCGGGCATTACTCTACCTATATCCATATCTATTTTTTATAACTCAACCCATACACATATCCATATCTATCAGTTTTTACGATTTACTACCCATATCCAAATCCTTTAGATTGTTCGAATTTTTGGATATCCATCAGATTGTATAGCACATAAATATAACTTCTAAATAGAAAATAAAAGAGCAGATTTTTGTGAATGCTCTAAATCAAAATTACTTTAACAATAATAAGTCAAGATTTTGATTTGTATGTCTTAAAAAACCATAAAATTGGAATAATAAAAATCATAATGTCTAGTGCAAAGATAACATATATTTTTCACAATCAAGAACTGAAACAAAGACTGAAATATTCAAAGCTTCAAATTGTCTTTGCGTGAACTCCACAACATTCAAAACTCCATTTACATATCATTTGCATTATTATCATCCTATAAGAAAATAAAATATGATGGAAAAGGTGAGGACTGAGGAGTAAAGTGGAGATTTTAAAGTTGTAAATATAATAAAATATTAATATTTTATTATATTTAACCATAAATATTTAAGAAAACATAAAAATAGAGTTAATAAAATGGGTAGGATATGGGTATCCATCGGTTCGGGTTATCACTAGACCCATATCTAAATGCATATCCACATTCATTTTTCAGCATCCATTTAAAATCCATTTTTAACCTCCATGTCCATTTTCTCGGGTCGGGTAGTGTAGATATTAATCGAGTTGAAAACCCACTGCTATCCCTACTAGAAAGACACTCTTTTTACTGCAACTAGACTTGGAGATTGGGAGTTGCCATCTTTACCTAATAGCCTTATATTATTCACGATCTAATTCAATTGAAGTGTATAGATTACATTCTATACACTTCCTTCTAATATATGCATTTTTTAAAAATAATATATCATAGTATGTTTTAGTATGTTCTAGAGCTCTTAATTGTTTAAATAGGTTAAAACTTTGGATTAGAAAAACCTAGGATTTTGAAAACAATTTACATGAAACCATACAATTATTTGTTGCTTCTTATGTATAAATAATGAGATTAGTTAATCATTACATCAAAAAGGGTTGTTAACTGATCTTGTAACTTTATTGTGCTTAAATATTATGTTTTGGAAGTTCTGAAGAGCTTTTTATGCAAAATATTGCTCCTTTTCATATTTATGAAATTTTAAGACGATGCTTTACCAAACTATTGAACCCTAAAGTATTGGGAGTGGTAGCTTTTGATAACTTTTAAGGAGTTTGGTCGACTAAACTCATAGTCCAGGCAATCATCAGTGGATCAAGCAATATTTTTTATTGACCAAATAGTTGATCGTATGGTATGTTCAACTGATTGAATGGTTGACTAGCCATAAGCACTTCTATTTATTATTTCTATATGTTTTTTTCTATAATTTTGGCTATCTCAATGAATTTAATCACCTTCTAAATTATTTTATTTCTTAAATTGGTATTGTTACCTATCAAAAAAGGGTAATTATGCATGAACCTGATGAGAAAAATATAACGATCAATTAGTGTTATAATTTTGATGATAAAAGATTACAAACTCTCTTATAATTATATGAATTATTCCAAAATAATGTATACTTTAAACGTTTCTGGAGAGCTCTTGCATTTTGTGAAAAGTCCTAAATCATTTTGTTAACTTTCTCTGTTAGTTAAAAAAATATAGTTTTAGAACACGTGGACAGTCATATCACATTTTGTGATTATAATAGCAAACCAAAGGTGGTATATGTCAAACAGATTGATTGACAAAATTTATTGATTTATCATATTTATATATCATTACTTATATTATAATATGATAAAATATAATACTAATTAATTTTATTTCTTAACTATTAATAATATACTTATTAGTCTAATATAATAGTAAATTAAGGCCTTGTTTGGTGAAGAGCTGATAAGCTCTTTTTTAGCTGGTTGACCCACTTTAGCTTATTGACTTCATAAAAAAGCTCATAAGGTTGTTTGGTAAAGAGTTGGTTGGGTTGGTTGATTCAACCCAACCAGCTCCTCTATAGGAGTGTTTTATCCCATCAGCTGATATTTTTTCGGCCAAATCTCTATTTTTTCCCTCGTTACATTTTACACTCACACGTCTCATGTCTCGATTTCTCCAAACTCTTCTCGCTTCTCTTTCGTTGCTCTCGTTTTCTCTCACTGTCTCATCCTCACACAATCTTATTTTCCTTGATTCATTCATACACTCCCACACATCAACGAAAGAGAGTAGACCAAATGGAGAGAAGGGTTGAAGTCGATTTCGGTGCCATTGAGGAGTTCAATCCCGAAGTGGAAAAGGAAGAAAATGGCAACTGTAGATGAAAGCTCGTCTGCAAAAAGGTGTCTTCCTCTTAAAGCTAACCCTATCGTCATGAATTAGGTCGGTAACTCATCCATAGTTTTCTTCTTATTTTGTTTGTTCTTTGAGATTTAGGGTTTTCGATAGATTGGACATTTAGGGTTTTCCAAATAATGCACCTTCTATTGATTATTATTGTCCTACTTTACTGAAGTTTCTTCTCTAGATTGTCTTATTTTCTCATTTCCTCTGGAATATTATTGCTTACCAGATTCATGGTTTAGCCGAGTATGGTTTCGACTGAGATTCTCCTTTTTTGTAGGCATTTGCTAAGTCACTATAATGAGCTTTTCTGGTGTTTGTGTAGGCTACTGTAAGTTTGAGGGCATTGGGAGGTGATGCATCTGATATATTTTACAAGTAGTGAGTGTATTCTTTACCTGAACCATTCCGCACCATTCCATGTGTACTTGCATTATTTGTACTCATAGTCAATTGATTTTCTTCCTGTAAGGTTAGGGATCGTCTAAAAGATAGAAGCACCCTCAAATCTGATTTGAATGGGGTTAGGGTTCTGGATGATTCTCAAGAAGGCTTGTATTGGTAGGTATGTTTTGTTAACTTTTGTAGTTGGGCCTTAGATTTCTAGTACAACTTGTAATAGTTTTTGTTCAGTAAATTATTTTCAATTTTTTATCATAATTGTTTCTATTCAAAAGGAAAGGTATTAATGATGGTAGTGATTGAAGCTTCATAAATTAGGTTCTTTTGAATTAGATGATTAGATGTAATAGGCTTGCAAAGAAAAATTACAATCATTTATATGATGACAGCATTGCTTTCCAGACGATGATAAGTGTGATGAAGATGGATGAGCTTAGTGAATCTAATTTGACAATAGTGTTATGAAGATGGATGAGCTTAATGAATCTAATTAGATAATGGATCCTTTGGTGTTTCTGGAAAGTTAAGTCACACAAAGGGAAATGAAAAAACACCAAAATGAAATATGACCCTATTTTGGAACCTTGTGACACATTCTAATGTTCTATACATTTTATTCTTGTGGGATAGTAACCTAGTGTCTTTGGTTGATATTTTCTTCGAATCTTCAATATTTCAGTTACCTGCATTATGGCTTGTTAGCAGCTCAAGCAGAAATGCTAAAAGTTTCTGAAGATACTTTCAATCCATTCATTTTCGATGGTTTTAATGGTAAGTTAGAGGAAATCTATCAACTCTTAGCATTGTGCTTTAATGCTAGCTCCATTCTACTCATCTTTTTTTTTCTTTCTATTCTTATCCTGATGTTATGCAATGAAACAAAGTAATTGGTTTTAATGAAATATGGTTTGGCATCATGTTATATTTCGCACAATAAGAGTCTCTAAATTCAAACAACGAAATAAGAAAATGATATTGATACCAACCATTAGAGTATGTTTGAATTCTCAAAATTTCTTGAACGCACCTCTTGTTATATGAAAAAATACAATCACTCCCTTGAAATGTAGGATGCTTTATGTGCATGGTGATTTCCTTTTTTGTATCATCTCTGAACAGTATGCAATCCATCTCATTATGACTACAATAGAAGGACGGTCATGTTGTAGATAAAGTGGGGCTTCTGCACATACTAAGTTATGCTGCCATTTTGACCTTAGAATTGTGATCAATAACCATGTCATTATTTTTCTGTGACTGGTTTAAGATATATATTATTTAATCTGAATTGACTTTTACGTTACTATTGCATGTTGGTTTCAAAAGTGATCGTTGATTGTTGACACAATTATAGGGCACATGGGGTTTGAAATTATTATGTGTTTGTAAAACACTTTCTAAAGATCCTTCTTGCTGACTATCAAGAACTCAGGACGTTAGATATATATGTTATGAAATATTTGTGTTGGAACAGTTCTTTACATGCAATTTGTGTTTGATGAGACAAATGAAGTTAAATCCCTTATTAAAATTTTAATTACACATTAAGAATGTGATTGTTGCCTTCTATTGTTATAAGAATAAACCAGAGTTCTGTTTATTGTAGGCTTTTTGAGCAAACTCAAGGCCACTTTAACCTGAACATATTTAATCTTATGATAATGGGTTCTACTTAAATAAATTTGTGTGATTTGGATGTCATAATCACATGAATTTAGAGGCAAGGTTTGGAACAATATATAAGATATATTTTGGCAAGAGTTATCACCTAACGTATCTAGGAGTCACGTGAGATATGATTGATAAAGTTGTTATCTACCTAATTTAATTCTAGTTGGTTTGTTGAGCAAACTCAAGGTCAACTATGTTTGAATGAGCTCCTAGCCCACTAGATAGATTAGAGTAATCTTTTCGAATAGTAGTGAGAGCTATTATTTCAAATAAAATAGTGGGAGTAACCAAATGCATGGTTAAAGTCCTAATCTTATTTGGTAGTTATGACATATAATTGATTACTTGCTTTTCTTACATTTATATTTTGTTCTTAGCGAAACTTAACTTGTTTAGGATAGTTGATATTGAGTTAGTGAAGTCACGTTCTTGGACATAGGATATGTATGAGAAAAGTTC
>JAOQMP010000003.1:18977029-18988891 GCA_027563575.1 Erythroxylum pedicellare | reverse complement strand
CAAAAACATAGTATACAGAGTATGTATATATTCATTTTTGTAATTATTTCCAGTCACTTCATTTATCATAACCAATTCAATTAAGTTCAAACATCACCAAAATACCATTAAATCATTACCAAAATCACTTACTTGGTTCAGCATAAATTTCGGCGACGGAGTTTTCGATGGATAAAGAAAAGCAAGGACAAATAGAACAGCTCGATGTTTCAGTTTGTTTTGTCTAACAATATCTTTGGTATGAAGAAACATCAACAGAGGAATGCTACACCAAATTCATACAGTACGTGGCATTTTGCATGTTCTTGTACGTATCATTATACAATATCACACATGTCACAATTTTATTGGTCTATTCGTTTTTCTTATTTTTCTTAATCCAAAAATACCCCAAAATTTTCAAAAATTTTCCAAAATTCACTAAAATTTTTGAAATAATCAGAATATTCTCCAAATAAGTTTTCAGCTCCAATATTTCATAATTCACATGTTAATTACATTTTTAACAATTAATTATACCAAAAAATGTCAATGAATGCATGCACAAATAATTGTAATGTGCAAGATCAATAGTATCGTGTATGTGTATGTCACGTTATGAATAAGCATGAGTTATGCTTTCTAATTTCTCATTAATCTCTAATAAACACCATTTAAACATTAATTTAAGTGACAGATGTTATAATTCTCCCCTCCTAACAAAAATTTCGTCCTCGAAATTCTTACTTGATGATTCGAATAGGTGGGGATATTGTCTCCTCATATGATCCTCAGTTTCCCATGTTATTTCCTCAGTCGAGGGATTTCTCCAATGAACTTTCACTAATGGAATCACTCAGTTTCTCAGTTTCTTTGTCTTATAACCCACTATTTTAATTGGCTCCTCAATTTAACTCAAATTGCTATCAATCTTAATATCTTGAGCCGGTAATACATGCGTAGGATCAAATCTGTATCTTCTTAACATACTCACATGAAACACATTATGCAATTGGGACATCTCATTAGGCAAAGCTAATTTATATGCTAAAGGTCCAATTCTCTCAAGGATCTCATAAGGACCAATATATCTAGGGCTCAACTTGCCATTTGTACTAAATCTCAGTACACCACACCAAGGTGATACTTTTAGAAAGACTCTGTCTTCAACATTATATTCTATATCTATTCTATGTTGATCCACATAACTTTTTTGTCTATCCTAAACCGTTTATTCTATTCCTGATCAATTTCACCTTCTCTACAGTATCTTGTATCAGTTTTGGACCTTCAATTATTCTCAAACCTTCCTCGTCCCAGCATAGAGGCGATTGACATGTTCTGTCATATAATGTCTCGTATGGTGCCATCCTAATGCTCCTATGATAATGATTGTTATAAGCAAACTCAACCAATGCTATGTACTAATCCCAAGCTCCCTGAAACTCCAATACATATACTATAAGCATATCCCCACAGTCTTGATAGTTATCTCACTTTGTCCGTCTGTTTAGGGATGAAATGATGTACTAAAATTTAGCTTTGTGCCCATAGCTGACTGTAAGCTCTTCCAGAATCTCGAAGTAAATCTAAGATCCCTGTTTGATACAATAGACACGAAACTCCGTGCAATCTCACAATCTCAATCTTCGAGCTAACTGGTCTAATGTATTGTTCTCCCATACTAGTATGAAATGGGCCGACTTAGTTAATCAATCCACCACAACCCATATTGCATCATTCTACCTCAGAGTCTTAGGCACTCCCATTATAAAATCCATAGTAATTCATTCCTATTTCCACTCCGGAATAGGTAACGAATGCAATTTTCCAACTGGAGCCTAATGCTCAGCCTTAACCTGCTAACATGTTATACATGTAAAAACAAACTCCGCTACTTGCTTTTTCATTCAGGGCCACCAGAAATGTTGTTTCAATGTGTTATACATCTTAATAGTACTAGGATGCATAACATAAGCGGCCATATGAGCTTCTTCTAAAATTTCCTTCCTCAGATCATTAACATTAGGCACACAGTCTCTACTTTAGCCACAATGTATCATCTTTAAATTCAAACTCAAAATTTGTATTCTTCTTAACTTTCTCACTCAATCTCACCATTTTAGGATCTTTACTCTATAATCTTCTGATCCAACCTTGCAATATTGGCCTCAGTTTTAATGTAGCTATCAATGCTTCATTATGCTCTAGATTTAACTTTGTATTCAAAGCTCTCAACTAAATCAAGCTTAGTAACCTCAATAATTGAATATGAGCTACATTGGTATTCGACTTTTTGCTTAAAGCATCAGCCAATACATTAGCCTTCCTCGGATGATACTCAATTGTGCAATCATAGTCTTTCATTAACTCTACCCATCTTTCTATCTCATGTTCAACTCTTTCTGGCTTAACAGATACTTCAAGCTCTTATGATCAGTGTATATCTGAAATGTCTCGCCACATAAGTAATGTCTCCAAATCTTTAGAGCAAAGACTAATGCTACAAGCTCTAAATTATGTACTGGGTAATTAATCTCATAAGACCTTAATTATCTCGATGTATAGGTTATCACCTTACCATGCTGCATCAATACACATCCCATTCCCTGATGCAACGCATCACTGTATACCACATATCACCAGATCTTGATAGAATAGTCAATAATAGCGCTATAGTCAACCGATGTTTCAACTCTTCAAAACTTCTCTGGCACTCTTCATTCCATCTAAATGCCACATTCTTCCTTAGAAGTTTAGTCAGAGGGGTTGAGATTAAAGAAAACCCCTCGACAAATCTCTGGTAATAACTAGCTAATCCGAGGAAACTCTGGATCTCTGATGCATTCTTCGGTGTCTCCCATCTCATTACTGCTTCAATTTTCATTGGATCCACCTGAATACCATGCCCCGTTACTATATGACCCAAAAATACCACTTGATTAATCCAAAATTCACATTTACTGAATTTGGCATACAGTTGTTTTTCTCACATTGTCTGCAAAATCATTCTCAAATTCTCAGCATGTTCCTCACTACTTCTTGAATACACCAAAATGTCATCAATGAACACAATTACAAACTGATCCAGGTAGGAATGAAAGCACTTTTTGGTATATCAACCTCTACTATCTTCAGTTGATAATACCCAAATCTCAAATTTTGCTCAATGAATACTCGAGCTCCCTGTAATTGATCAAATAAGTCATCAATTCTTGGCAATGAGTATTTATGCTTCACTGCGACCTGGTTTAGTTGCCTGTAATCAATGCATAATCTCAAAATACCATCCTTCTTCTTCGCAAACAACACTGGAGTCCCCTAAGGTGATACACTGGGTCTAGTGAATCCCTTCTTGAGCAACTCCTGCAACTGAACTTCTTAAAGACCTCCCCAATCACGATAGTACTACCAATCGGTGTACTCACCTCTAATCCATATCTTAAGAACTCTCTATCACAATGCAATCTAGATGTCATGTGCGGTGTGATAAATGAATGTGTAGATCCAGGATCTAGTAATGTATAAACCTCAAAAGTGAATAATGATAACACACCTGCGATGACATTTGGAGAATCTTGAGCCTCATATCTCGTCATGGCATAAACTCTGTCTTGAAACTGCAGCTGATTGCTCCGTACCTCAATCCTCCCAATAACACTTCTAGAACTCATCCTACCTCTGCCACGACCTCTCTGTCCAGTCCCACTGGCTTGGCTCTGCTAAATAGTAGGTTATGTTTCTCTACTCCCTCTCCCACCAGACTATGCTCTAAATATCAACGTACAATCTCTAATTTGATGATTGTGTGAGCCACACCTAAGGCAGGTTCTTGTCAATCTCCAGTATACACCACTATGCTTATTCCCACAATACTGACAAGCTGGCAATTGACTCGAAGTTGCACCTCTATTATTCCTAATCTGAGTGAAACTACCCCTCTGTCTGAATCCTAACTGTTTAGATCCAGCTGGTGGTCTGAATGCTCGAGTGTAACGTTTACTGAACCTTCTGCTAGAACCACTCTAAGACTCATTAGGCCTTTTCTGACTAGTCTCTGATCTCAGCTCAGGCTAACTATCACTCAAAAATTACTCCATTCAAATTGAGGCTACTCTGAGCTCAGTGAAACTACTCAAATTAGTAAAAGCTAGCCTTGTCTAAATTTCCATGTTCAAGCCATCTTCAAATCTTCTGCATTTATTTTCCTCGGTAGGTATCAAGACAGAAGCATATCTCATCAACTTATAAATCTGATCTCATAATCTGCTATAGACATTCCACCCTGTTTCAGATCCATGAACTCCTTCATCTTCCTATCCATGTATACCTGAGGCATATAATTTTCTTTAAAAGTCCTTAGAAAGTCTCCCTAAGTCAAAGTGCAAGGTCTGGTGGTACTGCCAAGAACAGTCTTCCATCATTGATAAGCTGGGCCTTGAAGTAATGAAATGGCATAGTAGAACCTCTCGTCCGACTCACAGTCCATCTGATCAAATACTTGTTCTGTCTGCTCTAACTATCCTTTAGCTTCTGCAGGGTCTATACTGCCATAGAAATCTACAGCTCTCTGCTTTCGTAGTTTATCATACCTCCTTTCTCTTCTCTCAGGAATTCTTTGAGGCACTCGCTCAAGTCGAGATACTGATGACTCTCTACTGGCTCTTTCCGATCTCAAGTCAGTTGAGAGTTCCATTTGGTCACCTACGTCGGATAACCTATAATACATAATAACTTCAATTACCAACCAACATTTCCATAACATTTCACACTTAGCGTCACCACATATCCCATTAGATGCCAAACTATGCTCTGATACCAAAAATGTAACACCCCATTCCCATCTGACATATGCACGTGCATTCATCGGATACACGTGTATATGCCTGACAAAAATTACATGTTAACTATCTCACCTTCATTGTACATAACATGGCATTGTAAACTAAACCATAAATCACACATTTTCTAAAACCCAAAGTGTTATCATGTTATATCAAAAACCATAATTTACATTGTCTCATTTAATTCAACATCATCTATATTCATATAACATTATCCTGTGAGCATAAACAGCTCAGTCTATACAGAAAACTACAAACATGAAAGAAACAACTAAGTCCTCAATTCCCAACTGACCGAACTTTAAGCCATATTTGACTATAACAGTTGTACAAAATATGCTTCTACAGAGTCTTAGAACCTAGGTCGTCTCACTCTAGAACCTGAAAAGCAACGGTGCAATTTTGATGAATTTTGCGAACTCGGAAAAATAACCATCCTCGATGGTTCACTTATGTCATAAAACAAGATCAATTATCACACGTAATCATACAGTTTAAATCCACTAGATTAGTATCAAATAATATCACAGACAAATCATTTCTCAGTTAAACAGTTCAATCATATAACAACATTCACACAGCTTTGCAAATCATTCAATGAATTCAAATTATATGTGGATGCGATATGTATGAGATTCACATTGGTTTTTATACTATTGTGAGTAGGTGCTTTTACAGTATCCCAAATTATTGGGCTCAGTCTGTCTGTCTATCCCTTATCCATTAAGGATATAGGGTTCATTAACCACAGTGAGCCATAGGCTCAAACCACATATGCGAGAGCTTAAAGCTCTTATCAGTAACAGTATCAGGAGCAACATCAATCACAACTCCTTTATATTACATGCATTCGAATGAAATGCGTGTCACAATTCAATAATCAAATTCAATCACTTTCTTTTGCAAGTATTATGACAATTTAACAGTCATAGTAACAGTAGTTATCAGAATAGGTTCGGCATTCAACTTTTTAGTTGAGAATCAGAAAATCATTTAGGCAGTTGCATTTACATTCACTTAGTACTTCCAATATCATTTCCATATATCAAAGAACCTCGAACAAATATTATCCGGAATCTAGTACACAGTCAACACATTTCAGTACAGTTCAATAAGATAGTAATACGGTTCAGTATAGTTCAGTAATATATATAACTAGAAGGTGAGACCATCTTAGGTTACTCACATTATGCTCCAAATAGCTATTGCCTTGAAGTCCCGACAATGTCTAGATGTTGTCGCTCAATGTGCTTCTCTATACATATAATACATACACATATCACAATATTGGATAATTGTTTATTCATTAATGCACATTCATGTATACTGAATATGCACAATGTATGTTCATGACAGTTCGGGCTTTCTAATCATTAATCTTATCACAATGATCATTTGGATATCCACATTCAATTGATCAACTCATATTTGTTTAAAGATATACTTTCGAGTCCACTTTGCATAATTAATTTCATTAGGAATGTGAAGCAAGTTGGTAACAGTTCTTTTTAAAAAATTGTTCTCCCATGTCTTAAGTCTCTATTATTACCAAGGTCATTTAATTTGGTTCAGTATTCCTAAAGTTATACTCAATTTACTTTGGACTGTTCAAAGAAAACATATCTATATTCTGTGTTCAAAAATTATTCCATTTGGAACTCTACAGATCAAGATATAATAAAAATACTAAAGTATGTTCAGTAAAATATTCCAGTTCATACTATTCCAACATATCCCTCACTTTCATTCAATCAAACTTTTTCAAATTAATTCAGAAGGCTAACAATTTTTATGGAGAGGTAGGAAAAGATATTAGTAATCTATTGGTTTAAGAATTAAGTCATTTGGATGTCCAGAGAAGAAGTTATAATCAAAAGAAGCAAGATTGTTCGGTATGGAAAATAGCTTCGGGTACATGATCGTGACTTTTAACTTTCATAAAATCCCTCAACTTTTAGTCACAGGTATGCAATATTCTTGCACACCCGTACATGCTTCACCAACTTTTCCATAAACTTTTCTTTCCATTCCAAACTCTTATTTTCTGTATTTCTATACCCAGTACAAACTCTAAACATATCAAATGCAAGCCTATATAGTAATTGATCAAAAACGAAACTTCACGTATACTTTCTCTCTCTACTGTAATTTTCCAAATTTTTATTCTCACTTCAATCTTCTTCAATTGACACAAATGACACTCCAACTAATTCTTTAACTTTCATTTTAGCTTAACAACACAAAACAAATCCAAAATCCAAGGTTCACATGTAAACATCAAAATTCGATTCTCATACATGCAAAATTCCAGTTTTTGCATTTTATTCTCTAACTACTATCATCTTATGGATTTTTCTATATTTCTACTCTTTCATTACATCACAAATTTATTATTTTATCGACTCTATATCACGACCTCACCTACATCTTCATTCCTTATTATCAAACTTGTTTAAACTCAACTTCTTTTAAAACACGTTAAACATATTTCTTCATTCATCTACAGTGATGTCATGGGTGTAAGTTAACTTCTCACACCCGTGCATCCTCTATATCTAGAATTTATTTGTTTCGTCCTTTAATTTTCTCATTCCTATATTATTCAACTCATACGTAAATCACTTATACCACTTTCTTCTTAGTTCAATGCAAAAAAAAAAAGTCAAAATCTAAGATTCACATCTAGTTCCGAAACTAACATATTCATGCATGTTTCCATTTTTCTACACTTTTCTATCTTTCAATAGATGCATTTCTTTTCATTAACATCTATACTTTCACGCCATTTATACCACATCCTTCCCTAATCCTAGTTTCTTATCATCAAACTCATTTAAATTCATATTCATACATACTCCACATATTCACACGTGAACAGTATAAACAACCCATATTTGTTTTTCTGTAAACCAAAAACATAGTATACAGAGTATGTATATATTCATTTTTGTAATTATTTCCAGTCACTTCATTTATCATAACCAATTTAGTCACGTTCAAACATCACCAAAATACCATTAAATCATTACCAAAATCACTTACTTGGTTCAGCTTAAATTCCAGCGATGGAGTTTTCGTTGGATGAAGAAAAACAAGGACAAATAAAACAGCCCGATGTTTCAATTTGTTTTGTCTAACAATACCTTCAATATGAAGAAACATCAACAGAGGAATGATACACCGAATTCATATAGTATGTAGCATTTTGCATGTTCTTGTACGTATCACTATACAATACCACCACAAGTCACAATTTTACTAGTCTAATTTTATTATTTTTCTTAATCCAAAAATACCCCAAAATTTTCAGAAAATTTTCAAAATTTACCAAAAATTTTGAAATAATTAGAATATTCTCCAAATAAATTTTCAACTCCAATATTTGACAATTCAAAAAATTTTCAAAATTCACCAAAAATTTTGAAATAATCAGAATATTCTCCAAATAAATTTCCAGCTCCAATATTTCACAATTAACATTTTAATTGCATTTTTAACAATTAATTATACCCAAAAAATTTCAATGAATGCATGTACAATAATTGTAATGTGCAAGATCAATAGTATCGTGTATTTGTATGTCACATTATGCCTAAGCACGAGTTATACTTCCTAATTTCTCATTAATCTCTAATAAGCACCATTTTAACCTTAATTTAAGTGACAGGATGTTAGAAAAAGCAACTGATGAATCAAATTGTGATGAAAGCAACACTGAGTTGTAGATAGATGGAGATGATGAATTCAATTTTATGGTCAAAAAATACACACGCTTCTACAAAAAGAAGTTAACAAAGAAAATAGAAGGAAACAAAAAAAAACTAGAAACAATAGGCCCTATCAAAAGGTAGCAACAGCAGTAGCAATACACAAATCATATGTTACCACTACAAGAAGCCTGGGCACACTGGACTTGAATGTCCTCTTCTTCAAAAGAATAAAACAGAGAACAAGAAACCTAGAAAGCAAGTTATGACTGCAGCTTGGTCTGACGAGGATTTTGAAAGCTTTGAAGAAGATGAACCTGAGGAAGTTAGTAACATCTGCTTCATGGCTGAATCAGGAGACAATGAGGTATACTATTCTAACTTTGATATTGAAGTTGATGAATTGAAAAATGCATATCATGAATTGTATGATCAAGATAAAAGGTTGACAGTGAAATATTTCAAAGAAGTTGAGAAGTTTAAGAGCAATGTGCATCTCTAAAGAGTAAGATTAAATCATTAGAATCAACGAATGAGAACCTAGTGACTAAGAATATGTCTATCAAAGTTAAGTATAAGTAAAAGGTCTCTGAAAAAGAAGTAGTGGAAGAAAGAATAGCCAAGTTGAAAAATAAGTTGCTCAAAAATGATTCTAAAAAGGTAAAACAATTAGAAAGAAAGTCACCGCCTTAGAACTTAAAAAGGAGAAAAGTGTTGGAAATTTTATCTCTAGAGAAAGATCTGGAAATTTCATTGATGGAAGGAAGAATCTTGATGCATTGCTTAGTAGTGATAAATACATTTTTGGTAAGGCCGAAATAGGATACAAAGAAAATAACAATATCCAGCTATACAAAAACTTCTTTGTTAAATTCTGCAGTAGTTATAGCCAAAATAGCAGGAACCTGCTAAGTGACAAAAATCATAATAACTATCATTCATATGTTTTGTGTGATTAATGTGGCGAACATAGTCACATTAGTCATTCTTGTAATTTTCTAAAAAAATATCTCAAATATATGTTTGGAGATCGAAAGGTCAAAATACTAACCTGAAAGGACCCAGAAAAATTTAGGTACCTAAAATGAGATAATATTTTTGTAAATATGCTTCAAAATAGAAATAAGAGAAAATTAATGGATAGTTGATAGTGGTTGTTCGAGATACATGACAAGTGAAATTTCACACTTCAACTATATTGAAAGGAAAGACGAAGGTAATTTTGTCTTTATAGACAAAAATAATTCAAAGGTCACTAGAGTTGGTAAAATTAGTAATTATGACTCTACCTCCATTGATAACATTCTCTTTGTTAAAGATTTGAAACACAATCTGTTGAGTGTGAGTCAGTTATGTTACAAAAGTTACAAAGTCATTTTCTATTCATCTCATGTTGAAATTATCAATATTCATAATGATAATATTATGTTTGTTGGTCCTAGAAATCAAAATATATATTATGCTCAAATTTAAGACATGTCCTCACAAAATGTTAAGTATTTTTTCTCTCTAGAAAATGATTCATTTATCTGGCACAGGAGATTTGGACATGCTAGGTTGAGCATTCTATCAAAATTATCCAAAAATGAGTTAGTAAGAGAATGACCTACTTTAAAGTTCGAAAGCAATCCGATTTGTGAGGCTTGCTTAAAAGGTAAACAAGTCAAAAGTAACTTTCCTCCTAAAAATATCGTGACTACTAGCCAACTACTTGAACTTGCACATATGGATTTGTTTAGTCCTACTAGGACTCAAAGTTGTGGTGGTAAACATTACAATTTTGTTCTATTAGATGATTATTCTAGATTTATATGGGTTTATTTCTTATCAAATAAGAACGATCCTTGTGAAGTGTTTGAGAAGTTTTGCAGAAAAATTCAGATAGAAAAAGGGTAATGCATTATTTCAATTCGAAATGATTATAGAGGAGAATTTGATAATATAAAGTTTGAAGAGTTCTGTGATAGCAATGGAATAACTCATAACTTCTCATGTCCAAGGACTCCTCAACAAAATAGAGTTGTAAAGAGAAAGAACATTGGTTGATATAGCCAGGATTATGTTGTGTGAAACTGGACTACCTCATGGATACTAGGTAGAAGCAATATCCACAGCATGTTATGTATTCAACAGATGCCTCATATGACCCATTATGAAAAAGACTCCCTATGAGCTGTGGAAAGGAAGAAAAGCAAATGTTGCTTACTTTCGAGCATTTGACTACAAGTGTTTCATTCTAAATAAAGGAAAAGACAATCTTGAAAATTTTGATGCGAGATCAGATGAAGCCTTTTTTTTGGGCTACAGTAATGCGAGTAAGGGATTCAGAGTCTATAATAAACAAAGAAAATAGATGAATCAATACATGTGGTATTTGATGAAACACTACTGTCGACAATATCAACTAATTCAAATGATGAAGAGCACCCTCTGGTTCCTAAAAATACATCGGAGACTCTAACTACAACACCTTCAGAATCACAAGATCAAAAGGGTCCCTTTGAAGCTAGAACAGAGCAAGCTCCTTCCTCTCTGTAGGAGCCTATGTAAAGAAAAACAAGTAGAGAATGGAAAGGTCTTGATACACACTAATACATTATGTGCGATCTCTCTAAAAGTATAAGAACAAGATTATCATTTAAGAATAACTTTGTTACTCTCTTCTCACAAATGGAATCAAAGACTATTGAAAAGGCCTTTACTGACAAAAATTAGATCTCAATTATGAAAGACGAACTAAATAAATTTGACAAAAACAAAGTCTGGAATCTTGTACCTTGTCCTCAAAACAGGTTAATCATTGGCACTTGATCCGTTTTTTGAAACAAACTTCACAAAAAAATTATAAGGTGGTAAGAAATAAAGCCAAACTTGTAGCTCAAGGTTACAATCAACAAGAAGGTATTGATTTTGATGAAACTTATGGTCATGTTGCTATATTGGAATCAATTAGAATCTTACTTGCCTTTACATGCTATAGAAATTTCAAGTTGTTCTAAATGGATGTTAAAAGTGTATGCTTAAATGGTTACATTAACAAAGAAGTATTTATTGAGCAATCCCCAGGTTTTGAAGATGAAAACCATCCGGATTACATGATGAAGTCAACCAAAGCTCTTTATGGCTTAAAGCAAGCTCCTCAAGCATGATATGAAAAGTTAATTTACTTTCTTCTTGAAAATAACTTTGAAAGAGTAAAGGTTGATAAGACCTTATTTATTAAGAGAAAGGATAATGATTTACTTTTAGTGTAAATATATATTGATCGCATAATCCATCCTTCTATGAAGAATTCTCAACATTAATGCAGGGGGGGTTTGAAATGAGCATGA
>JAOQMP010000003.1:18927914-18941693 GCA_027563575.1 Erythroxylum pedicellare | reverse complement strand
ATCACTTTACAATATATCCTCTAAAATTTCAAATTTAATTATTTATTTAAATCAAGATTTTTCTCAAATTAATTTTTACAGATTTTGTCGTTGAAATCTTTTAACTAGTCACCTCATCTAATAGGAAAACATAGTAGACTAAAAACCATACCACACACATATATGTAAAGATGGAAAAAAGGGGGTTTAAATCGGAAACTTAAACTAATTAATGAAAATAGAAACTTTTAATGCTAAAAACATAACATAAAAAAATTTGAACATGCATATTAACAAGTGATTAAACATACACCAAGCTCATAAATTTAATTATCTAAGTTCATATTTTTATCACTGGCATCCTAAGCTATAAAGTAGGCCAACTGTAGAGATGCTCACCAGCTAAGTTCTCCCTATCTCCCTTTACTAATTGAGATCCGAACCAACCCGACTTTAAATTGATTAATACAATTATTTCCAAGAAAATATCATTAACCCCAAGAATTTCAACCAACTAGCTAGCAAAATTCCTAGATCCTGCGAAACTCTAATTAAATCTTGACCTTTTGACCAACTAATGATTTAATAGTAGCTACTCAACTCACTAAACTCAATAGCAATTACGGACTACAGAGAAAGCGATAGCAATCAATTCACATTCAAATTTATTAAGACGACTCTCAATTTTATAAGAACATGAATCGTAAATAAATTGCTCAAGTATCAAACAAATACTCAAAAAACTCGTAAGATTCAAATTAACTCGAAAACAATTGTCTCAAATTATCCAAACAAAGAACTAAATTGAAATTCTAAAATTTTTAAATAAATTAAAACTAAAGAACTAGATGCAAAGAGAATAAGAGTGAGAGTCACTCATTCGATTGATAGCCCGGACTCCACCGTTCGACGATTGCGTTGACCCAATGGCTCGAAACGTGAAATTCTCATCCCAAAGGTCTTGACCTAGCTCAATTCCGATGGTTTTGTATCTCTCGTACCACTTGAACGCCTCCTTGCACTAGCCTTCTTAACCAAAATCTCTCAAGTTTTATTTGACTCCCAATTTCAGGTGATATGCTCGATACCTTCTCTGTTTCCCTTGTTGGCTTTTTGTTTTCTCCTGGGACACACCAAGAGTTGCAAACTTAATAAATGTCACCTTAACTCTTCCATAACGTCGGTCTGTTCGTATTTTTTACGTTTCACTCCACTGCTGTGCATCTCTTCTTCTGTGCATTTCTATCCTGGTATCTGTTGTGTTTCCAGATGTTTTGTTGTAGTTTTAATGCCCTCCTTATCTGCTATGTCCAGCTACTAACGTTTTTAATTCCTCTGCTATTTTGTACTGTCATTTTTAACTTGGTGTTTACGCTTTACTTCTATGTTGTGTGTGTTTTAGCTTTTCTTGCTGCTGTCATTTCTGCTGTTGTCTCTCTTCACTGTCATTTCACTCCTCCTTTTCCAAGCTACTAATTTTTTTTAAATTTCTGTTGAAGCTGCGTCGTTTTTATCATGCTTCTGGTTCTCCTCTGCGTTTCTGTTTCTATCTTGACTGTTACTGTGCTTCCTTTATTTCAGCTGATGTTTTATTCTGCTTCCTTTGCTGTGTTGCACTACTGCTTCTTCTTTGCTGTGTGCGGTTTTGCTGTTTGATTTAATGCTCTGCGTTTTACTCCATGTAGTGTTGCATTTTAGCTTCATTTGTTGTATTGTGCAGTTCATGCCTTCTTCACCTATACATCAGTCCATTTAGCCTAAAAAGAAACATTTGAACTTAGGCCAATTTTACAGTAGAATTCAGAATAATATTTTTGGGTCTTAATTACTAAAATATGAACAATCATGCCCAAATGTGTAATAAAAATAACTAAATGGACTAAATTTAGGAGGATAAAAGATGTAATGTTTTCCACTTATCAAAAATCATAAGTAATCTTCATCACATACCACTTCTTTTTCTTTACGTTCTAAATTTAATATTGTATCATTATAAGCTAGTAAACATCGGAGAAGATATTTACCTGTGCAGTGCTTATGGAGACTTGCACTAGGATGCTCAACAAAGAATTGCTTATCCTCACGCAGATCTACAGTGGTAAAAGACCATGATAAATAGACAACTTTGTATGGTAAAATAGTTTACCTCAATGCTATAAAACATAAAGAGAGGATTTAAAAAAACAAAGGAGAGAATGGTTGTTGAGGCTGGATCAAAATAAGGTTTGATTACAAACAAAAGTACTTCTGCTCCATACTGTGAGACACAAAAAGTAAGTTTAACAAACAAAAGTAATCTAAAGAGTCCTCAGTTATTTACCCTTCTTAATACTACATCCATTATCTTCTTATGAAGAAGCAGGAAGCAATTGTTATATAGTAGCGTTGACTGATTTTCTAGGAACTTTCTGTGGAAGCATCGAATTGTTTGTTTAATATCCGTCTCTATTCTTATGACCTATAATCGAACCTTAAATTCCTTTCATAATATGCACATTTTCTTTGTTACCCTGTTAAATGTGAATTATTTATCTTTCCATAAGCTACTACTTTTTTCTTTGTGAAACTAAACAGTGAATCCTAAAAGGTATAGTCATCACGGAACTCGATATATATATATATATATTTGGTTAACAATCAAAGCTCAAACGAAAAATAAGTATAAATCAAGACAGAATCAGCCACACATAATTTGAAATTTTGCAGATCCCATCTAACACAGAAATTGCAATGCCATATCCATGGAAAATTACTTATTAACATAGAAACTTCCAACTAAATACTGATTAATTAAACTTGTTCGAACTAACAAGAGGGAAAAAGAAGAGACTAAATCAACTCTTGATAAATTCTAGAGCAACACAAGAAATGGCTAATGGAGATGTTGAAGAAAGTAATGAAAAGAAAAACAGTTCCTTGTAAGAAAGAAGTAAACTAGATTCGGGAAGAGAGTGCCAAAGTAAAACTGAAACAAAGTAAGAAGGATAAGTTTGACAGATCTTACCTCTAATTATGCCATTGATGCCTTATAACTATTGTTTCCTTGCTTTGAAAAAAGATCTTCAGAAATAGATTCCCTAAGTGTTGAATGTTTACTCTATTCATTAGCTGCCAATTCTTTCGCATACTTTAATGATTGACTCTTAAAGTAACCAATTTCCTTTTTCAAAACATACAAAGCAACCCAATTTCTCTTCAGAATCCAAGGCTTTAAAATCGTTCATATGATTTGCAAGCATAACACATACCCAGAAGAGTTTAAAATTAAAGAAACAAAATTTGACATTAAAAAAATGTCTTTTCTAGTTGTCAAAAATTCCTATTAAAGACATTGAATTAAAAAACACATCTTTGGTATAAATATTCTTGCAAAAATAATTATAACCCAAAATTGGGGACCAAAATGTCATAGTGATTGACAAATAAAATTTTGAAAAATGAGAAAGTTCACTATAGGATCATAATGTTAGAGAAAGGACGAGATAAAAAAATGTTCACAAAAATGACCTAGGATAAAACATTTAGTTGAATCTTCCAAAAGAGATAATGCATACGATCGAGTGAATTTTGAAAGATTAAATTACTAAAATGTTCATTATCTTCTGAATTCAAAATCCAAGACTTTAAAATCGTTCATATGATTTGCAAACAGAACACATAAACAACCTCCTAATAATAAAAATTCTTCATACTCTTCAAAGCGTAAAATTTTTATTTAGTCCACAAAGAATGACTACGCATCACCACTTTGGAATCAACTATCAAGTTGATTATTTGAAAATTAAACTACTAATAAAAATAGCAATCACCTCAAAAAAGAAGATCATCTGTCCAAATAACAACAAAAATAAGACAACTCAATCATTGAACTACAACTCCTTAAAGAAAATTAAAGTCATTAACAAAAAAAAATGTAGGGTCTAATACCACCCATAAGCTAATCAACACAATAAACAAAACTAGCTTAGAGAAATATCATGTGTATGAGAAACTAAAAGTTTTGATAAAGTTAACACCAAAAACCAGTATGTCAACTTACAGTCATCAATCTTCTTACATAAACTGTTAAAACAAAAAGACAAGGACTTGTGAATCAAATCTGGTTTTATTCGTACATCAAAAATGGATATCACCCGGAAGTAACACTACCCCTCACCTCAAAGGTTCAGGAGACGTTCCATGAATTAAACTAAAAAGGGGATGGAAAGGGTTAAGAAGATGTTATCTACCTCAGGACCAAAAGTACATGACTACAGAGTCGACCGCCAAAGATTTTGTGTACCAAACTCTTCTCATAAATAGCAGGGGATTCAATGGGCACTCTAGAAGGTATGCAACACAAAAGCTACCAGCAAAGATTTTGTGTACCAAACTCTTCTCATAAGCAACGTGGGATTCACTATGCACTCTAGAAGGCAAGCAACATCTAACACAAGATCAAAGAAAATTAAGAGTTAAGAAGGGGAAGTAAAGAGGGGAAGCAAAATCAAAGGAAAGAAAATGCATCAACTTGGCTTAGGCGAGAGCAAAGTCGACACCTCTCTATCAATTATTAAAATGTTGTTGAATTATCGTGGAACAAAATAGGAACTGATACAGGAACAAGTGATATGAACCCCTTAATGACATTTATGTTCTATTAGGGGATGTGTCAATATCAAGCAAAAGAAAGCTGATTGATGTGTAAAACAATGATATATGATTTATTCACCTATAATTACTTCCCTTGGATCTGTGGAAGGTTCAACCTTGATATAAGAGCAATGCAAATTTAGATACATGTACATTTTTCGGAGCTTGCAAATCTTCCTCTTATTTTCCGATTATTATTTTATTTTCCTCTTTTTCTAGGGAACTATTCATACATATTCTCATATTAAGTAGATAATTCTTAAAAAAGAATTGTTAAATATCTTTATGAATTTAAGCATGATCTCTTCCAAACTTTTTTTTCTTTATGTGAAAAGACTACGTAGTCTCTTATAAGAGTTTAAAGTGTTCCACTAATCCAAGAATTTTCCTTTTATTAGGTGACAAGTATTTTGTTTAGTTTCTCCATAAGTTTATGTAAACAAAAGATTACCTCAGGTTAGTAAGAGCGGTAAGACTTGGAGATACCATGTGAGTATAAAAAGTATGAGCTTCTTTTTGTTTTTATGTTATTTGAGGATAGTTAAGCAAGATAAATAAAACTAGGTAAATTAAAGTCAAGAACTCGTGGAAAATAGAGTAACATATGACTTGGACAATTAAGAACGGTGAAATTGGGGCCAACTTTAGTGAAGCACAAAACAGAAGCGAAAAAGACATTAGAAAAATAATCATCCATTTAGCTCAACTCAATTAAATTTTTTGTTGACTTACCCCCAACTATTTAGAAGTTAAGGACTATTAGACTTAGACTTAACTAACATTTTAGAGTGCATTTGCCTTAATTAATTAAGAAAGTACCTAAAAATAAACCCCATAATGTACTAGTCCATTAATAATCTGTAATTTCATTTTACATTATGCCAAACTTAAAGTATACTCATTAAAATTATTCATCCTCCTTTGTCCTTTCGGTCAAGTACGCGTATGAACACTTAGTTCTAGGGATACTAATTGATTGGGTTACTGTTGAATTTTGCAACCCGTAAAGACCACTTTTTCATTCCCTTTATTGACCAAGTGTTTTGAGAGATTGGCTAGCTATGATTATTATTGCTTTCTAGATGGCTTTTTAGGTTATCTTCAAATCCTAATCTCACAAGAAGATTAGGAGAAAACCAAATTCACATGCCCATTTGGTACATTCGCTTATCGACGAATTTCATTTGGATTATGTAACACCCTTACTATATTCAAAAGATGTATGGTAAGCATTTTTTCTGAGTATGTTGAATGAGTGCCTTGAGATTTTTGCTATTATCTTGGAACGATGTGTTGAAACTAACCTTGTGTTAAATTACGAGAAATGTCATTTTATGGTGGATGAAGGTATAGTTTTAGGCCATGTTATATCTGTTAGGGGATCAAGGTAGACAAATCTAATGTTAATCTTATTTCTTCTTTACCTTACCCCTATGCTGTGCCAGAAGTGTGTTCTTTTCTTGGGCACGTAGGTTTTTATCAAAGGTTCATTAAAGAATTTTCAAAGATAGCTGCACCATTATGCAAACTCTTACAACAAGATATCTCTTTTAAGGTTGATAAGAAGTGTAAGGAAGCATTCAACAAATATAACACCCCCTATATGGTACCTACAACCATCCACACATAAGGCAACCAATTTCCTATACACGCATTCACAAACATACAATTGTATTTAATGCTTTACATATACACATTACAAAACTCCCTAATACTTAACATTATCATTTAACAGTTGTAATACATGTTTATATTTACATGATCATACGAAAGAAAAACATACAATTTCCTTTTTTATTACATATGCAATCATCTATAACTAAAAACATATTCTGAAAGTACTTTTTCTTCTATCTGTTGGCCTTAGTCCTTGTAGATGTTCCCTATACCTCACTCATATTAGTTGGACCTATATGGATTAACGACCGTGCTAAGCTTGAAAGCTTAGTGGGGAAGCATTTAGTTTGGATAACCACTCACAACGGTCATCCACCAATTACACACATTCAGAAATATCACAATTCATATAACATAAATTCACGTTCATGAACCAAACATCGATATTCAATGCTCATGTTAACAATGATGACATACTTAAGCAAAGTACATAAAGCAAATATGCTTTAACATATTATCCATATACTGAAAATGCATATTTATAAGCCAAATATTGGTATTCAATGCTTATTGATGCAAATTATCAATATAATTGCATATCATTACAATCAATAAAAATGCTCATCAATACCAATTATTAATGTTGTCATATTGTATTTCTTATTTATGACTATTAAGTTTCCTTTCTGTGTTAAGTCTGCACATTTTTTTGGGTGTGGATAACAGGTGTTGTAGATATATGAAGATATCAAACTGTGGATACCCAAAGGTATCAAACTGTAAATATTTGAAGGTATTAAACTGTGGATACCGGAAGGCATCAAACTATGGATACCTAAAGGTATCGAACTGTGGACATTGGTGATGTCAAACTATAGCAGCTGCACTGTAACCCTATAGGCTTGCCCATCTATCCACCACCAAAATAATAGAGCAGGCACTGTAACATTTCCTTTAACCATCTGTCAATTTCACAATTCATATATTGACAAGTTATATGATATACATTTTAAGTCATAAAATTTGCATTTGCATTCATACGTGCAAGTTATATGTTTCCACTATTAAAAGGGTATCAAAATCACACTCGTATAATCATACTATACATATAAGAGCATACGCAAACAAATCATTTATGTACATGTAAGTTTTCTTTGGAATGCATTATGCTCAATCTTAAATTCCAATGTTTAATCGCCCAATTCACATATGGTAGCTATTTCATTTAGTTTTAGGTGTTTGAAAATTTTCATGCACATTCATAAAGGTTAAAATAAGATGTGGTAAAAATCAGAAACAAAAATAATGCCACGCTTGCGACAAACACTCTCTCTATTCATACCACCACTTATTCCTTAATATGCATATAGAAATAGTCAGAACTAGGTTTCGAGGTCTTCTATACATTTTTTCTCTATGTCTATAATTTCTATAAAACTAGCAATCGGGTCATTTGGACTTCTAAATCATTAGATATAGGCAAAATATCACAAGCTACTCCAAAATAGGTGCAACATCAGGTCACCTTTTATGATCTCAATTTATAAGGTCATAGAACTATAATTGAGTCAGAGTCCCTCTAGAGATATTTAGCTCTATATCTTAAGATTTATATGAAAGTAAAATCACACAATTTGAAAGTCTTTAGTCTAAGTTATGACTCAAACAATGTGACTGACCCAAATAAACCCTAGAAAAAATTCCAATGCATGATACTCTCTTGTCACACTCAACCAAGTTCATGCCTTTCCTTGTTTAAGTATTGTGTATTGAAATTTTGTCTAGGATTTGTTTGAGTCAGTCATATTGTTTGAGTCATATCTCAGCCTACAAACCTCCAAATTATGTCATTTTAGTTTCATATAAAACCTAAGAATAGAGCTAAATATCTCTAGAAGAGACTCTGACTTAATTCTGGCTCTATGACCTTGTAAATTGAGATAAAAAAGGTGACCTAATGTTGCCCCTATTTTGGAGCAGCTTGTGATATTTTGTCTATATCTCATGATTTAAAAGTCTAAATTATCCGATTACTAGTTCTATAAAAACTATAAAAATAGAGGAAAAAATGTCTAGAAGACCTCGAAATTTATGACTTTTTCTATATGCATGTGTTAACTTTAGAAAAATTACATATTGGTCCTTTTTCTTAGAGGCTCAATAAAATTTTAGTTCCTTCATGCAAGTTTTATATCTAGGTTTCCAATTTAATCTCCAATTGAAATTATCCAATTTGGAGGTCTACAGGCCAAATTATAAAAATATGTTCAATGGAACCTATCCATTCAGCGACGTACACATCCCAAATCAACTAATTTCGGTCTTATCATGCAAAAGCAGCACAAAAATACATCCAATTTGACCAACAAAATTTCATAAGCAAATAGGATACTTCTTCTACCAATTCCCCTCACATCACATTCATAAATGCAGGTAACACATAAAAAATTCCTATACATATTTCACATCTAAGTATGTGTGTTCATGCCAAAATGAACAAATTACTCATTAACCCATGTCTTTCACATTAAGTACCATAATGGCTCTTACGAAGATACACTTAATTCATTATGTTCACTTCTTAATATACCTTAGACATAATATAATACTTCCAGAGTATATATTGGGGCGTTACAATAAACTTAAGGAGTTTCTAACATCCCCACCGATGATTCAGCCGCCAGATTGGAACCTCCCCTTCAAAATCATGTATAATGCTAGCGATTATGCAATGGGGACAGTTCTAGGACAAAGAGTGAGAAAAGCTTTTCATGTCATCTACTATGCTTCTAAGAATTTAAACCCAGCTCAATTGAATTATTCAACTATTGAAAAAGAATTGTTATATGTGGTTTTTTCTTTAGAAAAGTTTCAATCATATTTACTTAGTGCTAAAGTAATTATTTATTCTTACTATACAACGTTACGTTACTTGCTCATGAAGAAGGAAGCAAAACCGAGGCTAATCAGATGGATTCTCCTCCTTCAATAATTTGACTTGGGATTAGAGACAAGAAGGGGACAGAAAACGTGGTAGCTGACCATCTTAGTCGTTTGATAAAGGAAGAAGATGATATTCCTCCATGAGAAATATTTTCAGATGAGCAATTATTTTCTGTTGATATGACACCACCATGATATGTAGACATTGTCAATTTTTAGTTACTAATAAATTACCTGTTGGTTTGTCAACGGCTCAGAGGGATAAAGCTGCGAAATGAAGAAAATTATTACGTTTGGGATGGCCTTTATCTTTGGAGGCACTGCACAGATTATGTCATCAGAAGGTGTGTACCTGAAAGTGAAGCATCCTCGATCCTAGCCTTCTGTCATTTGTATATGTGTGGAGGACATTTTGGAGTGAAAAGAATGAATCGTAAAGTTCTAGAGAGCGGCTTCTACAAGTCAACATTGTTAAGAGATGCATATACATTTTGTAAATCATGTGATAGATGACAACGGTCATGTATCCTACCCATAAGGATCAATAACCATAAACTCCTTTAATTTTTTGTGAATTTTTTAATGTTTGGGGTATTGACTTTATGGGAGCTTTCCCTCCATCTTTTGGCTTTACTTATATATTACTTACAATTGATTATGTTTCTAAATGGGTGGAAGCCAAAGTCACCAGAACTAATGATGTGAAAGTTGTTGCAAATTTTATTAAGGTTAACATTCTTTCTAAGTTCAGGATACCGAAAGCAATCATTAGCGACAGAGGAACCCATTTCTACAATAGGGTGATGGAAGCAACGTTCAGAAAATATCACATCACGCACAAGGTTTCCACTGCCCACCAACCTCAAACCAACAGGCAAGTTGAAGTCTCAACTCGATAAATCAAGTTGATCTTGGAGAAAATTGTGCAACCCAATAAGAAGGATTAGAGGATAAGCATTATTGCAGTCGGCCAATTTTATGATCACACTTGTTTCTTTTAAAAGACCTAAATTCAAATCCCAAATCCAACATAGCTCTATTGATCACAATATTACCAATTTTGCAAGGAATGGTAAACATAACTAGATCCTGGCACTTTGGAGGCATCTTCTTTCTAAATAGCGTAGACATATTCTCACCCATCATCACTTTCTTATAAACCCTCAGTTTCCTCTTATGTGCACATAGTTTTTTAAGGAATTTGGTATACCTTGGTACTTGCTTAATTGCCTCGAGCAAGGGTATATTGACTTCCACTTTCTGGAAAGTCTCCAATATCTCTTTGTCCTTCTCCTCCTTGCTCGGTCTTGTCAATCTATTCAGAAAAGGTGGAGGATTATTCTTAATAATATTGGGACTTTCAAAATTTACCTTTGTACTCAATGATAGATTTTCTTACTTTCCTAATTCCTTTTCGATCTCTTCCTCAGTAGCAATCCTTGGTGAAGTTATTTTGGGACCCTCAATCTCCTTTCCACTCCTTGGGGTTATGGCACTAACATTCTTCGAGTTCACCATAGGTTGGGATGACAACTTTCCTCCATTTTGTGATTCAAAACGATTAAGCCTTACTACGTTTTGAACCATTTGATTTTTCATAATCTCTACGCTCAATTTTATCCCTTGCTCAAGATGTTGCATACTCTGATTAAGCTGCATCATACTCTGACTAGCTATTGTATAGTCTGACTAAGTTGCTACACAGTCTGACTAAGCTGAAGATTGTTACCAATAGAGGTCTTGATAAATTCATCTAAACAGTTACTTGAATTGGAAGGAGCCTCCCTTTGCTCCTTGTGTCCTTAGTTGAAATCCTTGTGCTCTTTGCGATTGATTCTCGAAGTAATTCTATTACCTATTCCCTTCATAGCTCAAGTTGGGATGATCCTTCTAGCCTAGGTTATATGTTTGCGAGTACTGATTGTATTGATTCAGGAAGTTCCCTCCTGCAGTATTTACATACTCCATACTTCCCTCTTGTATTGTCGGGTACTCATTGGTTGAATGGCTTGTGTTTGAACATATCTTGCATATTTTCACTTGTGCCTGTCCAACTGCAATCTATCTCACAAGAGATGTTGGTTCATCTAAACAATGTTCGATTGATGAAGTACTTACCTCGTTTACTTGTCGAACACCATTGTGAGTGTTGAATTGTTGTGTGTTAGTGGCCATCTTCTCGAGTAAGATGTTGACTTCAATGGGAGTCTTCTCGCAAAGTGCCCCATGAACCAAACTCCTCTCCATTAATAGCAGTCCTTCATAGAAATATTAAATGAGAAGTTGCTTCGGTATGTTGTGGTGCGAACAACTGGCACATAACTTGTTAAAACGTTCCCAATACTTATAAAGAGACTCACCATTATGTTATTTGATGCCACAAATCTCCTTCCAAATATATGTTGTCTTTGATGTCAGAAAATATTTCTCTAAAAATACTCTCTTCATCTGTAACTAAGTATTTACACTCTTAGTTGGTAAATCAAATAATCAATCTTTTGTTGCATCTTTGAGTGAGAAGGGGCCCTCAACATGATCTGCTCGTCCATCACCCCGGGAGGCTTTATGTCTAGACAAACCACATCAAGCTCTTTGAGATTTTTGTGTGCATCCTTACCTGCAAGACGAAGAAAATTGGGTAATAGATGTACTAGTCCATATTTTAACTCAAAAGTAATATGTTCAAAAAAATTTGGAAATGTTATGCATAACAATCTTTGAGTTAAATCTGGTGCAACCAACTCCCTCAGTGTTCTCGAATTTGCCATTATATCTTCAAAATCTTATTCCAATTCTGCTACTAAAGTTGTTCATGATTCCCTACGCAATCTCTGCAACATTCTCTCGATCTCTAGATCAAGTTGCTCAAGTTCCTACAAGGAGATCTCATAACTACCATTCACCAACACTCATAAATGTTTAAAATTAACAAATAACAAAAAGAAACAATTATAAACAAATGTATTAAAAAAAACACCAACTAAAATTAAAAAATAAAACTACCACACTCCTAAAAAACGGAGCCAAAATTTGATAGCACTTGTTGAGTGCACTGCAAAATTTACTTGACTCTACACACTAAAATTTGTATTTATAGTGAGTCAAGATAGAATTTACAGGGGATGTTCGATTAATTTTTGTAAAAAAATTAATTGATACAAGGAAAATATAAAGGTTTTTTTTTGGGTTTTAAACAATTTAAAAAATAAAGTAAAAGTAAACTATCGAAAACAAATTATAGCAAACAATCATAAATGATTAAAGTTTCAAAAATAAATAACATCCTGTTCAATGGTCAATCTCGGCCTAAACACAATTAAGCATATCCTATCATTCTAATGTCTTCACACCTCTCTTTGGATTATTGATCTGAGACTATCAGTACACCTTGCCAATCCCATTTTTCCCTTAAGTTATTTTTAATTAAGATAAAATCGTTAATTAAACCTAACCATCGAATAACATAGGATATGATCTCTAGATTCAATTTGGAGCCCGCCTTATGAAGTGAAAAATGATCAATATAGGTAGTAACCTCACACATTCAGGTTATCTAACATAAGTTATGTTATTCCTAATGATTCAAGACCATTAGATGCTACTAACAAAACATCAAATGTACCGATTACGAATTACATTCAACATTCTATCAATAGGTTCATAATAAATCAATCCTAATAACGTATTAAGATCATCCATATAGAAACCCAATTTTGCTGGACCCTACTTCTGGAGCCCAGCATTCGGAGTCATTAAATTGAAACAGTACTTGTCCTCAACCATATTGAACCTATTTTGGGACAATTCACATAACTTTCTTTAGAGATATCAGATTGAGGTTTTCTTTAGACTCTTTTCAAGAAAAATCCTAGATCTACAACTTTCATGAAGACACTGAAGCGAGATTTTGTAATTTAGTGGGTCAAAATTTGACCATACAATAGGGCCAGACGAAACCAGATGAAGGGTCAGGCGAATTGAAACAATTGTCATAACTTTCTTTAGAGATATCAGATTGAGGTGTTCTTTGGACGGTTTTGAAAGAGGACTTCAAGATATACAACTTTCATGAAGACCTTAAAGATAGATTCTATCATCTACTGGATCAAAATTGGACCATACAATGTAAGATGAACAGTGCACAGAAGATACACGTCATCACCAGACGATACAGTCTATACTCCTGATGTATCTCCACTTATAAGGATCATAACTTTCGACTCCGATGTCCAAAAATTTCATACTATATATCGTTGAAAAGCTAGAAAGATAAGCTACAATTTCCAGAAGGAAATTTTGACTAATTTAGCCTAAATTATTCTAGTTTTTTTCCTAAATTCAACACACAATTTTTACACTTATGAAAGACTTGAAATATGAAATGTACAACTACAAGAGAAATATGCATATACACGATGGAAACTTTGGGAACTTCTTAAACCATTTCTAAATCAAATGAAGCTTATGCTTAACTTTAATTACATATTAATAGTATAATCAAAGGCTTAACACAAAATACAACATACATAGTGTGCTCAATGTTTGACATGCTTGTGAAGCTATCAAAAAATGATCGAACTAACTTAGTTACAAAAGTTTCTAATATCT
>JAOQMP010000003.1:18916413-18927814 GCA_027563575.1 Erythroxylum pedicellare | reverse complement strand
GACATAGTAATAACTCCAACATAATTAATCTACCAAAACCTCAAAAATTGTTTTAAATCATGCTTAACTTAAAGAAAAATTTTTCAAAGTCCAACAAATTCAATCAACACAACAAACAATAACAATACAGAAAGAGAGTATTGACATTAATAAGATGAGATCGCTTAACTGTGACTTAACATTGAACTAGCATCAGGAAGTTAACCTTCCATCTCTTTCTTCAAGCTCCAAACATTGGCCATCATTGCCTCTGTCGGCGTTGAGAGAAGAAGAGAAAACAAAGAGAATGAAAGGTTTTTGTTTTTGTCCCGAACGACTTATTTAGCTGTCACTAAAACATTTTCCTTTATAGAATAAAATTAGGTTTAAGTGGATAGGTGTCCCTTCTCTCACGAGTGTGCAATTGGGCTCACAAGTGTGACATGCCTTATCACACCCATGAGACACCTTATCACGGTGGTGACGAGCCTCTCACAGTCACACTCGTGACACACCTTTTCATGGTGGTAATAAGAATCTCACAGCCGTGAGAGGTGATGCACGGGTGTGAGAGAAGCTCTCATGCCCATATGTGCCAATATGTGGTCATGAGATACTCTTTTTACTCTTCATTCTTCCTATTCTTCCTTCACACTCTATCTTGTCTTTTCTTCTTTTAATCCTCTTCTTCTTCATGCTCTATGAATTAATAGAGTATCAAAACTGAGAAGATGACTTCAAAGAACATGCTTTCAGGTCACTTTAGCTCCTTCACTTCTGAAATGTACCTAAAATCAAATATAAGCTAAAATGAGTATCTTAAGCATTTTTAAGGCATTAATTACTAAGTGTAGTAAATCAAATGAATCAACATTTAAGTACATATCAGTTACAACATGGGAATAACTGATGCAATCCTTCTTGGTTAAGTACTTCCCCTTAACAAAGATTACAAGGCTCATTACAAAATTCTAACAACGCAAAAGGGAGTCTTTATATGAAGCATATGAACAATTCAAGGAATTGTAAAGGAGTTGTCTATATCATAACTTTCCAGATGAGTTCCTTCTTTAAACCTTTTACAACAAAGTGAATCCACTCACTCGAGGCATCATTAACGCAGCAACTAGTGGCTCTTTAATGAGGAAAATAATTGAAGTGACACATGATCTGTTAAAAGATATGGCAACTACTAGTTGTATGTGGACATCAGAAAGAAGTAAATAGTAGCTAAACTTTAGAGATCAAAAGGGAGTACTTGTTGTGGATTTAGTGACAACATTGAACACTGAAATAGTGAATCTAACCAAACAATTAAACAGCCTAAAAGCCATATGTTTCAATCCACTTAATGCAATTTAACACTGATGCGATCTATGTGAATAAGAAAGTTATATTGCAGCTAATTGCTTCCTAGTAGAAAATAACAACGTGGAGAAACTTAACAATATAGGAGCACATTATGGTCGGAGAGGTCATAATCTCTATTAATACACTTATAATCTAAGGTGGAAGAACCACCTAAATTTTTCTTGATCTAATAATATATGAAATCAATTAAGAACTCAAGGAACACCAATATTCTAATAAGATAGGCTAGGTTTGTTAGAAAAGAAGATGGATAAGCTAATGTATATGTTGGATTCCAAGTTCACGAGCTAAAATGAGAATCAAAAGAGGATGAAATCTAAATTTGACTAAAATTTAAAGAATCATGCCTCTTCCATTCACAATCTAGAGGTTTAAATGGTTCAATTAGCTAATGCATTGTCTACACAAAGTGTGGGGTGTCTCTTAAGCAACACTAAATCAAATTCAAGGGAGCAAATGAAAGCCATCACACTTAAAATTGGGGAAGAGTTGTAAGAGCTATATGAAAAATAAACTAAATCCACCAAGTAGAAGACTAAAATAAAAAGAACAAGCATGAAGAAAAGAAAGTTGACACTCCTTACATTCCTCCTCCTCCATTTATACCAAAGATCTCATTTCCATAAAGATTGCAGAAGAACAAAATGGATATGCAATTTGAAAATTTTATGGAGAAGTTGAAGAAATTATAGATTACCTTACCCTTTATGGAAGCTTTGGAGATCATACCCAAGTACGCAAAATATCTCAAAGACATCTTATCAAACAAGCAGGCTTGGGATGAAAAGCAAGGAGTCTCTATCATACAAAGTTGTAGCTCAATAATTACCAACCATATGCCCTTAAAGTTGAAAGATCTACGGAGTTTTACTATACCCTATATAGTTGGTAATTTATAATTGTCTAAATGTTTATATGTTTTAGGTGCAAATATTAATCTTATGCATTTGTCCATTTTTGGGAAATTTGAGCTATGATATGTGAAGCTAACTTCCATGCTTATTTAGTTGGTAGATCAATCTATAAAGAAACTATTTGGTGTGGTGAAGGATGTGTCTATAAAAGTGGACAAGTTTATCATTCCAGTGGATTTCGTTGTGTTAGACTTTGAAGAGGATCAAAACTATCCATTAATTCTTAGTAAACCCTTTTTAAACACTGGAAGAGCTTTGGTAGATGTCCATGATGACAATCTCATCCTTTAAATTGGTGATGAAAAATGGAATTCAATATGAATAAAGTACTGAAGAATTCAAAAGAGGGCAACTCATGCATGAGAGTGATGTAGTTGATGAAATTTTAAAAGAGCAAGAGAAGGAGCCAATTTTGGAAACTATTGATGAATCATTGGTAGTCACTTTAAGTACAAATAGTTTCTACCTCCCACAATATAAGTTGTTTCATTCAATCGAAGATTTAGGGAATTTTATTATTCCATATTTTAGAAAGAATTGGTTATCAACAAGGGCATTAATAGAGTCAATTGGTTTAATTAATTTAATACATTATGTCTTTCTTACTATCTTACAATTTGTGGCTTATTCCTGGGCTATTAACCTACTATGTGCAGAAACCATTAGAAGTGAGTCACTAAATCTAGACCCTGATTGATTATAAACGGGTGCATCAAGCTAATGACATTAAACTTTTAAATTATGATAGGTTTTATTTTTATTACATTTCATTTTGATGGTAAACTGGTGCATCGAGCTAGTTAAGAGGTAACCCAAAAATTAGGATAGGTTTTATTTTTATTACATTTCATTTTGTTGCTATTTTGATTTTAGAATAGGATTTTATTGATTTTTAATATGTTTTAGTGTTAGGATAAAAGCATTATGATCAGATTGTGCATATTTTTTTGTTTTTGGGTATATATGTTAAAGTTCTATAACTTTGAGTGATCAATTTTTACAATTTTCCAACTATTTTTCATGTTATACAAGGTTATAGAGACTTACACAGTCTCTGGACATAGTTGTGTGCATTCTAAATATTTTAGAAAATTTTCACACATGTTCATAGAGAGTTACACGCTTACTAGACATGCTCGTGTAGACTTACACTATTATATACATAATAGTGTACAAGATTATGTAAGTCCTTAAAACTTACACGGCTATGTCCCTTAGATTTTAATGAGTTATTGAATTACAATAATCAACTACATGGTTGTGTAACAAACTGTATTAGTCCTTGATAACCTTTAAAATACCCTAATTATTTTATTTATCTCATTTTTCCTCTCTCTCAACACACTCTCCGTTGCCCCTCTCCCTCTCCAACCCAATGTTTTGTGTTTTTCTTGCCAAATTGTGACATCCAAGTAAGTATTTTCATCAATTTAACTTGTTTATGCTTGAATCTTTGGGGCTGTTGCAATTTTTAGAGATTTTCACCCCCCAAAAATGTTATAGTTAGGGTTTTGTGATTTAATGTAAATTTGCTTTATTTTGTGCTTGATTGTGGTTTTATAGTTGACTTTTGTCCTTACCCATATGATTTATTGATTCAGATTGATGAATTGTGTGCGAATTAGATGAAACTTCAATTTGATTTACGATTTTATTCAATTTTTGATTACTAAATGTTAAATTGTGATAATTTTGCGTCTAATTAGGATTGATTAATTATTTTATAATCAATTGATGCCTCAAAGATCTTTCTTTAGATGGCTCAAAGATGTAGACAAGCACATCTTACTTCCAAAAAGTTGTTCTTGCCATGAAATGTAATAATATAATTATTTGTCTGCAACATGGTGAGCAAACATTGAACAATTAACAACTTATTATGGATGAAGTTGTAGACTACTTCTGAAAATTGATTAATGCTCCCACCAATTCTTGTTCTTCAATTCTCTTTCTATAAAAAATCCTTAAAGAGGTATTATCTTCTTAAGAAGTGGAAAGCCTTAGTAGACCTGTCACCATTTTGGAAATTGAAAACTCTCTAAAATGATAGATTCTTTTAAGGCCCTTAGACTATATCAGTTCAATGGTAACTTTTTTTATGAAAATTTTTCTTGTCATAAAGCCTATGGTTAATGATGCAATTTTTGAGTTTCTCAAGACTGGAGTTCTACTCTCTGAGCTTAACATACTTCACATCACTCTCATCATTAAGGATGGAGAGCAGAAAACTTTCTCTGACTTTAAACTAATAGCATATTACAACACCATTTATAAAGTCATTTCAAAGATTCTTACTGACAGGTTAAGAGCAGTGATTCCCAAGTACATTGATCAATCCCAAGGAGTCAATATCCCAAGCAGAATCATAGGTGACAACATAATGCTATTGAAAGAATTAATCAAAAAATATTCTAAGAAAAAAAGTAGGAAGAATTGTATCCACAAAATTGACCTGAGGAAAACTTATAATAGTGTTCGTTGGGACTTTATCATCAACACTATGATTGCTATAAAGTTCCCTCATGTGTTCATATAATAGATTAGACAATGTATTACAACTCCCACATAAGGGAATTTCATTTTATTGACTATGGAAGTCTTCAATATACTGCTTAAAAGAGTCATTAAGAGGACCAAACACTTTAGATTTCACACAAAGTGTAAGACACTTGGGCTTTCCAATCTTTATTTTGCTGATGTCATAATCTTGTTAGCTAATGTAAACTCAATTTCTATCAAATCCTTATTGTCTGCTCTCAAAATCTTCACCAAAATCACAGGACCTGAAGTTAATTATACCAAAAGTGCCATTTTCCTATCAAAAAGTGTCAGTCATATAGAATATAGTATTAAATCAATAATGAGTTTCAAGTTACAGTAAATACCAAAGAATTAACTTGGGATTCCCATCTCTTACTGAAGATTGAACTATAGAGAGTATTCTTTTCTTATTGAAAGAATCAAATATAGGATTTCTACTTAGAATAACAAGCATTTGTCCCCAACTAGTAGGGTGTAACTCATTTCCTCTTTGCTCATCTCCTTAAATGTGATTTGGCCTACTCATATGGCTCTTTTAGTATCTGTCTCCAAGAACTAGACATAATTTTCAAAAACTTCTTATAGATAAGATCTCACTCACACACAATCAATGCAAGTGTCAAATAGTTTGAAATTTGTATTCAAAGGACTGAAGGTGGACTTAATCTTATCCCTATTAGAATCTTGAATACCATCATAATGATTAAAAGATTATGTAGGTTATGCAAAGATAGACAATCCTTGTGGTCTAGATCGATTCATGGATATTATATTAAAAATACCAGTATTTGGAACTATAAATCCAAATCTGGTATATCCTAGATGATGAAAACCATACTGAAAACAATAGAAAAAAGTTAGATTAAAGATTATCGACCTTATTGGCAATGGTAAGGCAAGAACACCAACTTTTGGTATAACAATTGGTTGCCTATAAGGCCTCTACAGAAGCATGTCTCTTTACACATATTGAGAGCAATGATCCACAATGACAGCTCGGTTGCAACTGCTCTCACTAACAAGCTTCTATTTAATGTTTATCCTATTCCATGTCATATTAAAGGGGAAATTATGAATTCTTACCTTAATGATGATTATGATAATATCATATGGAGACTATTAAGCTTTGGAAGCTTCACTAACCAATTATGCAAGAAGTTCTTAAGAGGCGACATCAATATTGTTCTTTGACCAAAGCGGTATGGCATAAGCACCTCAATCCTCGAGCTCCCACAATTGCATAGACAGATATGAAATCCAAGCTGCTTATAGTTAACAGATAGTCCAGATTCTTGCAAATGCCTAACTGGTGCTTCTTATGTAAATAAGCTAAAGAAAATTTCCAAAATCCTCTATTTCAATCTGAGTTCAGTAGGAATACTAGAAGCACTACTACAGCTATATCGAATCTCTAATGCACCAAATAGTTGGAGTGAAATTACTGAATGGTTTTCTATCATATGGTGTTTTTTTGTTTCATTGACTTTCAGTGTATCTGCCATTTGGGATGAGAGGAATAGAAGAATTTTTCAAGATGCAATATAGGACTAAGAAACTTTCCGCAACAAACTGATGTAGAGAATTATACTCCATAATAACATGTTCAATAACATATTTGGGGATATGAACTACTTCACCAAAATATGAAATTTGTGATCTTTCTTACTTATGTAAAGAGATTAATATCTTTACGTAATTCTACTTAGCTTTTAACTTGACAACTTCTCTTGGGGAGTTTGCTCAACTGGATATAATAATGTGTTGTAACTTGCATGCCTTGTTGTCTTAATTTAACTCAATTTCTTCAAAAAATGCTTTTAATTTCAATTTTATGATTTATTAGGCTATTAGTTAATTAAGTGTTTATTTATTTATAATAGAAAATTTGTTTTTGATTTCATAATTCGTTTAATTTCCTTTTCTAGTGCATTTTCATATTTTAACAATTCTATGAGCATAAGAAACAAATGTGGGGAAACAGATATTTTTATACTTTATCTGCTATTTTCTCACATTTATTTAAAGTTTCAAGCACAATGATGAGACCACAACAAGCAAAAGAGGCACCAAGTAAGAGAAAACGAGGAGAAGATTCCTCTAGAGACTCGAGGGGAGCTCACCCACAACATGAGCAAGTTGATGTAGTCGAACCACTAGAGAGACCTATGATGTTACTCTTCAATGTTGTAGCCCATAAGGAGTAGTATTAATAGCTGAAGGAGAAGAATTTCGAGATAGGCAGAAGCATAGATTGGGAGGCACTAGAGTAAGTCAATTTGGTCCAGTAGGGTCGAGACCTCATCAACATTGGAGATGGTCCGATTTTTTAAGAATGTGGAGCCCTCATATTGGGAACTGACGCTCGGGGTGATCTCCAAGTTCTTTATACAGAGAGGCCACTACAATTAGGATTGGTCGAATAAGATCCAATTCTAGTTATTGGGGGAGATGGTCCATATAAACTACTCAAAGTTCTCCATCACGATAGGGTTATACGACTAAAAGTTTATGGAAATGCAAGACTATGTAACCTTGCGGAAAGACCTATCCTATGGGATGTCTTCTTGCTAATTCTAAAGCACTATTGGTAAGGACGGAGACTACAACCTTAGTAGACCCAAGGCACCATCATTATGACCCCTCACAATCAGATACATATATAGGATTGTGAGTCATAAATTGAGCGAGCGGGTGCCTATTTTAGAGTATTCAGGATGAGTGAGCGGGTGACTATTTTAGAGTATTCAGGAACTTCAATGCGTTTTACTTGTGGAGTATGAGTGAGCGAACACTAATACATCTGAGGCATGCTTTAGCCCAATTCATCCGGTGTCAAAGTAAAGAGACTATATGTGATGGACCTTATATGACAAGGCTTACACGAAGGATGGAGGTCTTCAATAGACTAATAACGATGCGACTAGTTGGTACCATAATAGCTACCACCTAATTGGTTTCCCAATGAGCTAGTCGCATCGAAGGAGGCAGGAATCCACACCAAGTTGAGCAGTCACTGTAATTAAGCTCACCACCATCCCAAACAAGAGAAGGTGTACACGAGGAAGCTAGTTTGAAAGTACCTAGGGCGTCAATACCACACCCAAACCAACTAAAGATAGCTCAGCTGGAGAAAAACATGAAGAAAATCTTGGGTACTCAACGTACTATTCGAGTACAACAAGCAGAGATTATGGAGCGAATAGAGTAGCTCAAAGCTCAAGGTAGATGCAGAGTTGCCTATGATAGATGGCTGGCAGAACTATTGACATAGATGGCAAGCCATCTTAGAATGTCTTTCCTATCCCCACCATTTAAAGCAACTGCTTCATCTTCAGTTGCACAATAGTAGAGGCTATAAGACTTAAAGACCCTCCTTCGATAGCTATGCTAGATTCACCACAAGATTGAGGGATGCTTATATTTGGTTTTTTTATTTTTCTTAATTTTTGAGTAATTTTCTTATATTTTATTTTGTTTGAACAGGTAATCTATTATTTATGTTATGATAGTTTTATTCCAGTGTTTTTTCTTTATTTTCTTTTATCTTTTTATTCTTTTTGTTTATATTTTGCAAGATTGGATGTATATAAATTAGAATGGATCTTCTTCACTTCAGGATTATATACATATTCTTATTCAGGGAAGTACTAATAAATCCTTCTCAATTTTTGTTCTTATTTTATTTTTTATGTGCTTACATTGTATATATTGGGGACAATATACAATTTTAAATGTGGGGAAGGAAATTTAATTTTCTTAACTATATTATAATCTTATTTAAATTTAATTTTCTTAACTTTATTATAATCTTATTTGTTAAATCTTATTAACTAATATCTTGAGTTAGTTAAAATATGTTCAAAATATTTTAAATTATTATTGATTATTTGTAGCACCCCACTCTCGCAAGACACGTACCCGACATCTTGAGTAATATCCGAGTGCGAATCCCACAAAAGTGGCGTGCTAGTAGCAGTCAATCAGTCAAAAACTCAGTACAAATTTTTTTAAAATTATCACACGTTGAAATCAATTATCACATTCAGGCCCATACATTTATTTCATAACATCAAAATCAAAATCAAAATTATTATTATTATACTTTGATCAATCTCATTTGCAAAATATTTCCAATTTCAGAAGTTATTACATACATAAATATTCAAATACACATTGTATAGAACTCGCGGAATACACAAATTGATACTAAAATAAGAAAGTACAAATGCAGACGCAAACTAATCCCGACCTTTACCACTTAATCAAATGCGGTGTTTGTACTCCTGTTAGCCTAATGAGGTAACTCTTCTAAGCCTAAAAAATATTGCAAATTTTGGGTGAGTTTTGCGAACTCAGTGAGTGA
The DNA here is from genome assembly GCA_027563575.1 of Erythroxylum pedicellare. Lineage (NCBI taxonomy): Eukaryota > Viridiplantae > Streptophyta > Magnoliopsida > Malpighiales > Erythroxylaceae > Erythroxylum > Erythroxylum pedicellare. The sequence continues at coordinate 18,918,646 of JAOQMP010000003.1, read as the reverse complement.
CCATCCTCGATGGCTCACTTAGTCACATAACACATACTTCACATCATTTATTTAATAATCACATACATTTGATCAATCATTTCACATTTTACATTCATCACACATCACATTCAGATTTCATTCAAACCATTATAATCATTCTTATCATGCATATGCAGTGCACATGAGATTCACTTTTAGTTTTCTACTTTGTTGTGACCGAGTGCCTGTAACTGTCCTGTATCCATTATAGATACCAGGTTCTTTAATAACTTTCCCGTATCTGTTGGGGATACCAGGCTCGTTTTACATAGTGAGCCTATGACTCTTATACACTTTTTGAGCTTTAGGCTCTTTTTCACAGTCTGAGCTTTAAGCTCTTCTTCGGTGGCTACTCCGATCACAACTACCTTTATATTTCATGCATTTATGTAATGGAATGCATAACATTCACGTAATTTCAGTCTATCACATATTTAGGATTCACATTTAATTTCACATTCATCTTCGAACTGTGGTCCGACATTCAACATGACTATGAGTATCACTTTTGCATTCATATGCATATTCACAGTTCTCTTTCGGAGCTAGGTCCAACATTTGACAATCAAATCATATACGTATTTCATCAAATTCACATAAAAGGAATACTTAAATGTTTTCACACCTTTCAAACTCCTCGGACATATATTATCCAGAACCAACACATTCGTATTACAAAATCATTCAATTCATAATATAAATAAAACAAAAAGTAAAGTGAGACCATCTAGGTCTACTCATATTACGCTCCAGATTAGCATTTGCTTCCATGATTTGGAAACGTCTGAATGTGGATGTTTATCCTGCACATTCAACATTATGCAATACACACATTGCACATTCGTTACAACTTTGCAAAATTATAAATACTCATTTATGCACAAATGTGTAATGGACTATGTACAATGCATGCTCAATGACATTCTCGGGTATTTTTCTATTATTCAAATCACATACTCAATCCAATATCAAACGCACTGAAGTATCATTTATACTTAGGGTTTATGTCTCAATAAAACCTTTATAATCACAATTCCTTTCTCCCTTGGTCAATTTCAGATTTTTCCAGAATTATCATTTCGGGTTCACTTTACATTTTCTTTCTAACCCAGAAAATGAAGTAATTTAGCAAAACTTTCTTCTAGAAACTTATTCTCTATCTCTTAAGTTTCTAATGATACCAAGGCATTCAATTTGGTTTAGTATTTCGAAAGATATTCTCCAAATAATTTGAACTATTCTTAAACTATGATAGTAACCTGTATTTAAGTTCAAGTCAGATTCTAAACTTTTAGAGACAGAATTGAAATTATATTTCTTCATAAAAATTGTAGCTTCATGCCTCTAGTTTATTATAAATTAAGAATAATCTCATTTTGATAACTACTGAACAAGTTATGCCTAAAATACCGAAACATGTTCAGTGAAAATACTCCATTTATCATTTTCTAGAACTCCTCATCAATTTTGTCCCAAATTTATCAATCAATCTCTCAAAAATGATTTTATTTGGTTGTAATTTTTGGTGAGGATTAAGATAAATGTGTTACGAGTCTAATGGTTCAAGTCCCATGTCATTTGGATGTCAGGAGAAGAAGTTATAGCCAAAAGATCAAAGGATGTTCACGTCTATCAACTTTCACTGCACCTTCACTATGCACGATCATGCTTGTGCATGATCTTGCAATTCCAATTTCTTCTCCATTGTCATGATTGTGCACTCCCCTCTTTTTCAAACTTCATTCTGGCTCTTCTAAAAATAGACCTTCGTTTCAATATTTCATGGAAAGTTTGATAAGGAAAATGAAGGATTTAGGTCAAATACTCTTATAAATAATTGTTCCTTTACGTCTTAGGTTTCTAATGAAGCTAATTTAGTGCAATTTCGTTCAATATTCTGCAAGTTATGCTAAAAACACTACAGACTATTCTAATCTATGACAGAATCCACAAACTCAACTTCAAGATAAATTTTGAAACTGTTAGAGATGGAATTCAATTTTGATCCCTTAATGACAAATATAGCCATACGTCTTTAGGTTAATATGAACTTAAAATCATCCCATTTGGATGTCTATAGACTACGATATGGCAAAAATACAGATGCATGTTCAGTGGAAAAACTGCATCTGTATATGTCCAGCACACTTCAACATCATTTTCATCTCAATTCATCTCTTTTGCTTACTCTATCACTTCTAGCTTATTTCCT
>JAOQMP010000003.1:18866268-18877698 GCA_027563575.1 Erythroxylum pedicellare | reverse complement strand
CCACCATACAATCATACTTACTTGACACTGGAGACACGAACGTCTTGGGGAAGAAGGGCAGCGTGCGAGAGGGAAGGGTGGCGACTGCAGTCGTGAGGGAGAAGGAGATAATGCTGGTCGCGATCTGTGCCAATGACAAGGAGGAGTCGGGGACGATGACAGTTGAAGCAGTTGGGGTAGAGGAGGTTGAAGCATTAAAGGGTCAGATGAGGCAAAACGGCGAGAGTTTGTTGCGGAGACGGGGACAATATCTCGCTGTCCTCCCTTTTTGGGACAGCAAGCAAACGTATAACGGAGACAGGATTTTTCTGTCTTGTCTTCTGTCCCCACTAACGGGGACAGGAACCAAATGCTGCCTTAGTGATTAATGCCTTACAAATGCTTAAGGTACTCACTTTAGCTCATATTTGATTTTAAGTACATTTTGGAAGTGAAGGAGCTAAAGTGACCCAAAAGTATGTTCATTAAAGCCATGTTCTCAATTTCCTTACTCTATTAATTCATGGAGCATGAAGACGAAGAGGATTAAAAGAAGAAAAGACAAGATAGAGTGTGAAGGAAGAATATGAAGAATGAAGAGCAAAGAGAGCATCTCACAACCACATATTGGTATACATAATCGTAAGAGCTTCTCTCACAGTTATAAGAGGATTGTCACCATCGTGACAAGGTGTGTCACATATGTGACAAGTCACACCTATAAGCCTAATTGTACACCTGTGAGAGAAAGGAGACCCGTACATTTAAACCTAGTTTTATTTTATAAAAGGAAATGTTTTAGAGACGTCCGAATAAGTCATTTGGGACATAAATGAAAACCCTTGATTCTCTTTGTTTTCTCTGATAGAGGCAATGATGGCCATTGTTTAGAGTTTGAAGAAGGGGATGGAAGGCTAACTTCTTGATGCCAGTTTAATGTCGAGTCATGGTGAAGCTATCTCATCTTGTTAATGTCAATACTCTCTTTTCAAATTGTTATTGTTGTTTATGTTGATTGAATTAGGTTTTTATATAGATGATCTTAATATATTATTGGGATTGTTCTATTATGAGCCTATTACTATAATGTTGAATGTAATCCGTAATCGTTACTTTTGATGTTTGTTAATAGCATCTAATGGTGTTGAAATGTTAGGAATAATATAACATAGGTTAGATGACCCGAGCATGTGAGGTTACTGCCTATATTGATTGTTTTTCACTTCGTAATGTGGATGCCAAACTGAATCTAAAGATTGCATCCTAGGTTATTCGATAGCTAGGTTTAATTAATGATTGTATCTTAATTAAACATAACCTAAAGGAAAACCGGGATTAGTAAAGTATACTGTTAGTCTCAGATCAATAATCCAAAAAGAGGTGTGAAGACATTAAGATGAAGGGATATGTTTGATCGTGTTTAGGCCGAGATTGACCCTAGAATCAGACCTTACTTATTTTCGACACTTTAATCATTTTTTATTGTTTGCTATAATTTGTTTTTGATAGTTTAATTTTATTTTATTTTCTAAATTGCTTAAAACCCAAAAAACCCCTTTATATTTTCCTTGCATTAATTAATTTTGTCATGAAAATTAACCAAACATTCCTTATAGATTCAATCCCGACTCACCATAACTATAAATTTTAATGTGCAGAGTCAAGTAAATTTTGTAGTGCACACGACACATGCTGTCATTAATGTTCTCTGGGTTTAGTTAATTTAACCATACTTTGACTCAATCCTTAAGTGTAAAAGGAATAAGCCTCATCTTGGCTGAATCTTTTGAGAGACCATTATACCTGAATGTATCACGAATCTCCAAGAAATTGGGTAGATAAGCATTAGGATCCTTATTAGCTAGTCCCTAAAATTACACAGTGTTCTGTAGTATATCAACAGTGCTAGTTTGATTTCAAACGTGTTAGTCTGCACTAGTGGTCTTGTAATACCTTATTGATTAGCTTTGAACCCTAGACTTATAAAGTCCATAAGGGTCCTTTACTATTCTCCTTGGTTTGTTTCCTCTATCATTTTTCTTTCTATTACTTTTTGACGTTTTGCTTCTTGAATCTCTCTTTCTTGCTTTTTGATGTCTAGAGTTAATGCATCTTTTAATTTTCTTAAGCTTTGAGTGATCCTTACGTTCATACACCTGCAATCACACAAGAGAAAAGTATCAAGTTCCTTAGATAAAAAAATTTAAATTAATCAAGATGCTAACTCAATTCCCGACAGCGACACCAAAAAAATCGTTTTCTCATTTTAAATTATGCAATACCAAAAGTATAGGAATCATATATCGTAGAACACAAAATATCAGTCCACGAGGATTGGATTAGTCACCTAACAATTTGAATGCTCTTTTTCTAATGTAATAAAAGATTGAATTAATTAAAAATAAATTAAATTAACTAAAATTAAAATAAACTAATAAAACTTAATAATTGAGTTAATAAAGATAACAATAAGAGTAAAGTTAATAAATAATGGAAATTTAGGGATTATTTTGTCATTGTTTTATCTTCCATTTATCTTATTAATTCAATTATGCTTGATCCTAGATATCCTAAGGTTGTGGTTATCCTCTCTCAAGATCTAACTAAGTAATCCCAATTGAAATAGATAATAATTGAATTGAAACCTCTCGATTCACAAAACTACACCTAACTACTCAATTAGATTTGAAACAATCCTAAGGATAATTACCTCACAATTAAGATCCCTCTTCAATATTTTGTTAATATGATATTTGTAGGTCTATTAAGGCACTAACTCTCATTATGTAACTTAACACATATAACTTTGATTCAATCTCTTAATTTATTACCAAGTATAATCATGAAAAATACCATAAAGCATCATATATTGGATTTAACAAGATAAAATTTAATAAATCAATTCAAGTATAAATTGTAATATAGATTTAAAATAACATAATCATGTTCAAAACATAACTAATCAAGATTGACATTCAAGACAATGAAAAGAATAAGAAACTAATGAATAAGCTTGAAAGCCTTGATTTGGAAATTCTGGAAGGTTGGAATTGACTTGATGTTTCCACTATTTGATCTTCTTCTTTATTATGTATAGAATGTTTCTACAATTTTCTCATTCTTTTTAGGCATCTTTGATGATTGTTGTTACCTCTCTTTGAATTCAGACGATTCTAATCGACCTATTTTTGATGTAGCCTTCTTATTATCTTTATATCAAGGAACTATGGCTTCCAGGATATACAGGGTCACTTACATGATCATGTAGGTGACCAAGTACCTCAAAAACACTTTAATTCATGACTTTACATGGTTATAGAGACTTACAAGGGTAGCATACACAGTCATGTATGTCAACATACGTGGGCTTGTAACTCAACATAGGTAAGAATTATGTCCCTGAAGCTCCACACATTTATAAGGACTTATATAGTCACTATACATGGCCGTGTAAGTCTATAATTGCCCTAATTCTTCCATTCCTTTCCTCGATTTTATTCGAATACATCTCATATTGGTGTACAAAGGCTATTATAAATTCATTAAATATAGATATATAAATTTAGAAAAATAATTGTCTATTAGTAACAAATTTTAAGCCTTAGCCTTTTCTTTTATACCCTAAAGGATTGTATTCACTTGATTGTATAAGAATTTGATTAGATAAAAGAACTAAGAATGAGGAATTGTGTGAACTTATGTTGAATGCATTTTGCTCATTAGAATGAGTGGCATTTTCTCTTAGTTTTTGCATGCAATCATTAAGTTTTATACATATTTTCCTGCTAAATTGTTTAGTTTACCTGAATTTGCATTTATAATTGTTCATGTTTAATTTGTAAGAAATGCACTTGATTTTAGTTATAAAGAACCACAACAATCCAAGGCAAAACGCTGGCAGAGAAATGAGAAATTGCAGCATTAAGGGCTGTCCAAAACGTTGTCGCAAAGGAAGCAGAGGTGCATTAAACAACAACATGAGAAAGGCTAGGTTTGAAAAAAAAAGGCTGAGAGGTTTTAAAGGGAGAGGAACAAAAATTGGAACAGACGCCACAGTGGAAAAACGAAAACAACGCAGGAGGATGAAAATCACGCATGAGAAGGAGAGACCAGCTATAGGAGCTTGAGGAGACCACGCAGTGACGCACCAGACTAGGGAGTAACGCACCAGAAGCTGACCCACCAACATGCAGGGACGCACCAGCTCTAAGGAGAGGAGCGTGAGCTGCTGGGAGGCAGAAGGAACCCCACCAAAACAAAACATCAGGCAAGGGGAATAACGCAGAGCTAGGGACATCAAGCAAAGACCCATACAGAAGAAAGACCCACGCAGGCACCAAGCTACAGTGCAAAAAAAAAAAGAAAGCACAACGAGACCCACCAACAGTAGACAATCCATGCCAAAGCAGAAAGAGGATAGCTGGAAAGAAAAAAAGGGAGAGCTGGAGTGATTAAAAAGCCAGCGCAGTAACCCCACCAGCTGGAGACACACTACACCAGAGAGGAATAAAATAAAAGGATGAGAGGGTGTGAGCTAGAGGTGAGCTTCGGGAGATACACAAAAACCAACCTAAAATGCTAACCACCAAGGAGAAAAATGTGAGCTGCAGGGACACACCAGCTGAAGGAGAACGTAGGGACTGAAAAACGAGACCACCAACATAGGAGCTACAGTGCGTGAACTGGAGGGAGGCAGACCACGCAGACACTAACAGAGGAGCCACATCTGGCGATACTGAAGGGAACCAACATGGATAGAGACGCCACAAGAAGAAGCTCCATGCAAGATTCTACAGTAGAGAGGACAACCAATAAGGAGATGCACCAACAAAACAAGAGGAATGACGCACGCGAGCTCCAAGGTTGACACATTAAGTTTCTTAGAGGCACACTGGGAAGAGACCACGCACAAAGGGGGACATAGAGGAAAATTCTAAACCCATTGTCCTCTATTTTATATCTATTTTTTTCTCTTCCTATAGTGTTTGTTGATTCTGTTTTTTGTTGTCTTCATATCACCATGAGTGAGTAGTTTCCTTAACACTTCGAGGTTGGGCTGAAACTTTTAGTTAATTTCTGTGGATTAAATCTTGGTTGATTTATAAGCATGGATTTCTTGGTTTTGATTTTTTTGTTTTGAGATTAATTTTGCTAGTATTGTGTTTGGCCAACCATTATTTGACATCAGTTGTTAATTGAAGAACCGATAGGTGATAATTAATAATGGAACTCCAAAACAGTGAACTTATAAAGTTCAGATTTAGACATAAACTGAATTTATGAGAGAAATGGGTTATGCTTGATTGCTAGTTTACGCTAGCAGATTAGGATTATTGCATAATACTCTTTTGATACCTTGAAAAAGGATCTAAGAAACTCTAAGCTCAACCTTCTATCAACCAAAATTTGTCTAATAAATTAATCCAGGTAAAGTCCATAGAAATCGTTAAAAGTGAAACCATCCTTGAAGCTTACCACATTCCATTCGGATTAATCCCTAGAGATATTTGCATCTTTGTTTAGCATTGGTTTTATTTATTTATTTTGATAATTGAATTTTATTTTAATTTAAATTCCCCATTCTTACACAATTATTTAGTCTAATTAATTGAGTGATCCAAGCCTAGTACTTACACAATTACTCCCTGTGGGATGATATTATACTATACTACTTGAGACCCGTGAACTTGCGGAACCACATCACTAGTTCAACCTTCTTTCAGTCAACAAAATTACTAAAACTCTACATTGTTCAGTAACTTTTCCCCCTGGATATTGTGTCTTTCAGGACTTACAAACAAGGAAGTAGATTGGGCTGGGTAAAGAACACGATGGTCTTTATTATTTAGAACTCAGTCCCCAATATTTTGCCTCCTCTATCACTCAAATAAATGAAGTTGATTTATGGCATTGGCGTTTGGGTTATCCTGTGCCTAGTCTTTCCTCTCAATTTATTAATTTAGATTTTAGCATTTCCTTTTCACAAAAATGTAGTTGCACTATTTGTCCTTTAGCTAAACAAACTCGTATGCCTTTTAATTCTAGTCAGAATTCCTCTAGCCGTTGTTTTGAGTTATCACATATTGATGTATAGGGACCTTATGCTACACCTTCACTTGCTGGTGCACGGTACTTTCTTACCATTATAGATGATTTCTCTCGCAGTACTTGGGTTTATTTGATGCAAAACAAAATTGAAACTTTTTCACACATTCAAAGCTTCTTTTCCATGATTCGCACTCAGTTTAATGCACAGTCATGTATTGTTCGTGGTGACAATGGAACATAATTTTTTAATCAAGCTACTAATGAATATTTCTCTTCTCTTGGCATCATTCATCAACATAGTTGTGTTAATACACCCTAGCAGAATGGAGTCGTTGAACCGAAACATCGACATCTCCTTAATGTTTTTTGTGCTCTTTGGTTTCAAGCCCATTTGCCTTTGGCCTTTTGGGGCGATTGTGTTCTCACTGCGACCTACTTGATTAATCAAACACTAACAAAAGTTCTTCAGGGTAAAACCCCTTATGAACTTGTATTCAATAAAGCCCCCCTTTATAACCATTTAAGAGTCTTTGGTTGCCTTTTTTTTGACACAATACCAACATTGCACATAAATTTGACAATCGTTCTCTACCAGGAATTTTTATTGGCTGTCCTTTTTCTCAAAAAGGTTATAAAATTTTTGATCTCAAAACAAAAATAATTTATACTAGTCGAGATGTTACTTTTTTTAAAACCAATTTTCCCTTTCATGGCCATAATGATGCTACTAAATCCAACACTAGCATTCTTCCTTTACCTTTACTCGACCTTCCTTCTTCACATACATACTCTCCTGACCTCCTATGCACACAAGCACCTGAGAATAACATGCCACCTAACACATAAACACATGATAATTACACCATTGCACAACAACAAGAGCCTACCATTCCTCCCATACCTTTGCGTCATTCAACTATGATAAGAAACACTCTAGCTTATTTACAGGACTACCATTGCTCTCATACTCTTATCCCTTAAACTTCCACTGGTAATGTTCTATCTTTAAGTAATTTTTTATCCTATGACAAATTCTCACGCTCTCATGTATCTTTCTTTAGCTCTTTGTCTTTCCATGTTGAACCAAAAATTTTTCCTAAGCTATACAAATTCCTGAATGGCAATAGGCAATGCAATATGAACTTCAAGCTCTTGAAGACAATCAAACATGGTATTTAGTTCCCTTGCCTTCCACTAAGAAGCCCATTGGATGTAAATGGGTCTTTAAAATAAAGCGTCATTCTGATGGTAGTATTGAAGATTACAAAGCTCACCTTGTTTCCAAAGGCTACATTTAAGATGAAGGTATTGACTACCACAATACTTTTGCACCAGTTGTCAAATTAGTCACTGTACGAGTATTGTTAACTGTTAGGATATATGCTTTGGCATTATTTATTAATTGGACATATAAGATATTAGTTGGATATTGACTTGGATTTAAAAGGTATTTGGATAATGGTCCAATTGTGATAAAATTATATTTTAAGTGGGACTCTTAGTTAAAGTTGGACTCTTATTATGTGAAGGATTTGTGTATATCAAAAATCTACGACAAAAATCTATCTCTTGGAGTGAGTGTGCGGTAATAGTGTTCACGTGCATATGTGCAGCTGCAAGACTATAGAGGAAGAGAGCTGAATAAAAACTTGTGAGGTGAGCATGCAGTAGTGGGTTGTGTGGTAATTCAGTTGACGTATGTATGTGTGGCATTGAATCCATGTGAGTATGCATTAAGGTGAACAAAAATCTTGTAGTAGATATGGGCAGTGTGAATGGTGAAAACCAAGTGAATAATTGTTTGGGCTATACACGTTTCAAATTAAGAAACCTGAAGGAATTGTCATATAATTATATACAGACCGCTTGTGTGGAAAGGTGAAGTCACGTGTGTGTGTGAGATAAATTTAGTGGGTGTGTTGTTTAATGGTGCATTGATTACATTGTGCATTGGCAAGGAAGATTATAATACAACATTTGATGGATGTGGAGAGCTACTGGGTAGTGGGTTGTTGAACAAGTGCTGAGTTGTTGGTGATTTCATAATTGTATATGCTTTAAGCTTGTCTATATCACAGTGAAAAGCATAATTTCATAAGTTATAGAGCTATCATGACGATTTCGTTAAGCCATCATGGAGCGTCAAATGGCTGAGCATGAGAAGTTTTTATCTATTGCTGTAAACGTTTGCGTGAGCTATGACTTTGTGTTGGTGTTTATCTGAATCAGGTCATTGTTGTTGCAACAACTTCTATATCTATTTCAGTGGAGCGGAACTCATCGGAAAGTTGTTCTTTTTATCTTAAGTGTATTATCATTTTTGTTTCTAGTTGAGTTGTTCATTTAATTATCTTTATTATCAAACAGTGTGTGAAAATCCTTTGTCGAGGTTAGTACGAGGCGGTCGTACTATTTGGTATGAAATTCTTTAACGAGAAGTGAGGTTGAGAGATAGTGTCAAGGGTTGACTGGTGTTGACTCAGTAAAGTCTTAGATAAATTTATTGTACTTTCGTGAAGGTATTAAGCTGAGTGAGGGCCTCGTAGACATAGGCAAGGTGTACCGAACTGCGTTCCCAAAATTTTGGTATTTTTATTATTTCATTTTTGCTTTTTTTATCTTATTGGTGCCAAAGAAGTTTGTGGAAAGTTTGCGAAACAATTAACACTTTTAGTTTTTCAATTGGTATCAGAGCAAGGTCACTGATTCAGAACTTGGTAGCAAGTTGGTGCAGATCCTAGTTTCGCGAACATGATCATAAGAGAATGAGCATCGATTATCAAGCCACCGCTATTGGACGGTTCCAATTATCCTGCATGGAAATCATGGATGAGGATCTTTATTCAGGCATAGAGAACAAGAGCATGGAACTCGGTAGTACATGGCTGGACACATCCGATGATTACTGATGATAAAGGAGAGGCAATTCTAAAAGATCCATCTGAATGGACAAGAGCCAAAGAAGAAAGAGAACTTGGAAACTCACAAGCTTTGCATGCAATTTTTAGTGCTGTTGATGAAGGACACTTCTCAATGATATCAGCTTGTGAATTGGCTAAAGAAGCTTGGGATATGTTGCAGACTATTCACGAAGGGTCAAAATTTGTTATAGCGTTAAAACTATAGATGTTAGCTGTGCGGTTTGAAGAACTGAAGATGGATGAGAATGAGACTATTGGGGACTTTTATGAAAAATTGCGTGATACAGCAAATCAATTCGGGGAGAAATATTCCAATCTAAAACTAGTTAAGAAGATGTTGAGATCACTATCTCCAAGATTTAGTCCAAAAATTGCAGCAATCGAGGAGGCTCATGACATCAATGATTTGTCATTGGAGAAGGTAATTGAAATTCTTACAAATTTCGAAATGAATTTGTTGAGGGACAATCGAGAGAAGAAGAAAGAATTAGCATTGCAAGCTGAGATTGGTAAAGTCGTGAATGACTTAGAAGATGAATCCGATGAGAACGAGGAGATAGAGCTATTAACACGAGAGTTTAGTAAGTGGCTAAAGAGAGTAAAAAAGGACAGACCCGAGTTTAGGCAAAAAGGCAGGAGCTCATTGAGCAACAACTTCAATCAACAAGTCAAAGCTCAAAAGGAAGAAAGAAAGGTAAAGAGAATTCAATGTCATGAGTGTCAAGGCTTTGAACATGTTCAAGCGGAGTGTGCTAATACTATGAAGAAGAGAAAAGGAAAATCCTATACGAGCACTTGGAGTGATAACGAATTCAGAAGTGAAGAAGAAGTTGTGAATAATGATGTATTAGTTATTTTGTACAGCAAAAGTCTAGTTGTTTAACAATAACTGAGAAGGAAGGATCTGAAGATGAAAAAGTGAGTAAATCTGAAAATTTCGAGAAAAATACAAACGATTTAGCTCAAAGCTCGATTTCAGATTATGACAGTGATGAAAGTGGGTCAAGTGATAAAATGGAGAACGTTTATGAGGCTTATGAATTAATGTACGAAAAATAGGTGAAAATATGTAGAAAGAATGAAAGATTAAAGGAAGAGAATCTCTCCATGAAGAACACCATCCAAGAGTTAGAAAAAAATTTGATGTTGACATCAAATGAGCTTGGTGAAGCTAGAATGAAATTAATAAGTACCAAAAAGGGATTGAGAATGTTAAATGGAGGTGTCGAAAAGCTAGAAAAGTTGTTGGAAATTGGTAAAGTTAAAGGGGATCTTCAAGGCATTGGCTATAAGGGTGAGTGCTCTCAAGTGAATGAAAAGAAAGTTGACATATCCAAATCTATCCGAGAAGAAGAAACATCTAGAAAGAATCGAAGATTTATACTCACATGTCATTTTTGTGGAGTCATTGGATATATAAAGCCAAGATGTTATCAGTTACTACAAATGATGTTTTAAAGGGGTTAAAATCGAAAATCTAGATACTCTCCATTAAATTTCCAGCAGTATCCCATGGTATCAAAGCAAGCTTAGATTAGAAAGGGTCAAGTACAAGTAAAAAAATGTAGTGAAGGAAAAACAAGAAATTGCCTAAGTTTGTAGTTAGTTACTATTGAGGAAGTAACTGTAGGAACTAATCTGCAGTTAGTTACTACTGAGGAAGTAACTGCACGAACTGAAGAACTTTTAGTTACTTCAGATGATGAATCACCCAAAATACTAGAAGCTGATTTGAATCGAGATTCTTTATCTCAAATTCGAAGAAATCATCTAGTAGAAAATGTCATTGGGGATGTCAGCAAAAGAAGAAAAATAAGAGAAAGAAAAAGGGTTGATTATCGAGAACTTGCAAGCTACTTATGTTACACATCTTCTTTCGAGCCAAAGAGTAAGCCCAGGTTTGAGATTCTTCGAGGGGCACAGGGACAGTGTGTTTTACATTTTTGAAGTATCTTTTGTATTGTTAAAAACAAAACAAAACAAAAAAAGATTTTTTTTGTTCTTTAGTTTTATGTTGCTATTGTTGTCTCATCTTTTTAGTAGTTTACATTGTACTTCTATTTGGCTCCACCGAAGACTGCTCAGCTCTCTCATTGGTATAGATCTCTCTCGGATATCTCTCTCTCACTACGTTGGCAATACTCATCTTTATTTACTTGGGTTTATGAATTTGATCAGTTTTATCAAGATGCAATTGAAGAAAGTAATGATACGTTGACATGTGTATTGATTGGCGGTAAATTGTCATCTTGACGTGCTTGTGATTTTTCCGCTGCATCTATGGTTAATTCTTATGATTGTGTGTTTTGACACTATTTTGTCCCATGGGGGAGACATCAGATTGTTTACGATGAATGTTCCATTCAGGGGGAGATTTCAAGGTATATGTGTGACTATTCATCCTACTTTTTGGCATCTTTTTGTCCCAAGGGGGAGAAATTTGGATGATTGGATAATTGTGATGTTCTTTGGAACTTGATAT
>JAOQMP010000003.1:18833318-18845931 GCA_027563575.1 Erythroxylum pedicellare | reverse complement strand
CATCATCACTTGAGGGGGGGTGAGGGTTTGGTTGAATTTTAATGAACAAGGAAGAGAAAGCAAGTAACAAAGGAGAGCTTCTTGTATGGTGGAGCTTGGAACAACAAAGAAGAAAGAAGAAGAAGAGAAGAAGCAAGCTACGGATGAGAGAAGGAGAAGAAGAGAAGCTTTTGTCTTCAAATGAAAGAACCATCGTGAATCACTTAAAGAAGGAGTATTTTTATACATGTTGATGACATGGTGGCATGTTAGGCAAGTGACATGTGTCACTTGCCACATGTCATACTCTTAAGCTCTAACTTAATTTCTTTCCAAAAACAATTCAATTTCTAGTCCAATTTCTCCCAAAATTCCAATGGCTTAAAGGTATAAACATCTTAGACTTCATAGCCTTTTATTTGCTAATGAACTCTTACTACTATCTGATGTAGGTTCAAGTTCCATTAATGCTTTTAATGAATGCCTTAAGGTGTTTTAAAGAGTTATATAGATACAAACTATAAATGAACAATGAAAAAAGTCACTTATTTATTTCTTCAATAGATACATCATATTCTCCTTGAATCACAGACCTAGCAGGATTGTAAGAAAAGCAACTTTCATTCACTTATTTTAGAATTCTTATCTCTTATAAGAGACCTTATAGAGATTTCTTGCCACTTATAGAGAAAATTCAGAATATAATCAATAGTTGGCATCATAGGAATCTTACTTATGTTGGTAGGATCCAATTAATCAATTCAATTCTAAATTTAATGTATGTTTATTGGTCGTTGCATATTGTATTTCCTAAAAGCATGGTCAAAATAATTGAAAGGTTATCAAGGACCATTTTTATGGCTATTCACACATCTAGAAGTTATAAAGCTAAGTTAAAATAGGGGATTGCGTGTTTGCCTAAAGAGGAAAGAGGACTTGGTATAGCCTCAATCATGCTAAGTAATGAAATGCATATAGCGAGAGGTTATAGGGGATTTTAGAGACAAGGAATCTCCTTGGATTAAATTGGAGCATTCTCATTATTTAAAGTCTTATAGCTTTTGGTCAACTTCTCCAAAATGCCATACATTATGGACTATGCTTAGTACCTTTAAGCTTAGGGGGTAGATGAGAGCATTGATTAAAAGGAGGTTGGAAAATGGAGTTACTAACAATTTCTAGGAAGATAACTAATGCTTCGTAGGTCTTCTTGTTAACGATGTGCATTTTTTATCCTTGAGAAACTTGATATCAGAGCTAGCCTCTATTATGGAGGTATCATATGATAATAGCTATAATCTATGTTAGATTATTAGGGATGACTTACTTAGGCATGCTCCTTCTTTTCATCCCTCTTCAACTAATGCCGATAAGTCTACTTGTACTTAGTTAAAATACTCTGCAAGGTCCTTTACTAACAAATCTTGCAAGGCATATTTGAAGTTTAAGGCTCTTAAAGCCTTCTGTTATAAATTTGTTTGGTGCAAGTAGGTTTCTCCAAGAGTTTCTTTCATTATGTAGCTGACTATCGATGGAAAATTCTCTATCAAAGTCAGGTGTCATAGCTTAACTCATATTTCTATTGTTTGCTCTCTTTGTCATATAGGGCCTGAATTTATTGAACATAAGTGAGTTAACTAAACCAATTTAGCAGACAATACAAAGGATAAACAATCTTTCATGCTTAATGAATACTTAGTATGATATTGTTGGATGGAGCACTAAATTGAATTGGAAATGTAAGGTTGATTTTTGTTAGGTTTAAAATCTCTTTTGGTACTATCATTTATATTATTTAAAGTAATAAATTTAAGAGATTTTTAAACTAAAAAAAAGATGAGACAGTAACTAATACATGAGTTGAATATCTATATCACTGAGCAAACCTTAATAGCTTATAATCACTTTAATCTTTAACGCTTTCAGCTTGGTTATAAGTTATTGCTTATTACACTGTAATTCTAAGTTAACAACAACTTGTTCTTTGGGCTAGTAATTTTGTATGGTTGGATTTTGTGTTTGCCTTATAATGCATTGTTCGTAACTTAATTTCTTTTAGCTTATTTTTCTTTCTTTTTTTTAAAAAATGTACCATAGTTAGACTATCATTCAGCTCTCAGCAACGTCTTTTCCCCTCCCCTTATATATTTGACTACGAAGCAAGTTCCAAAGCTAAAATCTGACGAGGAAGGCCAACTTAGAGCATGATTAAACTGCCAACCACGAGTTTACATCACCTATTTCCATAACTCTATTCTTATCCTGTTTTATGAACATCAATTCATTCATTTTCTATAGAACTCATTTATTGGATGGATGGATGCTCATAGAATAGGATAAAAACAAGGTAACGAGAACATGTGATATGTTCCCACCAACCACATGCAAAAATTTATAACCTAGATATACCAATGACTGTCATAGTCCATTACTCTATTATGTATTTTTATTTTTGAACGGAAAAAAAATAAAAACTTGTTATTTATGAAAAACAAGACGAACACTTTGGGCCGATAAAGAATTTTCCTAAACCAGCCTAGAATGAAGCCTAAAGGATCAAAATCTAACTAAGCTAACCCAACTTGAGTTGAATATGTGAGTTTACCCATCTCTTTGTACAAATGGTTTATGAAAAATATCATAAGTTGGACATTAGATAATTATGTTCCCTTGAATTTTGTAATTAGCAGATCATTGGTATTAAACCATTATATAGTATACTCAAGCCACCTCAATTAGCTTATTGTAATTTACTTGAGGGACATTTCTCAAGAATTCCTCTAATCCAATTAGCACGTTCTAACAACATTTGGATCGATGGTAAGTCACGATTGGGCTTTTGATTGGGGCATTCGAGTCCCATCCATTTGAGTCTTGTAGAAACAGGTGTACCTTTACAATTTATATAAATGGCGGCATTACGAATTGGTACCGAGTAAGAGCCAATAGACGCATCGGTGACCTAATTGTCTTAATGAGAGTAATTCTCAGTGAGAGAATCGATTTGCTCCAAATCCAACTTGCTAGCACACAAACCAGCACAGCCACAAAATCACTATCAGCTCTTTTTACTTCTTCCGGCGCACAATACGTGGCCGTTTCTCACATTGATTCCGCTGCAGTTTTATTTCTAAATGCCACCCAAAGTTGACATTTTTCACCACGTGCAAAACAGACGCATAGTTTTATGTGTAGAAAATATCCGGGAAGTGATCACCATTTCAGCAGCAACACGGGACGTATTCTCTATACTTCCCTTGTCTCAACTCTCAACTCTGTCCCATTTAATCTCAAATATTTATTTATGCAGATCTTTTATCCCACTTTTTCTATCTAAATTCTATCTTATATAAAAAAAAATGATTGAGATTAAATAAGAAAGAGTTGAGACAGAGGAAGCCGGACAGAAGATTAGAGAGGCAGCAACAGCATCGCTTCAGCCTCTTTTTTCTCGGCCTGAATCGATAAAAACTACTTTTTCTATGCTAAAGACAGACGTCTTTTTCTAGGCTTATAGAAATTATAAAATATGTTTGGTGCCACGTATTCTTACTGCTCTAAATCCCATTTCTTGCTCAAAATTTCCACGTTGACCTCCCTCTCTTTTCTTCAAGTGTTTGGTCTAATCAGCTGTTATATCGATAGTAGTCAACGAACTGACGCGTGCTTAAAGACTATAGATTTGACGGCTCAGATGGTTTAAAGTTAAACCACAATCCAAGCTAACATGTGGTAAGAGTAGGAAAATGTACACTGGATTTGGATTAAAATACATAGAGAGCATGTGAACTATTGAGAACTATTCATATTATACTAATTGTTAAAAAAAGAGGTGAGACGACAAAAATATAACAAAAAGGGTGTTTCCAATTAATGTAAAAGCACAAGAAACTGCAAAGTGCAACCTGCAGACTCATTACTCATTAAAGCCATAACCCTTTTAACCAAAAAGGCCTTTGTCCCTAAGCCTGAAAAGCTTACACGTCACAATGGCACTTTCACTAAAAAGGCAATGTTCTCTAACAGTGGATAAAAAAGAAACAGAAACAAATCTTTATATTGTTTGCAGTGGAAAACGTGAATCTCGCAATTACATTGCTTTTCCACTCTCGCTTCACTTCCCAACTGATTTGAGCAATACAAAGTCCAAGTGTTACTGCTAAACTTCTCAGTTTCTATACACATCAAGATCGTTCATATGTCGATCTTTCATGATAACAATATCAAAAAGGATGAACTCGTAGACACCAAAATACCCCCGTTTTTCCCTCTAAGATGGAAAAAAATGGATCAAAATATTAGTGCACGAATGATTATGAGAAAAACGTGGGCATTTTGGTCAAGGTTCAAGACTACCAAAAGCAAGAAAAACCAGAAAATTGGAAAATTGGAGTAATTCTACTAGTTGTGAAGAGGATCTGGACAACTGGGCACTCTTCTTTTGCTGTGTTCTAAGCCCTTGTCAGTGCTGTTGAAACTATGATCCTTCCCAATTAAGTACTTAGGGAAGATGTCTTCTTTCTTCACCTCTTTGGCGGTGATGCTGTTAAATTTATGCTTTGGCAAGCCATTTTGACTTAACATTCTTATGGCTCCCACTTTGCTGTCAGGGCAAATCCAAATCTGTAACAAAAAGAAGATTAAAACAACCAACAAAGAAGAGGAGTTGACAATTTTTGCGGAGCTGCCAAACGACATAATCCTCTCTTAATAACCCACATAAATCTAAACCTATCAAAAGCCTGCTTGTCCCAACTTCACAAACTTCAAATATTGAAGTAGAGAATCTCAAGCCCTCTCTCTCAGAAAATGAGGCTTAATTGCAGACTTGTTTTGTAGTGGTGTGTTTGTGTATCCTTCTCTCTCTGGTCTGCGGGCTACAAGTTAAGAGAAGAGGAGAGGAGTGAGGGACGGGTGTTTTGGGTAGTAAGGAATAGGACTAGAAAGAAGGTGTTCCATAACTAACATGTTAATTATGAAGCTACATGGATGCAATACCAATTCGTGTCTGGATGAGCTATTTGGTGCCAAAATAAAAGCGTTCAACGACGCGCCATGCATGAGAGTGGACCAGTATCCACGTCAAGCTTCAGTGGATTAGAGATAGACATGAAGATGAGATGAAGGGGGAGGGTGGCCGAGAATCTCCCGGCATAGTTGGGCTTGGGAATTGGGGTCAAATGGTCACGAACAAATCACAAATGACACGTCACAGACTAAACATTTGTCCGTACAATTTGTAGAAGTCACAGATTTGATGGCACTCTTGTAAATTATTGGCCACATTTTAAAAAGGATTGAAAAATAAAAATAAGATTTGACTTCATTAATCAGTCAATGATATTGGTGATTAACAAGTAAGTTGGACAGAAGTTTGTGAAATGGTCACATGTTAAAGAAATTTAGTGACATTATAGCAGCTTAGACCACGGGGTGATTACTCTTATAAGAGTTCCCATTAGTGGAAATATAGTTTTTGCAGATATCAAGCGGATCTAATTGACGCTTTAATTTTGATTTAATAGAAATGCCATAACAAAAGTATTCACAATGCAAAATGTTATGAGTTTAATCACAACCAAGATTAAGGTGTTTAGAAGATTAGTGTAAATAAATACACATAATGATTAGCATACTTCATTGTATAAAAATAAAAAGATATTATATTATAGTTTGAAGCACTTTTATTAATTCAAAGCGTATGTTTTAAATAGTTATGGTTTTAGTTTTACAGTGGTGTTTGTCCCAATTCATGACTGCGGTAAGATTGTTTAAGTTTGTTTTTCAATTCAAATTTGCTTTGGGATCGGCTGAAGGTAACTCCAAATGCAACCTCAGATTGTCATAATGATTAATTAAGAAGACAAGTAAGATTATTATATACAAGAAAAACATTACAAATTGAAGTCAGAAGCTAGAATAGGTAGTTTATTGGAGTTGAAATGAAAAACATAAATTTCTCAAATTATGTAAAATCATAAATTTTCAATTCAATTCTAAAAATCTGTTTCTTATATAAACCAGTCCTATAAAATTAACACATATTTTCTGTGGTTGACTTAGCATTTGGATAGCAATCGTACGTCTTGGTGAAGTCTTGACTCATTACTGGTGAGTTTCTGGATTCATGATTGTTAAGGAACTCTAAGAACCACATGATTCCGATTATGACCCTAGATCCAATATGATTTCAATGGGGAAGAGAACAAGTTTGCATGTCAAAGGAGTACTGAAACGAAAATACATACAACATTACCCTGAAGTCCTCTATCCTCATTTTTGTGTATAACATTGCTGTTGTAGTGTTGGTGGGAAGCTTTTTATGAGCATCGAAGAATATTAAATGCGGTGAAAACAACTTTGAATCTTCTCGTTTCGAACTCACTAATCATGTTCATCCGCGTGTTAGTGAGTTCGAAGCACGGAGATTCAAAGTTGTTTTCACCACATTTAATATTCTTCAATGCTCATTCTACGCATCAATTAGTTTACGCGGAATTTTGAAAGCATTGCACCAACTCTGTTTTAATTGAACGAGAAATTACAAAAAATCCTTAAATTATATATTTTCTATATTTGAATCTCCAAAGCTGAGAAACAAGATTTAGGAATTACTGTTACACACTGCTAGGATTTATCTCTGGTTTTGTTTACAAAATGCAATTGCTTGCTATAGGATGGGTCGGTCCAGAGAGTTTACCCGTTGCAGGTACACAGCTTGTGTGAAAGACAAAGTTAGGTTTGATATTCCTTAAGAACATTTAGTCACAGATCGAATAGAAGGGTTGATTATAAAACTTTCATGTACTTATTAATCTAATCTCTTCTCTCGCAAATACAATATGAATACATCTTATGTTGACATATAATTATAGATTCGTCAACAGTTTTAACGTAAAATAATTAGTGATTTACAAACACCTACATATGATATTAACTGTTCTGTTTGTTTTATGAAGTCCCTATAGGTCAACTAATATTTGATGGCTAACTAAATGGACTGATCCCCACTAATACAGTTTATAGAAAACCGTATAGAAGGAAATAACAGCTCCACCGCCCCATCATGATCATGAGGAATGGTAACATATAATTAATAGAAACTTCACTCATATCATCCAATGGATGCCTACTAATATCGGTAAGATCATGCCAAACGTAAGTAAATGTTAACGCTTCCACTCACTTATTTGGTCTTTTTTTTTTAAATCAATGTTTTAAAAATCAGATCGGAAATTGAATCGGTCGAAGGAAAGGTTTAAGATTTAGAGGTTCAACTGGTAATAAACCGCTATAAAATCAGTATATAATAAGTAAGAAGTAAAACTTATAAGAATAAGTAAAAATAAAATATTTTATTGCAATAAAAATACACCGACGTCTATTATTATATAATAAACTAATAATAAATAAATATGAGTCTAATATAAAACTTCAAATAACAATAAAAATCAAAATTGTATTTCTGGGGGAGGTTGTGTCTCATCATCGTCAAAAACTCCAAATTCTCTAACAATATTTAAAGATTCGTAAACTAAGTTTTTATCTAAAGTATTTGCATCAACTTCTTCCATTGCATTAAAATAAATTACAAATTAGTAATTTATAAAATTATTCTCAATTGTAAACTTGTAATACAATATAATTTTAAATTAAATATGATCAAAATAAGATATGAACTGACCATTAGTAGATGTTCTTAATTCATTCGTTGTGACAAATGCATTTTCTTCATAAATCGCCTTTTCAAGTTTACTATAATCAATATCGGGCGATGGTTCTTCTTCTTCGATCCAAAAGTCAGTATGTTCATTAAAATCAACATCAACTAGATTATATGTTCTCATCTTACTAAGCACTCTGAATAAATAATAGAAAATTATAAAATCAATAATAAAAATAAATTATTGAAATAAAATCAAAACTATAAAATACTTATTCTTCATTCTCATCTTATAAATAACGTAAAAAAGGTTATTAAGTCTTTGATGTTCCAAATGATTTTGTTTCTTTGTATGAATGCATTCAAAAACACTCCAATTACGTTCACAATCTGATGCAGAAGTTGTTTGACTGATTAACCTAATAGAGAGTTTTCTCAATGTTGGAGCACTATCACTGAATAATTTCCACCACTCATCTGTATTTTAAATGAATAGTTATGATAAAATAATTAATAAGTAAATAATGCATTAAAAGTATAAAACTTACCTAGCTACATTTTTTCATCATAAGTTCTTTCTTTGCTGATGATCTAGAACAAATTCTCCAAACCTTCACGACACAATTTAATTTTATTTATTGCTTATGACTGCTCTTCAATAGAGAAAGTACCTTTGCATTCAATCATATCAAACAAATCGCCCATAATATTAATTATACATTCTTCTCCACTATATAAGAAATAAGGATTAAGCAATAAGCTGCTATGAGTAAGATGTATATCCCATTGTCGATCAATAATATTTATATAAGGCTTGTACAATTTCTTCTTCCCTTTAAAAAGATTTATAATTATTTTGTGAGCTCTATACATTCCATTATATATATATATATATATATCCCAAAGATAGCTTCTCATCTGAGTCAACAATCCTCAACAACCTTATAAGCAGAGCCACAATCTTCACAATGATCAAGCAAGCATCCTAAAATTTACTATCTAGAATAATAGTACAAACTTCTTTTCCTTTTTCACTTTTAAATAATTTATGATTTGAAAAGTGTTTATTTGTCACTAAATTTTGAAGTAGTTGCTTATGTTCGTAAACATTTTTCAAAGTATTAAATGTAGTTGCAAACCTGGTAGAAGTAGGACGCATGATCTCAACCCAATTTTCTTGCTTTCTTAACCAAGATAAAAATGTGACATAATTATGCACAAAAATTATTATCTTAGATGCGCGTAAAGTAAGACCAAAAATATGGTCCATACTACTAACATCTTTTAAAATAAGATTTATACAATGAGCAGGACATGGAAACCAATAAATATGCCCATACTTTGACTATAATAAGTACCCAATTGATATATAATTAGCTGCATTATCTATAACAAAATGCACAACATTCTTTAGTCCAACCCACTAAACAATTTTAGAGAATAATTTAGATAAAGCGTTGGTACTTTTTACCATGTCAGAAGCATCAATAGACTTGATAAAAGTTGTTTCAATATTACAAGAAACCAAGAAATTAATCAAGGTTCTTTGTCATTGATTAGTCCACCCATCTGCTATAATAGTGCATCATGTTGATTCCTAACCAGATTTATATGTATCCACAATTAATTAACATTCCTTTTTTAATCTTGAAGCAAAGGCACATGCAGCTCATAATAAGATGTTACCTTAAATCCTGGACATATTGTTGTTGTAGCATCAATTGTTTCTTGAAAATATGGTGAATTTAAAACATTTAAAGGAATACATGAATGATAGAATCATCTAGCCCATGCTCTTTTACTTCGTAAAACAACATCCTTATCAACCATAAAACTTTTTAGACTAGGTTGAGAACCAGGAGTAGTTCTTGGTGAAAAATAAGAATCTATGTCAATATTAGCTTTTCTTTATTACTTTATCTAATCCTTATGGTATTTCATCATCTTCAAAAGATATATCATGAGCCTCTTTATTTTCCTTTTTCTTTTTACTTGTTGCTACAAATGTTTTCCAATCATATCACACACATCAAGTGGTACTTTTTTGCAAGAAGTAATATTAACCTTAACACTACCAAGATGTTCTTTTATTCTAAAAATTCATCCCCTTTTAAATATTTTACCGCAAAACATACAATTATATTGGATATTCCTATCAGATGCTTGAGAAGAAGAAAAATAATTCCATGCTGGATTGGACTTACCACAAGTAGAGGATGATTCCATATTCTCCATTATGATTTAACCTAAAAAGTATTAAAAAAATAATTGGGTATACTACTGTCAAGACAAAGTATATAACTTAAGTAATTCTCATTATCAATTATAATAAAGAATGACGATGACAAGCATAAATTGCCCATATATATATACATACATACATACATACATACATACATACATATATATACATACATACATATATATATATATATACAATTTCTCTCCTTTTTTAAAAAATATATTTCAATCTTTTTTATTGGAGGGGATTGAAGTGGGTGTTGATTTAAGTTGGTCCCTTCCCTTTACACATAAGGAATCTGCACCTTATATTTTGCTCGATTCTTTTTCAGAGTTATATGTGGTGAAGAGCTTGTCCTACAACTTCTTGCCTTTTTATCACACATACATCTAAAGAGAGACAAAAGAGACTACTACTACTTTAGAGAGTTAAGGTTCTTAAGCCATACGAGTGAACAAAATTGGTTAACACATAAAATTTTTTAATGAAACACAAACCTTAAGGTTCTTTAGCCATAGGAATGAACAAAATTGGTTAACACATAAATTTTTTAATTGAAACACAAACCTAAGCTATCATTAATTACCTTTTAGGATTCATGGATGAAGTTAAAGATTAGTTTTATGGTTGTGTTTTCCAATAGGATCAAAGTAAAAAACTTATCAAGAAGCACAAATGGACAGCAGCAGAATGGATGCATAAAAACCAATAGATTTTACTTACTTATTAAACTTTGCTCCAGCAATTGTTCCATTTTAAATAGCCTAATCAAAATTTTGGTATTTTTCAATTTTGGGGTTTAGATCAACAAATAGAGTTCTAAATCAGAATATATATAACCTAACTATCAAAATCAGAAATTGATATGAAATAGAGTTCTAAATATTACAGAAATTAATATAAAATAGAGTTCTAAATATTACAAAAAACTTAAACTAACTATTAATTTATTTCTAATTGTTATAGAAAACAAATTGATCAATACTACTCCTTATCTGTTAACCTTGAATAACACAGAACATAAAAAGCGAAGACAAAATGACGAAAACTCTTTCTCAAGTTATGTTGTTTGTATGCTTATTTGTATTTAGTAGCTTTTTAGAAAAGGTTTTGTCAGTATGAAAGTAAGCACTCAAACTACGTCAGAGTGGGCAAAGATAGATCAAAAGAAAAACAAATAGCAGAATGACCACTATACATATACACAAAAACAAAACAATAGCAGAATGGTGTACTCACACTTATTAAACTTTGCTCTAGAAAATAGTTGTGTTTTCGCGTCGGTCTTTTAGATCAACAAATTCAAAACTTCACAAAGTATATATAACCAACTATCAAAATTAGATATTGAAATGGAACAGAGTTCTAATCGTTACAGAAAACACAATAACATTGAAACTTGAATAAAACACAATATTTAAACTACCACTGCCTTATCCTTATCTCTTAACGTATTAAAACTTGAATAAAACAAAATAAATTGGAACTCTATACGATATGTTCTTCCGTCCTCCTCTCCAGTAAGTCATCAGCAGCAACACCAAAGCAAAAGAGCAATACCCTTTAAAAAAAAAAAAAGGCCAAATTTAAGAGAAAAATACAATAACATTGACAAATCTCAAATAGAAAGAACATAAACATTTCATGGCCGAATAAACCAAAACCTGAGCCTGAGGAACATGGGATGTATGTTCAGACAATCCCTTCCATCACGGTGCTTAGTCGTAGAGGAAAGAATTCGAAGTTGCTTCAACAATTTCGTTATCTCAGACTAGCTGCAAGAGATCTGAGAACAGATTATTAATTTCATAGTAGCTGTCCAAGGAGATATCAAATAGAACTCGATTTCTGCATCTATGGGTTGGGTTACCCACAAGTATCATATTTCCCTACATGTATGGAGGCGGTGAAAGATGATGAAGAGAAGATGATGAAGAGGCACGAGATTCTGAAATGAAATCTAAAGTTTAGTAGCATTAGGTATATCCGAATGGTCAATATTGACAAACTAGTTGGACCGATTGTTGAAAAATTGGCCGGTTCTCTAGTAAATCGGCTGGTTTTTATACTTAGAGATTATTACATAGAACTAAACCGAAAAATTAGCTGGTTCAGACTTTTTTCGTCAGACCGACCGATCCAGTCTAGTTTTTAAATCCTTGTTTAAAATTGAGAAAAAAACATGACGTTCAGAATTAGGGGAGAGTACGACTAACATATTATATTTGATTTAAAGAAATGTCATGTGTCTTAAATCAATCAATTGATGGGACTGTGCAAGATTGTTGAGATCTCACTCTTCGTACTATGAAATCCCAATAATTCATATCCGAGTTATAGATGAAGTCTCCTGTAGATATTATAACCAAATAAAAGACACAAAGAATAAATAGTAATACATTCCATCCTAAGCTAATAAATAATAATTTCATTACTAATTCAATCCGATATTTGTTAATTTATCATTTTATTAGGATCTCTCGCAATTTCATTGGGTTTTAGAACAATATCTACTAAGGGGACGATTGGTCCATATAAAGGAATGATAATAAAAATGAGAATGAATATAGTGAGGAATAAGAATAGAAAAATTATTATAATTATAATGGTTAGTTACGAGAGATGAATGATTAACATTACAATTCATAGTGGTTGGATTGTTAAAAATATTGAGAAATAAAAATTTGTTATATTTTAATTAATTAATTACATTGTAATTATCTAATTAA
>JAOQMP010000003.1:18811157-18832124 GCA_027563575.1 Erythroxylum pedicellare | reverse complement strand
AAAAATTTTTGGAATAGAATGATTGAAATATTGCTAAATTTAATGTAAAAAGATTATGAGAATATTCTACTTTACACTAAAATTCGGTGCAAAGATTGGAGATGACTTTACTCCATTCAAACACTGTCTAATTAAAGGCCCTAGGCCTGTCGTTTATTTATTTGGACGCTAGTCCCAACTCACATCCCCGTATTTTCTTTTCTTCCCCCATTCCCAATGTATGCATGTGATGACACTCATACTCCGACGGGCAGAGGGATAAAATGAAAGCGCTGCAAATGGTATGTGAGTACATTTAAGTGGTCCATACGATTCTGAATCGAGTTGCAGGAAAGCTGACAGATATTGACTATTTATGTCAAAGGCCTATAGCTCTGAACGTAAAAGACACGGAGTGTGTTTGTGTTTTTCTACTCTTAGTTGGCAGTCCAAACAAAGAGAAATTATTAAGACAAAGGTGTGGGTTTATTAAAGAGAAATGAAAAGTGAAAACACACATCACAACGCCCATTTAACACACCAAAAACTAGTAGGAAATCACATTTAATTTTTTAAAATATATAATATTGAAAAAATAAACAAATTGTTGTTATTTTAAATTTATATTGTTATAATTTTTGGAGATAAAATTGGTATAAAGTTATAAATTATACATTACAATATATCAAAGAACTATTTTGTAATTTAAAAAAAAATTAAGGATTATTTTATAAATTAAAAAATTACTTGAAATAATATCTCATATTAATCAGTATTGGTACAATATCATACCGGAACCAAATTTTATAGCAATACCGATACTATATTCATAGACTTAAGTTGAAGCTAGTGGGTATCTCGTAACAATAATTCTACATCATTTTGGAGAAAACCGTTGGATGCATTGTTATAAATATTGTATTAGTATCGGTACCAAATTTGATTATGGTATAATATTGTATCGGTACTAGTCAATATTAGATATCGTTTTGGCTAATTTTTAAATTTATAAAATAACCCCTTATTTTTTTAAATTTACAAAATAGTCATTCAATATATTGTTTTGTATAATATATAATTTTACATCAATCTTATCTCAAAAAAATCATAATAATAGAAACTTAAAATAACAACAAGCTACTTATTTTATTGATATTACTTTTCACATATTTCACATACAAATAATAACCGCAATTAATACAAATATAAAATTAATGACAATATAAAGTACTTAAAATGTTACAATTTCGTTATATAATAAATAATAATTATATCAAAACATCAAATAAAAATAATAATAAATATTGATGACGCTCTATCCATTACAATTTATAATAATAATTCGTGCCCAAAAATCTACTAGAAGTGAAACTTGAAACAAAAATATTTATAATTATATTGTACATATAGAATTTAACATATACATCAAATATAAGTGAAATTAAAAGAAGAGAAGAAACAAAAATATGAAACTTCATTCAATCGAATATTCACTCAAATTAGACATATTCACATTATGAGTCATTTGTTTAGATTGTACAACAATATAGATTAAAGGCTAAGTTTTAGGATTTGTTTGTGGTGTAAAAAAAATTAGACATATATCTTCTTATTTTCCTAACATCAGGTGTGACATTCCCTTCTTATTAGGTAAAAATACTACTACCTTCAACTATTACCACTGTCATCTTGAACACCAAAAAACAAAAACTTTCACTACTAATTTTGTAATTAAATCTTTTCTTTCTATCTTTCTCATTCAAATACTCTTTAAGAAGAGTCTTCATTTTTTATTTCACATCATAACTAACTTTTTTACAAGGTTCCATATCACCTTTGATCTTAGCTAAATGTTTTTTTAATCTGGTGATTCCTCCACCATTTAAATATTTGTTATAAAACAAACAAATGGTATGTTTTTTAATTTTGGGAACCAATCCAGAGTGAATCTAAGCTGAATCATTGAATTTTCTTGAAGTAGTTGAATTGTTAGGAATATTTGAACTTCGTACTATTTATCTGTAAAAAATAAATAAAGACATGTCAAAATTAAATTAATAAATTCATATTTAAAAATATAATTTTTGCATATAATAATAAAATCAATAGTACCAACCAATACATACAAAACCTACATGTTTGATACCATTTTGTGACCGATACCATATTTACTGGACAATACTGACAGATAACAGTACAAAATTCATACCCTGGCTGGACCTAATGTCATATGATAGAGGCTTTTATTTTTTTAATTTTCACATATTTACGAGAGATTTTGTAGGGGATATTTCTGCTTTTACTTGATGGCTTACAAAATCTCGTTTAGTTTTGCCAAGTTTCTAGTTATCTTATAACCCTTCAGAAATGAAGCTTTCTGAAACTTCATCAGATGGAATAAGTCAATTATATTTTACGCAATTCTCTTAACTTGGATTCTTTAATGAAATGTATGATATCACTGTTCTTGAGAAAAAATTAGCACTCGTAATCGTCGACTTGGTTTTCAATATTATAATCAACATCATATCAAGACTCAACAAACAGAGTAACAAAACTTAGTTATCTCAAGTCCCAACTTTAATTCATGCATACCCAGTCATCCCAACAGCTGAATTTGAACGGTTTGCAGCTTTATGGGCTGGCTGACCGGAAGTGGCCTTGGAGAAGTGCATGTAGTAATATACATTAAGAACCATTGTTGCAACTGCAAATACTGCTCCAGCAACGAAAACACCTTTACGCAATGTCTCACAAGAGAAGCTTTGAGCATAAATCATTCCCCGGTACTTTGTGTGATAGGCATTTTTTGTTGCGCCTGCAAGTAGACATGCCTCTGCAACCAGAAAAGTCATCCTGCATGTACATAAGGCCAAAAAGATCTTGAAACAAATATATCACATAGATTTTCAATTAAATTTCTTAATGAAGTACATGACAAGTAATAAACACCATTGTCAATCTGCTTCCAAAACGTCCCACATTGGCTTGGAAATTATCCTCATCTGAGTCAGGTCAATTTCACAAGAGTAGGATGGTGTAGTTCATGCATGTTCTTGGTTTTTGAAACAAAAGAAGAAAGATATCAATTCAATTGCCTGTTGGGGTGTCAATTTTAACTTAATGATTTCATGTTGAGTCATAGGACGTGTGAGAAGACTCACCATGATGAGACAAAGTAAATGATTGACCAAGCGCGATTTCCACCTGGCGCTAATGGTCTACCAAAACACATACATTTTGTCACGCCCATTAGTAGTGACTCACTTGAAAGAAGAAACAGAAAAGCGCCCACTCCATAACCGGTTGCAACATCAGAGTTGTAGACACAGTACGTAGCATTTGCAACATCTCTCTCAATGTGGCCCTGTTATGCAGGAAAAAAAAAATCCACATAAAAGACAGATAAATCGAAAAAAATTAGACCCATTGAAGGATTAGAGTGCAGAACAATGTTCTTAATGACACAAGATTGATGATACATAGGTGCATCTTTTAAAACAAGCAAACTGCAATAACTGTCTAAACCTTATATCATCTTTTGTCCACAAATCTTCGTGGTTGGATACACAAAATCAACATCCAATCAACACTTCTCCCAAATAACTTTCTTAGCTACATCATTCCTATATTTTCTAAGATAGTTGGAGCAAAGGCAGAATAAGACATGCTTTTCCATTTCAATAACTTTTCAATGTTACAGTTTCTTATCAAGATTTTCACCTATCCATCAAGCTTGACATAAATGACCTGGTGCACCCTTCATGCTTACATCCACACCCTTCATGCGTACATCACCCCTACCCCAACAGGAAAGAATAACAAGCGCATATTTGCGAGAATTTGGGGTCCATATATTGCAGACCTGGTACAAAGTTATATCTTAATTTGGTAGGTTAAATACTCTCATTATCTCATAGAGTATTTATAAGTTCAGTATGAATGCAAACTGAAAGGCTACAAGCAGTGGCTATCCATTAGATGATACCATTGTTCTCCCATGAAGAGAGCTAAAGTGAACTAAAAATAAAGGCCTACCACCACATCACCCATCAGATTTTTCGAAGGTCCAGCAGCGTATTTAAGAGCTAAAATCGTAAGATAGTGTAACAATATCTAGACATTACATAGTTTAAGCTGCTTAGAAGAAGATTGAGGAGAGCCTAGATAATGGCTAAAATCTGACGACAGAGTAACATCTGAGTTGCTCAAATATAACCTGTTTCCTACTAAACTATACCATTAAGTAGCAACCACGCAACTAGAGACTCTCACCACCCAACATGGTACAACCATCATCTTTCAGCAGAACATTTATGCACCAACTGCAATTTAGGCAACCAAAATACTCCAGCAATCCAACTTATTATTATTATCTGGTTTGTCAACGTATATAATGGTAGCATATTCTTGTGTAACAGTGGCATATTAGTAAGAATACATGCAAAATTATCTCCCTTGTGTAATAGTTTAAATACGCAGAAATAAAAACTATTTCTCTTGCTCAAACTTCCTTTTTTTTTTAAACATAGCATCAGAGTTTCCTTCATAAAAAAGGATAGTCTTTCAGTCTTCTAATTCTGGATTTTTCAAAGATAATTTGATTGTCCAAATAATGTTTAGTACATATCAAACTTTACTTCTCAAGACGAATGCAACAATGCAAATCTTGTCTTCTAACTCTCCTCACCTGCCCACATGCACATGCCCACGTGCACATTTAGAAGTTCGACTTTCAGTCTTAAACTCCTACTTGAAGACAATTGAAACAATGTCATTTTACATGCCTTAAGCCAAAATGACGTCATTTCCACTTAAGAGAAATAGTGATTAGTTAGCAACAATATCATGTCATCAACTAATTGGTCTCTCTGTCACCAAAGTCAATTGCCACGTCATTTATCACATCATGCTAAATTGGTCCACGTGCCATGTAATTTGCCATGTCAATTGTCAAGTCATTTCCCATGTAAACGTCATTACTAGTTTAGTCGACTCGGTTGAGACCTGTTGACCAACTTTTGATTGATCGGTTTAGCTATTTTGTTGCCCCTTTTTCTTTAGTCAGACAGATTCTTAAGGTTTTTAGGTATTCCACACTCATTTTTTTGAATAAATTGGTCAAATTACATCTCTAGGCACAAGGTTTTTCATTTTCTTGTGTTTTTCAAACCTTGGTAAGAGTGTTTCTCTTCTGTGCATTATGGATACTTCCAAACTTCATAAATACAATGTTCAACCAAGTAATGTCATTTTTTATGAATCCAACTATAATTTGAGAGTCGAGAAAATATGCAACTTTCTCAAAGATAAACTTCTTTGACATATTGTCACTAAAAATAGTCAAACCTACTCAAAGGCCTGATGAAGTAAAAGATATATTCATAGAACATCTAGTACTTTGTGATGGTATAAATTATTACTTGTGCCAAAATAATCAAACTTGATTTTTGACGATTTGATATTGTCAGAGGCATGAATCTTTTAAAAGGCTATTATTCTCTATCTGATGATATCAATCAATTTCAACTTTAAAGACGACTTTATTCTATGCAACAATAACCTAACCAAACTTTTTGTAGTTATGTATCTAAATTATAAGAGCTTTAGTATTAGTTGGCACCTTGAGATCCTACTTAGCCTAATGCTATAGTTGCCACTATCTATATCAATCTACGTGATCAATAGCATATTTGACACTTGTGAATGACTCTTAGAGATGAGGTAAGTCTATTTGCAATTCTGTTCTTTATCGAGGATCTCTGCTAAGTTTTCATACTATAATCAAAGAACTAATTATGAAAGAGATCCGACTTAACACCCTTTTGCATAAAGAAATCTAGTTCATCTACAGATGTTCTTGCCACTCAAACATCCTCTTATCATACTTCTACATCTCAAAACTAAACTATGAATGTACTTTGTAACCATGGTAAAAAGAATAGTCATAACATCTTTAGGAAACAACCTTAATAAGGTTATTCTTTCAAGACCTCTAAGTCTATTGCCACTACTTTTATTATAGAGGATGCAATAGAGAATACATCTGTATCTCTAAAATTTTCCTTGAAAGATCTTCAAGTCTACAACAATTTTAATCAAATTTAGGTATTGTTTTCTCTTCTACTTTATTTGTCACATTAGGAACTTCTTCTCAATAGTACCTTGATTTTGCTTATTGTAACTATATGACTTCTAATTATTTCGTATTTGTTTTTTTTTTAAAATCCTTCAATTGATGTACTTCATATATTGTATATAACTCTCCTATGCATGTTCAAAGCGTAGACACTATTCAAACACCTAAATTGTCTTTGTCTGATACTTTTCTTGTTCCCAAACTCTCCTTGAATTTCATCTCTATTGGTCAATTATGTAAACTCAATATTAACTTACTTTTTTTGAGTCATAGTTTTACTTTACTAGATCCAAAGATAACCGAGATTCTTGAGATGGGCATAAGATTGGATGATTATTTGAACTTAACATATTTGCATCTTCCATTCAAACTTATCGTAGTTGTTCTATCTCATATATGGTACTCTCGTCTTGGTCATCTTTCCAATATTAGACATGGATCATTAATTTATACTGGTTTTCTAAGTTAGGTCAAGTCTAAATATTTTGATAGTATCTCATACCAACTTTCTAAAATTCATAACTTACTAATCATTAACAGTGATTATGTATCATTAGTCCTTTTGATTTAATTCATTATGATACTCAAGAGACCTACCCATCATATTCCTTTGTGGTTTGCAATCAATTGTCCAGAAACATCTCTCCCTGAAATGTCTCCCACCTCTCTCCCCCACTCATCTTTCCATAAATTTTTGTCCCCCACGACCAAATAGCTAGCCTTTCGACCAACCAACCAATGATAAATCACCAACGACCAAACCCTTCTCTTCTAAATGGAGTAGGAGAAACCAGAAATAAACAAAACCCAAAACACCCAACCCCTCACCCAACTCATTGGAAACTAGAAAACAACAAAACCCAAAACACCCAACCAACACTGATCTCAAATTTCCCCCCAATAAGAGACTCTCCAGACAAACAGAATCACGCGGTTTAGAATAGGAAGACATGGAGCTCCATAGTGGGTGATTCTGGGAGTTCAGGCAAGCTAAGGTTTGTGGAAATTGAATCTAAGAAGCCGATTCGGGTGCCTTTGGAGGTGCTACACTAAGGAGCTCAA
The DNA here is from genome assembly GCA_027563575.1 of Erythroxylum pedicellare. NCBI lineage: Eukaryota > Viridiplantae > Streptophyta > Magnoliopsida > Malpighiales > Erythroxylaceae > Erythroxylum > Erythroxylum pedicellare. The sequence goes on along the minus strand of JAOQMP010000003.1, from coordinate 18,824,944 downwards.
AAATGGAGAACCTCACTTGTGGGTTTCTTCCTAGAGAATAGACTGGTGAACCTAATAGTAAGCAAATGGGCCAATGTCGCATGGAGGAACAAGGGTCTGGAGAACATCATGGTGAATGAGGATGACCTCTTCGTTTTCAAGTTCAATTCCGAAGAGAATGCACAAAGAGTGCTAGAAGCAGAACCATGGCACATGATGGGGCATCCAATACTCATCAAGAAGTGGCAACCGGGGGTGAAGTTGGACAAAAGCAAGCTTGATTCTATACCATTATGGGTCAATATACATAAGATGCCTCTGGAATATTGGTCAATGGAAGGTATGAGTTATATAGCAAGTAAAATAGGGAATCCTTTGGGGCTAGATGAAAATACTGCATTGATGAGGAGAATTGGGTATGATAGGGTGTGTATAGATGTTGACATTTCTAGGAAACTTCCTGATAATTTGAGAATCATGAGATTGACTGAGAATGGTGAATTGGTAGAAGATACCATAGGGATTTCTTATGTGGAGACCAAAGTCAAAAGAGGAGAAACAAGTTTGGAAAATAAAGGATGGCCAGGAGGAAAAGAAGGATTTGAAGGATGGTCCAATTCACTTACAGACAAATCTAGTAAGAGAAGTAGTTACAAATGAGAGTGTGGATAAGGAGGATTGTAACCCATTAGGAGGAGGGAAACAAAAAAAAGTAGCATACGTTAAGAAGGATATTTATATGGGTGATAATGACAAGGCAGAGACCAGATCACAAGAATTTGTGACTTAGGTTAGCGAGGACACAAAACTGGTGGGAAATAGTTAGGAAGTATTAAAGATACGAGGAGATGAGACACGAAATAACAAAGACAACCCTCTAGGGGATCAACAAGGAAGAAGATGAGGAAAAGGAGGTTGAGGATAGGAATACTTTGGATACAAATAAGGGGGAGAAGAACATAGATGGGCAAGGGAAACAAGTACGTACTGAAAAAGAGAGAATACAGGTTGAAGAAGAACTTAATGGGACTTTTGTGTTGCAAACTGGAGACGCTTCAGGTTCTAAGCATGGCACTGATTCAATCTCCCTAGGATTGAGTAGGAAGTTTAAAAGGAAAAGGTCTGGCAAGTACTAGTAGCTTGGAATGTTACGGGGTTCAATTGCCTAAATAAGCAACTTGCAGTTAGGGAGTTGATTAAGAATAGCAAAGCAGATTTTGTTCGAAACCAAAATAAACAGGGAGCACCTAGAGAAGGGGTTACAATTCCTGGATAAACACTAGAGGGTAATCTCTAGCATGTGAATGGTAGGGTGATAATAGGTTACAATACTTAGAAATTGGAAATGGTAAAACTATTTGAGAATGATCAATTGATACATTGTGAGGTCTTGCACAAAGAAACAAGTAAGGAGATTATTATCATAACAATTTATGCAGATAATTACAGGTTTCAAAGGCAGTAAGATTGAAAAGAATTAGCAACAACGTTAAAGTCCCCTGGATGGTGGTAGGGGATTTCAACTACACTCTCAAAACAAATGAATCAAAAGGAGGGAGAAGATGGAAGAAACAAGAATGCAGGGAGTTATAAGAGTTGGTAGAAAGCTCACAGCTGACTAACTTGAAGTGGTATGAGAATGCCTTTACTTAGAACAACAAACAAGCTGGGGAATAGTTTTTAATGCGGAAGTTAGATAAGTGTATGGTGAATGGAAAGTGGATAGAGCAATTCCCTCTTAGTAATGCAACTTTTGAAGAACCAAATGTTTCAGACCAGAGACTTACAGTTGTGGAGTTAACTACAGGTGAATGGAGGAGAAATGCTCCATTCAGAATTTACAATCATCTGATAGAACACACAGAATTCAGGAAAATACGAAGAGAGGGAATGAAGGTGGAGGTTATTAGTTCGAAGGGATACATTCTAAGTACTAGGTTGAAGTTGCTGATAGAGAAATTGAAAAAGCTGAGCAGGGAATCTCTGAAACCAGAACAAAAAGAGAAAGACAAGGCTATGGTCGAGCTAAAAGAGTGCCAAAAAAGAATCCTACCAAATCCAGAGGACAAGCAGCTTAAGAAGGAGGGAGTTGCTTTGGTCTCCAGACACAATCAAGTCCTGATCAACATTAACATGCTGCAAAGACAGAAATCAAGAATGACATGGATAAAGGAGGGGGAAAGATGCACGAAGTATTATATGCGTTCTATTTTAGCAAGAAGAAATAAGAATACTATCAAGGAGTTGGTGGATGATACTGGTATGAAATATAAGGATCAAGAGAGTAAAAAAAGAATTGCTTTTGACTACTTTAGCAAGCATTATGGAGCTGATACACAAGTAAAGGAGTTACCAGGAAAGATAATTACAGATATTAAGAAGGTGGATGAAGAGAACAAGAGTCTACTTGTTAGGGAAGTTACAAGGCATGAAATAAAGTAAGTAGTTTTTACAATGAACCTTGATAAATGCCCAGGAACAGATGGGTACAATGGAATATAATGGGAGAAGAAGAAGTTGGAGCAGTGCTAAAGTTTTTTCAAACAAAAATCATTTTAAAGGAGTGGAACAAGGCATATGTTTGTCTCATTCCTAAACAAAGCAATGCGCCAAGACTAAAGCGGTTTAGACCTATTGCCTGCTGCGATTTCTTATACAAAATTATTACAAAGATTTTGGCAAATAGATTTAGAACCAGCTTGGAAAAAATAATCAGTCATGACCAAAATGCCTTCTTAAAGGGGAGGTCAATGGGTACTAATATACTCCTATGCCAAGGATTGCTGGAAGGCTATCATTCAAAGAGGAAGATGAAAAATTGTACCATTAAAATGGATATAGCTAATGCTTATAATTCAGTCAACTAGGAATCTCTCTTTAATATCATGAAAGCTGCAGATTTCCCATACTTGTTTAGAGAGTGGGTGGAGGAATGCATCACTACTACCTCTATGGCTATTTTAGTGAATGGGGAACTAACCAAACTGATAATAGCTAGGAGAGGGCTCAAGCAAGGGGATCATCTCTCCCTTTACCTGTTTGTTATTTGTATGGAGGACTTGACCATTCACCTTGCAAGGATGGTAAGAACACACCCTAAATTCCAATTCACCTACCTTTTGCAAATGACCTTTTATTGTTTTGCAGGGCTGAGAGAAATTCCATAAACTTATTATTGAAATCCATGGAGGAGTTTCAAGATATGTCAGGGTTAAGGAGCAACCCTAAGAAGAGTAGCTACTATCTTTCAAGCAATTCCAGCAATGAGGAAGTGTACAAAGTAAGATAAATGGGGGTGAGACAAGGAACATTACCTTTCAAGTATCTAGGGGTCCCAATATCACAAAGAAGATTAAGTGCAGTTGATTGCAAACCTTTATTGGAGTCCATTCATAGGAAAATCGACCAATAGAATAATAGGTTCCTAAACTAAGGAGGTAGGCTCCAACTTATACATTCAATACTTAGTAATATCACCAACTACTGGCTGAGTCATTTATCAATACCCAAGAGCATACACAAGGAAATAGACAGGAAATTTCGGGAGTTCCTTTGGAATGGATCAAATCAAGGTAGAAGCAAAGTAGAAATAAGTTGGAGCAAAATATACAGATTAAGGGAGTAAGGGGCTTAGGATTACATTCTACAAGGGCGATCAATAGAGCTTGCCTAGCAAAGAACCTATGGTGGTTGTGTAGCAAAAAAGAGGACCTTTGGGTGAAATGGATACGTAATGTATTCATTATAAATGATAGTTTATGGACTCTGAAGCACAAGCAGGACATGTCAAGGACTTTAAGGGAAATTCTAGGCACAAGGGAGTGGATGCAGAACCTAGTATTCCACAAAATTGGAGATGGCAACAGAGCACAAATTTGGTACGACAATTGACATTGCAAGGAACCTCTGTATAAAGTGATGGAACTCCAACACCTGAACCTTGTGGTCTCCTCTGGTACCTGAGCAAGCAGTTTTGTCAACAACAATCAGTGGACTTGGCCATACCACAATTGTAGGGGTGCTGAATTATACTGAATCAAGTACCAAGATGCAACCAGGTCGAACAAGATGAAGTTAAGTGGATAGCAATCAATTCTAGAAAGTTTAACACAAAAGATTGTAAACTCCTGCAAAAGGAACAACAACCAAGAGTAAAGTGCATGAAACTGGTATGGGATATGGACATTAGACCAGCATACTCCTTTGTACTATGGATGGGAATAAATGATGGATTACTTACTATCAGAAATTCGGGTTTCTTCATATTCTTTATTGACACTTAATAGGACATATATATAAAGAGTACAACATAGATTAGGAAACTAACCTCCTAATCCCACTAAACTAGGAAGCTGACTTTATCTGAAAATCCCTTAACTTTTGGGATCCTAACAATGCATATCCTATACCCAATATTTATCTAAAACAGTATCTATTATTACGAATTCTCACACTTACAAAGGACAAAATCAAGTTTCCCATAAACTCATTGATGTGTGAACTTTGTACTGTTGAGTTGGAAAATCTGGAACACATTTGGATTAAATGCAAGTTTACAAGCAAGATATGGAGTTGGTTACAAGCACTGTTGAATATCAATAGACCAACAAATACATGGGAGGAAACGATCAACTGGTTGGAGAAAATTAAGATGGAAAGTCATGCGGATTACAAAGCCCTCATGGTTAGTTTGGCTTCTATGACTTACCACAGTTGAAAGGTTTTAGACAACAAAGCAGAAGTGAAGCCCTGGTTTTTTAGGAGATAACTCTTCGAATCCGACTAATATTGCAAGCTAAGGGTGTCGCTAATAACCTTACAACAACTATGAAGAGGAGATGGGCATTAGACTAGACTGAATGGAACAAGATTTGAAACTAGGAACATTATTTTTATATACCTAACCATTTGTATTATACTAGATCTTTTGGGTACTTTAGTTTGTATATAATATTTTAGCAATGAAATCCTTTACATTTTGGAAAAAAAAAAATACATGATCTTTTTTTTTTGGTAATTAAAAATACATGATCTTTGTTGATGACTTTGTTAAATATACATGTATATATATCTTAAATCATATGTCTAAAATATTTTTTATCTACTCTCGCTTTATGACTAAGATTTAGAGTCAGTTTTCTTGTAAAATCAAAATCTTGTACATTAATAATACTATAGAATATAAAGACAAATCTTTCACATATTTTATTGATTAGCAAGTAACTATTATTCAAAAATCTTGTTTAGGTACTTCTCAACAGAATGGTAGAGTTGAACAAAAACATAGACACAATCTCAATACTAGTCAGGCTCTGCTTTTCCCTTACTCTTGCCTAGAAATATTTTGGAAGTTGTCATTTTTTGATATTTATGACAATGACATTGATATTTTCTATAATCCTGATTCAAACACTAATGGTGTCTCAAATAATGAAAATAAGTATTAAGCTTCAATGTCTTTATTAACTCAATCGCAAAAAAAGAATGAAATGTGTCCAAGACAAGATGGAATTCATTTCAAAGGGAAAGTCTATTTGAGAAAATATCTAGAATGACAAAAAAGCACAAACAACTTATAGCATGGTTAAGAGTCTAACTTGAAAACAAATCCAAAAGTTGGAGACCAACCATGTAAATCTCAATTTGAGTCTATTTCTATTGATTTAGTATCACCTGAACTAATACCTATTCCAGAGTTGGATGAAATCTTAGATTTACCCATTGCTCTTAGGAAAGGTTTGTATAACTTCATATCATATATAAGTCTATCTCCATCATTTCAAGTATTTACTTCCAAATATCCAATGTTTCCATTCCTAAGAATATACAAGAGGGTCTAAATATTCCTAAGTGGAGGGATGCAGTCTTGGAGGAGATGAGAGCTTTGGAGAAAAAAAGAACGTGAGAGGAAGTTGATCTTCCGAGAGGGAAAAAACTAGTCGGATGTAAATGTGTGTTCACTATAAAGTACAATTTTGATGGATCACTTGAATCATATAAGGCTCCCTTCATTGCTAAGGGGTTTACTCAGACCTATGGTATGAATTATTCAGAAACTTTTTCCTCTGTTGCTAAGTTAAATACTACGAGAGTGTTGCTTTCTATCGTAGTTAATCTAGATTAGCCTTTACATCAATTGGATGTGAAAAATGCCTTCCTAAATGGAGATTTAGAAGAAGTGTATATGGAGCCTCCCCTAGGATTTAGTGAAAGCTTCGAAAAAAGGACATGCAAATTAAAAAATATCTTTATATGGGCTGAAACAATCACTGAGGGCCTGGTTTGAAAGATTTGCAAGATTTGTGAAGTCTCAAGGTTTCTTACAGGGGTAGTCTGATCATATTGTATTCATAAAATTTTTTTGTAGAAGGAAGCACTATGATTCTAATTGTGTATGTAGATGACATTATCCTCACTGGATATGATTTTGTGGAAATTGAAATTCTTAATGAAATTAAAGACCTGGGGTATCTTAGATACTTCATAGTGATGAAAATTGCTAGATCTAAGAAGGGCATAGTAGTCACCCGATGGAAATATATCCTAAACCTTCTAGACGAAACTAGGATGAGTGGATGTAAACCACTAGATACTCCTATGGAATTCAAGTCAAAGCTATGTGAAGTTAATGAAGGAGTTCCAGTAGATATAGGTTCATATCAACAACGGGTAGAAAAGCTAATCTATTTATCTCACACCATACCAATATTTCCTTTGTTGTCGCTAGTTTATGCATACTCCCTATAAAGAACACTTGGAAGTAGTATACAAAATTTTAATATACTTAAAGGGAACTCCAAGGAGAGGATTATTTTTCAAGAAAAGTGATCAAAAGAGAGTTGAAGTCTACACTTATGCAGACTGGACAGGGGTTCTTACTAACAGAAGATCAACTTCTGGGTATTGCACATATTTGTGGCGAAATCTAGTAACATGGAAGAGTAAAAAACAAATTGTGGTAGCCAAAAGTAGTGCGGAGGCAAAATATTGGAAAATGGCTAAAGGAATTTGTGAAATAATTTCTCTTAAAAGAGTAATGGAAAAACTTAAGAAACCAGTGGAGCACCTAATGAAGTTTTTTTGTAATAACAAACAAGTTATCAATATTGCCAACAATCCAATTCAACATGATCAGACGAAGTATGTGAAGATTGACAAACATTTTAGCAAAGAAAAACTTGATAGTAGACTCATTTACATACCATTAGAATTTTGAGCTCTTTGTAAGCAAGTTGAGCACGATCAATATCTATGCACTAACTTGAGAGGGAATGTTGATATTATAGAAATAATCAACTAAATCTCTGTAGAGATAATTAGTTGATATTCTATTAGTTAGTTGAGATTTTATTACTTAGAAAATAAATAGATTCTTCATAATTTAAGGAGGTGATTAGCACTGTGTTGTCCTATATATTCCTTGTACTATTCACAGAAAAATTATGAAGAATTAATTTATCTTCTTTCTTTAAGAGTCCTCAATGATGGTACTCTTTATCACCAATTAGTTAGTAATCTTATATACCGCACTATCTCCTGTCCTAATATCACCTATGTTATTCATATTGTTAGTCAATTCATGCCAGCACATTATTCCCCTCACTTCTCTGTTGTTCTTTGTATCCTTCAAATATCATATACAATCTTTCATAATCTCCACTTCTATCATTCATCTTTATTAGAGTTATCAGCATAATCTATGCTAATTAGGTTGGAGATTTAACTGATCAATGCTCCATTAATAACCATTGTTTCTTCCTTGATATATCTCTCATTTCATGGTGCAACAAGAAACAAACAGTTATCTCTCGATCTAATACGAAAACAGAATCCTAAGCTCTCGTAGACATAACCTTTGAGCTTTTCTAACTCTATTTGTTGCTTCAAAATATTAATGTTTCCTCCTCTTTTATAGCTCCTCTCTTTTGTGATAATCACAGTGCTGTACAAATTGCTCATAATAATGTCTTCCATGAGCAAAACAAATATATTGAGATTGATTGTCACCTTATGAGATGCTATGTTATTCAAGGTATTATTCAACTTGTTCTTATTTCATCACAGTCTCAAATTATAGACATTTTCGATAAATCTCATCCACCTCATCGTTTTTAAAAACTTGTTTTCAAACTCAATACGTTAAATTCCTTACCACCTTGAGTTTAAAGGACATTGTTAACGCATATAACAGTAGCATATTCTTGTACAACAGTATCATATTACTAGGGATATGTCTTGTGTAACAATTACATATGCTTAGGCATATGTATAGGCAAAATCATGTATAAACACTCATTTATGTAGCAGTTTAGACAAATAGAAATACATAGCATTTCTCTTGCTCATCCACCTCAAAATTTTTAAAAACTTGTTTTCAAACTCAACATATCAAACTCCTTACAGCCTTGAGTTTAATAGAGAATGTTAACATATATAGCAGTAGCATATTCTTGTATAACAGCAGCATATTATTAAGGATATGTCTTGTGTAATAATAACGTATGCTTAGGCATGTGTATAACCAAAATCATATAAAATACTTTTTTATGTAATAGTTTAGACACATAGAAATACAAAGCATTTCTCTTACTCATCCATCTCGACATTTTTAAAAACTTATTTTCAAACTCAAGATGTCAAACTCTTGCCACCTTGAGTTTAAAGGAGAATGTTAACGTATTTAACAGCAGCATATTCTTGTATAACAGTAGCATATTATTAGGGATATGTCTTAGATAACAATAACATATATGTATAACCAAAATCATCTATAAATACTCCTTCATTTAATAATTTAGACATGCAAAAATACAAGCCATTTCTCTTACTCCAGGTTCTTTCCTTTCTACATGCTTAAGGCATCTAACTCAGCTCCAAGTCATGGATCGTCTATAAAAAGAACTGAAAGGTCTAAAATTATCCTATGCTACCCAAATCCTCATCTCATCTCATTAACACCAATGAAGCTGTATTGAAGCACAGGTAAACTACAAAAAAAGCCACGTACTTTGGGAAACCAACAATCAGAAACAAATGCAAATCTGTTCACTACCAAAAATCAGAAACAAATGCAAATCTGTTCACTAACTACTAAACATCATTCAGATCTCCAATTTTACCACCTCCAGAAACCAGCGCAAGCATCTAAAACAAGAGGAATCCCGTTATCAAGCAAACGACTTTAAAGTTCCAAAGACCACAACATAAAGATTTAGCGACAACCTAGAAATGATAAATAGCCAATGCTCGAAACTACCAATCCACGTCTGAAAAAAAAACTAAGAAACAAAAAGGGATATATATAAAAGGAAAACAAGAAATTACAGTGCTTCTGCGTCTCTCAGCAGCTATGGCAAAACCAAAAGCCACGAGGCTGAGAAGAATCACCAGTAGGTGAACCAGAGATGACCCTTTGCCTTCACCCATTGGCTTAAGTTGTGTGTGAGTTCTGCTGCTGCTAGCTAAGTGAGAAGCGTGGAACTTGCTTTCTACGCAGCTGACTTGAAAAGAGTGAAAAGCTATTTTGGAAGATAAAAAGAGAGAGAGAGAGATGGGGACAAAAGGTTAAGAGTTTTAAACCCGCGAGAACCCAACATGTGGTAATTTTGAAGGTGTAGATTATGTAAGGTCTCGATTTTATACTTCAATGAACTTTGGACGCAAGAACGCGCTTATGGCTATGTTGAATGTAAACAAATAAGGCACAAAGGTAGGGAAAATCAAATGCACTATGCGTGTGTTGGTTTGGATATCAATTTAAGATCGGGAATTGAAATGCCAAAAAGAAAAAGAGTTTGATTTTGATTTTGTTTTTGTAAGGTTGATTGTTTATTTATGTGCTTTCTTTCATTACATATTCAAATAAACAAAACAAAGGACATGTTTTATTGTTCCACCCTTTCTTATTAGTCCGCGTCCCCTTCAGCACATCATGCTCTTAACTTATTTTGCACCGCCGCTGTCGATTATTACAATCAATAATCATTGCAGGGAAGTTCTCATTACTGAGGTTCTATTTAAGTATTTATTCGGTTTCTATTTAGATTTTTTATTTTTAAATTCAGCAAACAATTACTTAATTGATTCTCTGTCCTCTGTTCTTATTTTTAATGTTATTTCTATTTCATAATTTATGAAAATTGTAAAAATAAATTTTACTTTTTTATTTTCATTTTTTATAATGAGATTTTATTTTCAACTAAATAAATATTACCTTTTTATATGATAAAATTGATTTAAAAATTAATATCTAACTAGGATACTAGTATCATTAATAAATATTATACAATAGATTAAAATAAATAAACAAATTATTTAACTAACTTATAAAATTAATTAATCTCCAACATTTGATTAGTATTTATTATTTTTACTAACATAAGTGTAACTATATTAATAGTAACATTCAAATGTATATGTAGCTCTCAAATTAGCTTCAACTGGAAACTCTGAATACGCATAATGATTCTTATGCATTGAGATTCCTTTTTTCTATTAGAGAAGCTACTCTAGTTGCCATGTCTATATCTGGTTTAGTAGATTGCCTAATTTTGTTTTTATTCTTATGAAGGTGGGAGAAAAGACAAAACTAAAAATAATTCAAGTTTATTATTTAAATTTATTTTAATATACTTTTTTAATAAAATAAAAACAAAAATTATAAACAAAAAATAAAAGATTATAATAAAACTAAAAATGGCCCCTTGAAAAAACATTATTACTCCTCTTCATTTTTTTTGCTTTTTTAAAAAGGTAAATTAAATTATATAAAAAAACAATCAAAACGTTTAGAGACAACGTTAATGAATGATCTTTTAAGTAATTAGAAAACCACCAACATTCTTACCTATATAAAGAGTATTAAGTCATAGCATCCAAGCTCACTTAATTGCTCCTTTAGAAAAATTAGTTAGCTTATTATATTTTACTCAATATCAAGTTACAATTACAAAATATTTCACTTGACATCATATTCTTTATCATAAACTAATTATCTAAGAAGTTGTAATCTCCACTTGACATCTTCTTACCTTTTCATTTAGCATCACTTGGATGGATCCATTTTTAATAGTCTTCTCAGAGCATTCAATGCCTTTAAAATACCTTGACTTTCTCTTATTCATATTGTATACATGCTCATCCTAACACTAATTACATAAACAACAAAGTTTCCTTTTGATATATTCATGTCAACTTGCAGTCATTGAATAAGCTCTACATAACTGAGGCTTGATCTTTAAAGGTGACATAGCTCCTAGATGTTACTTTATATTCTAGTTGAGAAATTTATATTCGAAGATGAGGTTTATTTGAGTCTTTAGAGCCACATTGTACAGAGGACATATGGCAGATAGATTGAGGTAAGTCAATCTATCCATTACTTCCATCATACTCTTAATGGCTAACTACGCTAGAAAAGGATACTTTAGACATTTGATATTTACTTAACTATGTACCAATACATCTTTTCTCCTTTTGGTTTTATCGGATCTTTACAAGTTTTTCTTGTGAATAGACTAGTTAAGTGTCCTAACTATTGGCATGAGTCTTCCCTTTTAGAGTTAGGGTTGTAACTTCGTATTACTTAAGCTAATTCTATCAAAAAGTTAGACCATTGATTCCTACCGATTTATACACATATCTTGTCATTCTTTGGTATACTATTCAACATTTGCGACACTAGTTACATATGGATTAGAGGTCCTATATTACTTGGGTTATCAAAAAACAACGAAGCCCTTTCTGTATTTCCTACCTTACATTTGATATTTCTTACAAAAGTTCCTTTTAACTTCAATAATTGAGAGAGGAATCAAGAAAAGGAACTCCTTGTTGATATCTTCCACAAGATTTTTCCACTTAAAAGTATGTGTGCATCCATTTCATTCACAGGGAGTTTTGTTCTCTATTAATCTCTATAATCGCTTTACCATAAACATTTTGTTTCTTAAGTTAATTAGTATTATTCTTAAACCTCCTTCTTCTATAGGTTTACATATTTCATTTGAGCACACCTTGGAATCTCCCATTATATCTTCCTCCTTATAGAAATCTTCTCATTACTCCTTCCAATGATTTGGTTAAGCTCTTTAAGAGGAGATGTGGGAGGATCAATATGTATAAAGAAAATTGAGAATTAATTTACAAGATCTTTTTATTCTTCTAAGAATTTTTTATTATTATATAAATATCCAAAACTGAATCATCAAATATATCACTAGAATAACCAGCATTAATATGCTCAAAGGAATGATTCATAACATCATATATTTTAAATGTGACTCTTTGTCTCCAACCCTAAGCATTAGTTGCCCTCACTAACATCAATAATATAGCTAATAGTGGCTAAAAAAGGTCAACCTAAAACTATAGGTACTTTTATATCCTCCACTATATCAAGAATCACAAAGTTAACTGGGAGAAATAAACCTATCAACCTTGCAAGTATATCCTTAACAATATCTCTAAGATACTTTACTGATTCACCTACTAATTGTAAACTTATCCTAGCAGGTTTTGGTTCACCTATTCCTAGTTTCCTAAATAATGAATAAGACATTATATTAATACCAACCCTTAGGTCAATTAAAGCCTTTTCTATTTTTAAGCTACCAATTTGACAAGGGATAGTAAAACTCATTGGAACTTTAAGCTATTATAGTAGCTTTCTTTGAAGAATCGCGAACATCTTCCACTTAACATCACAGTCACCAACTCCTTTGACTACTCTTATTTTTAGTAACTCCTTTAAGAATTTTGAATATTTCGACATCTATATAGAAGACTCAATGAAAGGCAAGTTAATATGAAGTTGTTTAAATCCATAAGATCATTCTTCACTTTAGTAGGATAAAGGATGACAGTTTGAAATTCCTTGACTTTTGAAAGGTGCTCTTCATCTTCATCTTTTTTTAACTTTCGATGTCACTCTTTTTCTCATTTTGGGTCTTATTCTCCTCTTGGAACTCTTTTCCAATCCTAAGGGTGATTTATATCATATGTTCTTTAGGATTTGTCTTGATGGTACTAGGCAAACTCCCTTATTGTCTTTCAACCACTAGCTTTACAAGCTGATCGATCTGATTTTCCAAGTTGTGTATAAAAGCCTCTTGATTTCTTTGTGAAGTTTTTGTGGCTTGAAATCTTGCATCTAAAGTTAGAAGAAATATGGCCATAAGTTCTTATCTTGGCTTATATTATTAAGGTATATGTTGTCGAAATCCTAGTAGAGGGTAGTTCTTTGATTGCCCTTGATTTACCTAAGAGAAATTTAGGTGATTCCTCCATCCTATATTGTAGGTATTACTGTAGGGATTATTATATGGTATGGTAGCATTCCTCATATAATCCACATACTTAGGTTTTGGTGCTTGGCATTGTTAGCCTAGATGTTCTAGCCCGTATACCTCACATTGTATCACCTGGAATAGCTAAGCATTCATTGTCAATCTATCTATCTTCTTGCTCAAAGCTTTTTCCTTAATTGGGTTAGAGCACAAAACATACAGATCATCACAAGCCCTTCAAAAGTTCCATAAAAATCCTTAATCCACTTATAGAGAAACTACACTACTTCGATACATCTACTAAAAATTAATTAGCTTATAAGGCAATATGTCCCCAATATGCAAGTTATTAAGTTAGCCACACTACTAAGCAACCCTTACCTAAACGGCATAGTGATAGGTGGATCATCTGTTGGAGTTATGTAAATATAGTGCCCTGGAAAGCAAATGTATTTACATGTAACTTTATCTTCTTCAGTTACAGTTTTGTAATGAAAATATTTATTATTAATAAAACAAAAG
>JAOQMP010000003.1:18792151-18811057 GCA_027563575.1 Erythroxylum pedicellare | reverse complement strand
AACAAGGAGAAGATAGATTGCTAAAGGAAAAGATTCAAAAGCAAAGGATTTGGATACAAGAAGAAGGAGAGGATAGCACAGTGAGGATTTAAAGCTGTAGCAAAGGAGTCGGTAATACTCTTTATCTTGTTTATGTTTTTATTATCCTTATACCGTATCATGTATGGATTGGCATGATGATTTGGATTTGCTGCTTTCGCTGGAAAAATGATTTCTTAAAAGTTTTGAAATCTATCATTTCTCCAAATATAACAAGCTTTCTTTTTCTGATCCAACATTACCAATGTGGAATAACATGGATCTAGTACTCTCGCCACCTGGCCTGCCAATGTTATAAGTGAATCTACTTTATAATCTCCAATGGCTTGCTAAGTTTTGCTTGAGAAGAGCACCATTATTAGTTATTCATCGCTCTATCTTCAATAAGGTCCTAAGCTTCTTTTGGTGTTTTGTTAAATACCCCCATCTACTATATCTATCTCTACCTTCTCATTTGCTTTAGCTTATTATAGAAAGGCTAAATTTGCATCCATAATGGTAAACTATATGGGCACTTCCTTAACATCTCCTTGAAATCTCCTATATATCATATAATGTCTCTGAGTTAATACAGGCATAAGAGAAGATGTCATTCCTTAGCTTGGCATTCTTAGTTGATGGAAAGTAGTTTAAAATAAATTTCTGTATCACTCGGTCCTAAATGGTATGGGATGACCTTGGCAGAGAATTCAACCATTGTTTACTCTGCCCCTCAATGAGAATGGAAATAATCTTAATCTTATCACATCCTCGTTGGCTCCATTAACCTTAAAGGAATCATAAATTTCTAGAAAATTTACTATAAATGTGTTAGGGTCCTCATCTCATAGTTGTCAAATTAGATAGACTATTGCACCATCTGAATGATACTTGGTTTTAATCTCAAAATTGTTGACGGTAACAATAGGTTTAAACAATGCTGGACTTTGTCCTAATCAATTCCAATCTAGCATAATCAAATATGGTCCTTGTTTAGTTTATTAGAGTAACTAATCCTTCAATATAAATCTGACCTTCCAAGTGCTCTATCTATCGATCTAACTCAAACTCTCTAAGTAGGGTCTTTAGAAGGTTTCTACAAGTTGTCCTCCTAATTTTTAAATCTTCGTTAACTAAATGTGATAGATTTCCTTGGGTTATAAACTAACCCAAAGACCTATAGAAGTGACAAAACTTAAGATTCAATAAATTAAAATCAAAAAGTAAAAAGAAATAAAAACAAGAAACAATGGCTATATTAATAAAAAATTGGGTGTTCCTAATATTCTAATCCCTAATAACGATGCTAGAAACTTATTATAAGTCTTGTTCTCTATAGTATAATGTCATTGAATATAGAGTATCAATCCCACAAGAAGTACAAGATTGTAGTAACCTCTTTTATATTATCTAACCAACAATTATAATGATCATTTAATTGAAATTAAACTAAACTAATATTCAATATACAATAAACCATAATGGAGATAACACTAAGATCAATCAATATCAAAAAACTAATACCTATGTAACGAAACCTCTTTTTAATTAAAACTTCTAAGATTGCATTACTCGATTCTTGAATTTCACTATTAGTTTTGACTCTAATTCAAAGGATTTTTGTCGAGTTATCTCTAGGTTTACATGCAACACTTTCCATTTATAGTAGATGTATTCATACAAAAAGAGTTATCAATCTTAATCATATGAAATCATGAATTGAATTAATTCAAAAAATAAAAATGTATAACTGAATCACAAGGAATCAATAAATCAAATTGCATTAAAAGAAAGGTCAAATCATAATACCCATTCCCTCTTATCTAGCCTAAGCAGTAAATAAGTTTAGTTCACAAACATAGAAAATAAAACAAAAATTTATTCTCCATTAGACAATTAAACAAAGAATCTATAATATATATATAGTTAAATAATCCATAATTAAATGATACACAGTGCGATAAACAAAGGAATAGAATACAAAACGAATAGATACCTCATAAGCGAATAAACTCATCTACGCATTCTCTATCCCTTTGAATTGTTTTATGTTCATTCTATTATTAGGGATAATATGATAATTTGAAATCCTTTACTTTGTCCTTCTTCTATAACCCTAGTTCGGAGAAGGAAGAGAGAAGAGGGTCCCATGGAGAATGTGATTAGAAATCCATAATAAAGTCCTACCACAACGACCGAATATATATATATATATACACATACTTCATTTTCTCTAATCTAATCCCCTTGAAACTTTGGTAGAAAGCTATTCTCCATTAGATCTTTAACGTAATCTTTATGTTTTCTATCGTCCTAAATATAAATTGTCTCAAACTCTAAATTTGCCTCTAACCCCCTTCCCCTTGTCTCATCTTCGTAATTGCCTTTTATATTGTGATACTAGGGTTTCTAAATATACATTCTCAGTTATATGATCATGTGAGTGACTGTGTGCCTTAAAAACACTTCAAAATCATGGATTTACATGTTCATAAGAGCTTAAACAGGTATGGGACACAGTTGTGTACATTACTTAAATGGGCATGTATCTTCATACAGGTAAATCAACATCTACAAAACTTTACACGTTCTAAGTGACTTATATTTCATAAACATGTTCTTTATCACTCAGGCTTATATCCCTAAGATAACTCTAATTCTTCCATCTTTTATCCTAATTTCACCCAAATCCTTCTACTTTTGATTCATGAAGGCAATTGAGACCTAAAAATACTTTAGAAATAAAATGCATACTAAAAACAATAAAAATCTCATATAATCAAGCAAAACATGCTATATTTGGGAATGAAAAGATACTCAATTAAATGTTTATCAATAATCCACACTTAGAATAAGGTGTGTCATTCATGGCCAAATTCAAATGTGCATGAATCTATTGATAGAGTGAATTACTTGGGACCTATCCTGATCAAATACATGACATTTTATATGTTTCTTTGACGTTATTGTGTAACATATTTAATATGATGTTTTAAATCTTACGAGGTACTTGCATCATGAATTTCCTTGATAGGTATTATGGAGAGATTGCTAGTGTCATATGGGCATAATTATACATATTTGTGGCATATAGAATATAATGGGTGTATTTTATATATTTTTATTATAAATTTTGTATCTAATTAGTTTGTACTGTTTAATCTCTATTCTTTCAAGAATCAAAGTGTATAGTGGAAGCATTAGGACCTAGACATTTTTTGTGGATGGTTTCATTGAGCTGGAATAAAAATGTTTTCTTTAAAGAAAGAGGACCATATTCACTAAGTTAATTCCATTGAATCATGTGAGTCAAAATCGTAGGTTTTAAGTCCTAGACTAATGGTGAGGTTTAAATAGTAAGGCTTTACCTTTCAATGGTGGTCTAATATAGGTCCAATAAGGTTAGCTTGATTTCCTTGTATGATAGAGGCCTTATCGAGGTTGTGAAGATCAATTACCTCATTTTTTCAAGTCAGTCCACAATATTCCAATCTAAATTACAAAGATGTATAAGGATGATCCAAATTATTTGAGCATAAGGAAATATGAGGAAGATGTGATTATGACTTTACAATTAGGAATTATACATCACACAATCAATTTAGATGAGTTATAAATAACAACTTTTATTCTTACTCCAACCTTTCTTTTAACAGTAAGCTGGAGAGTGATAAGTGATATTTGTTATAGGATTGTCCAAGTCATTTTATGGGAGAATCTGAATGTTTAGTATACATACTAAGATGTTTAGCCTAGGTTATGTCTTGACCCTGAAAAATAGACAAATTCCTTTTCTTAGAAACACATACAAGATTTGTCACTACAAAAAAAAAAATGCTAATTTGCATATAACTTGCATGTGTATGTGATAGTATATGGTAAATTGCATGTTATAAATGAAAGTTTTTAAGCTAAGGTTTTGCATACTTTTTATGTGTTTTGATGTACATACATTTTGCATGGTTGTATGCCAATGTTTAGGAAGGATTTAGACCTTATTTGTGTTGATTATCAACTTACTTGCATATGGACTTGTTGTAGGTATCAAAGGGGGAACAAAAGAAGAAAATAAGGCTAGAAAAGTCATGATCGTGACCTAGATAGAAGCTGGAATTTTTCAGCTTTCAAGCTAGCAATTCTTGCCTGCACCACTTGTATCCTAAATCGGTTTAAGCACCCAAAGGGTATAGAAACCATATTTTATACCCTAAGGAGTATCAAATGATTTCAAGAGATATTAAAGCTACCACATTAAGTTCTAGCTTTGTTCTTCAACTCATAAGCCTTATATTCTCTCTTCTCTCATTTGTTTTTGTTTAGTTATTGTATGGAGAAGATATATGGACTTGTTGTGAGGATGCTTTTGATTATTTTTAATGGATTGCTAAGTAGATTTTAGGGTTGTTCTTACCATAACTATGTAAGAGATCACTTTGATTTAATATATGGTTTACTTTATTGCTTATGATGTGTAGACTTTATATACCTTGCCTACATTGAGAAATGCAGTTAGGAAAAGAGTGGGTAGCCTTGAGAACACTTCACACATCAAGCTAACATGACATTTAGAGAGAGATCTTAGATGTTTTGATGGTTGTTCAATAGGTTACTTCATATTCACTTAATCTAACTAATTAAGCCCAAATTACTGATCTCTCAACCTACACACTTTACTTAACCTTTAAGTAAAGTGTGTAGGTTGAGAGATCAGTATTTTGGGCTTAATTAGTTAGATTATTAAGAGAGGGAGGGCCAATACATTAGAATGCCTATGACTAAGTATGATTTCATTACCAAAGTGAGGGATTACATGGTATGGGGAGAATGAACCTAACCTTTATAGTTTGATTCTCTAAATTAACATTGTGTTCTTATTTTTGTGACATTTTGAAGTGTGTTTACAAGTTTTTAAATTGAGAATTTTTGCAATTTCAATCTCTTATTATTTGGTTTAGTTAAATAAAAGTTAATTTGAATTACAAGGTGACAAACCAATCCTCAAGGAAATGATACCTTGCTATATTATTTTATACGAGCTATATATTTGCGATATAATAACTTTAATTAATTTTAAAACTTTGAGCTAAACATAAAGTAGCTATTAAGTTTTTAGCGCCATTACTAGGGATTACACCTAGCATCATGTATGATTTGAATTATTTTGATTTGAGCTTTCTTTTTATTTTTATTTGATACTCTTTTCTTAATAGGTGTATGAACACGAGAAGTTTTGAAAGTGCAAGTAGATTAAGCGAACTTGACATCACCAAATTTGGAAGGGAATTAAGAAAAACAAGACATCAACATGAAATCAAAAAATTAATGGCAGATTAAGGAGATCAAGGTAATGACCAAAGAACCTTAATAGATTTTATGTGGCTTGGGTTTAATCCAAACCAATAGGGGATTGCTAGACCAACTGTTAACACGAATAATTTTGAAATCAAGCCTGATTTGTTGAATATTTTGCAAACTAGTGTTTAATTCTATGGTTTACCACATCAAGATTCAAATGCTCACTTTGCTAAATCTGCAATACATTTTGGTATAATGGATTATTCAATGAGACATAAAAGATGAGGCTTTTTTCCTTTATGCTGAAAGATCAGGCACATGCATGGCTAAATTCTTTTAATCTAGAGCATTCAACTACACGAGGACTAATTAGTGCAAGCTTCCCTAGCTAAGTACTTTCCATTAACAAAGATGACTCGGATTATCAAGGAGATCTCAACCTTTCAGCAGTATGATGGAGAATCCCTCTACAAGTCATTGGAGAGATTCAAGGAGCTACAGAGAAGTTGTCATCATCACAACCAGCTAAGAAAGCTATTATTGCAAACATTTTATAATGGATTTAATTCAACGACTAAGAGTATAGTTGATGTAATAGCTGAAGGCTATTTAGTGAGAGAAACCATCGATGCTGCATACAATCTGATTAAGGATATAACCACTAACAATTGTTTGTGGTCAACTAAAAGAAGTAGACCATACAATGTGAAGGAACAAAAGGAAATCATGGCAACAGAGCTAACTTTAGCCATATAGGCACAGATAGTTGCATTAACTAGAAAACTAAATAATATTAATGCCTCTTCCAGTTCAGTAAACACAATGCAACAGGTTTGTGAAATAGATAGATAATATGACCATATATCAATATAATGTTATTTGATGAACAACAATGGAATGGACAAGTAAATATTTAGGTATGCCATAATGATAAAGTAACAATGCTTTCTCGAACACTTATAACTTTAGGTGGAAAAACCACCTAAAATTTTCCTAGAATAAGAATGCAGGTGTAAATTTGAGACCATAGAGACTGCCAAGATTCCAAAACAGGTCAAGAAAATAAGTCAGAGTATGAAAGCCTAGAGTCAAAGATGGAATCCCCGTTTGTCAGAATAATGGATGTGATAGGCTCTATAGGCTCCAAGGTTAATAATATGGATGCAGAATAGAAGAAGACACAAGCTAAGACTGACCTAATGCTCAGGAATCATGCATCTTCCATTCATAACCTAGAGGTACAGGTGGGCCTACTTGTAACCGTATTCATAGGAAGAAATTTAGGTAACCTTCCTAATACTACTGAATCCAACCTAAAAGAGTAAGTGAAAGCAATACATTTGAGAAGTAGGAAGGAGTTGGCAGAACCAGTTCAGAAGGAAACCAAAGATCAGTTTGAGATAAGTCAAGTGAAAGTCAAACATATGGTAATAGAAAAGGAGGAACCCCTCTTACATTTTACCTCCACCATAAGTACCCAAGTTACCATCTCTACAAAGATTAAGGCAAAACCTTATAAAGAACCAATTTGCAAAATTTTTCGGAAAGTTTAAGAAGCTACATTTGAGTTTTTCATTTCCAAAAGTTCTTGAACGTATCCCTAAGTATGCGAAATTCTTAAAGGATCTACTTTTCCATAAGCAAACTTAGGACTCGAAGTAGATAGTAGTATTAATAATCAACTGTAGTTTGATAATCACTAAAAACATGCCATCAAAATTAAAAGATCTAGGGGGTTTCATTATTCTTTGCATTATTAACGGTGTGGAATTTTCTAATTGTTTGTATGATCTTAGTGCAAGTATTAATCTTATGTTGTTTATTTTTAAGAAATTGAAGCTAGACAATATAAAGCCAACCTCAACGACAATTCAGTTAGTAGATCAATTGATAAAGAAACCACTTGGGGTTGTAGAAGATGTTCTAGTAAAGGTTGACAAATTTGTTATTCCTATTGCCTTTATAATTCATGATATTGCAGAAGACAAGCAATGTCCACTTATTCTGGGATGTCTATTCATGAAAACTAGGAAGGCACTCATTAATTTTAATGATGGGATCTTAATTATGCATTTTGGTGATGAAAAGGTCAAATTCAACATGACTAGGACATTGAAAAGCAAGGCTGAGTGAAACATTTATGTGAAAGTTGACGTGGTGGATGATTATGTGGAGGAATAACAAAGAGCAACAATTGAGCAAAAAAGTGAAGTAGATGACAATGAGTGAGTGTAGAAGAAGAAGAGTTGGATGACAATCAAAAGTAGGAACCCTTAAAGAGAACAAAGTGCCCAATCGTGCCTTCTTATGAGAACCACCAACTATTAAGCTCAAACCACTACCAACGCATTTAAGGTATGCATTTCTGGGTAAGGATCAAACACTACCAATAGTTATTTCAAATCATTTAGATGAGGAACATGAAAGAATGTGGTTGAGATGATAAAGAGAAGAATGAGAGTTATGGGGTGGCAAATATCAGACATTCGAGGGATAAGTCCTAGTATTATTCTGTATAAAATAAATCTCGAGGATAGATGTAAGGCAATAAGAGATAAGCAACGACGATTGAATCTGAATATGTAAGAAGTTGTCAAAAAGGAGATTATCAAGCTTTTGGATGCAGAAATTATATAACCAATATCAGACAACGAGTGGGTGAGTTCAATATAGTGTGTAACTATGAAAGGTGGGACCATAGATAACAACACGTGTTAAGTGCACTACAAAATTTACCTAACTCTGCACACTAAAAACTTATAGATGTGGTGAGTCGGGATCATATCTATAAGGAATATTTGGTTAATTATCGTAATGAAAATAATTGATGCAAAGGAAATAAAAATGGGGGGTTTTGGGTTTAATGAAATTGAGAAAATAAAGTAAACTTAAACTAACAAAAACAAATTATAGAAAATAGTCGAAAACGATAAAAGTAATGAATGTGTGTGAAACTCAGTTCTTATATCAATCTTAGCCTACACACGATTAAACATCTTTTATTGTTATAATGCTTTCATGTCTCTCCTAGAATTATTAGTCGTAGACTAACAACAATCTTTGTTAATCTCAATTTTTCCTTAGGTTATGTTTAATTAAAATATGGTTGTTAATTAAACCTAACTATCGAATAATTTAGAATACACTCTCTAGATTTAATTAGGCAGCTGCATTATAATATGAAAAATAGACCAATCTAAGTAACAACCATATAAGCTTGGGTCATTTAACCTAGGTTAAGTTATCCCTAATGATTCGAAACCATTAATTGCCACAAATGAACCTCAATATAACTTACGAATTATATTGAGTATTCTAGCAATGAATCCAAATGCATTTATATTAACGATTCTAGTAATAGGTTCATAATATAAGCAATATAATGATAACAAGAGTACTAATAAGTGTAAATTGCATCATGTTTTAGGGCATAGTTTGATATGTGTTTATCTATTAATCCGATCATTCAGTATGTTTTTAGGTTAGAAGTGTGTTAGTTTGCTAATTATCTGTGTTTTAAGTGTTTTATGGGTTAGTACAAGCTTTTGAGCTTAACTATTATATTTTTGAAGTACTTTGATGTGTTTGCTAGGGTTTCAGGGTCAATATCGAAGAATGGAGGAGTTTTAGAAGACATTAGGGCCTAAACAATGGCCCACGATCGTGACAGAAGGTTTAGATGTAGGTCACGATCGTGGCCTGTGTTGGGCAGACACGTAGACACTGAAGAATGACAAGTTTTAAGAGAATTTTTTGGATTTTTTGGACCTCAGAATATAGAAGACTATTTAAATAACAACAAGAGAGGAGAAAAGGGCTTTACATTGAGCCACTCTTGGAAACCCTAAAAGGAGAGAAATAGAAGAGAGAGAGAGAGAAGAAGAAGAAGAGGAAAAAGGAGAAAGAAGAAGTGGATCCTGACACCTTTGCTCCCCAGATCAGGTGGTATCTCGATTCTGTTGCCTTCCTGATTTGTCCAACCTAAGTTCCATTTTCTCTTTATTTCCTTTTTCATTTAAATATATAAAGTTGAGATGGATTGTATGGAAATGAATTTTGGGTTGTTGATAATGTTCTAAACTCTCCTTCAGGATTTTACTTTGAGTTAATGTTAATTTAGTTATTTTGTGTTTATTGGTTTGGGTGTTATGATTGATTAATGTATTTGTATATTTCGGTAACAAACTAAGAGGGTGAGTCGGATAAAAATGACTATATCGGATTAATGAGAGTTAAGTGATCTAATTGACCACTTAATCAATTTAATTGGTTATTTCATGGAGAGAGATCCCATGCGAGACCCGATTATTTATTAAAGAGCTTTAGAACTAATTAAAACTGTGGGTAATTTGTGATTTGAGAGATTGCAAGTTTCATATTTGATTAGGGTTTATAATTTAGGGTTTAATGGTTATAACTTGAGAGAGAGTAATCAATCCTACGACCATCTAAAACTAACACCCCATAAACACATAAATGGCTAAATTAACATTAATGATAGGTAAAATCCCCTCTCTCATAACCTGATTAACTCTCTTAATGGATTTTCATTGTGACCTGTGTGAATGCTCATTTTAATTATGTTTTTTTGAAATTCCGTGTTACAATTCTTGAATCAATTTCTCGTATTTACTTTTCGTATTCACTTGTGTAGTTTTTATTTCTTTTTATTCTTTTCTTTGAGCTTTAAACGACTTAGGATTAGGTTAGTACCCTCGTCATGGGATCGACCCTTCAATATTAAGTACGAGCCATGCGTTTGCAGTTATTGAGGGTTTTATAAATTGTAAAACTTGCTCAATAAGTACAATTATCCATACATGAATACTCAAATTGATTACGCAAATGATAACCCAAACAATTTCAAAACAGAGATCTAATATTAAACAAAGATAAGATAAGCTTAACTGTGCATCTTAGGCATCAATTTCACCTTTGAATTGGTATTGTGAAGTTAACCTTCCATCTTCTCCATCAAGATCCAAGAAGTAGCCTTTGTCACCTCCATCCTTGTTGAAAACCGAAGAGAAATGGTGATGAATCACGTATGTCTCCTATCCCCCCTATTTGCCATCACAATTTATTCCATTTTATAGTAAAATCTAAGGACAAGTGGCATGGCCATACACGACCATGCATGGCCCCTCATGGGTGTTAGTGGTGTCTCACACCCATAAGACACCCCCGCATGGGCGTAAGAGTGGTCTCATGCTCATGCAGTTGGTTGCATGACTGTGAATTGCTTACAACTGTACAACTTCACCAGCTAGCCGTGAGCTACTTCCTTGCTTTGTTCTTCACTTTCACACTCTATCTTGTCTCTTCTTCTTTTAATCCTCTTTTTCTTCTTGCTCCATGAATCAATAGAGTATGAATATTTAGAAGATCGCTCAATGAATATGTTTTTGGGTCACTTTAGCTCCTTCACTTCCAAAATGTACTTAAAATCAAATATGAGCTAAAGTGAGTATCCTAAGCATTTTTAAGGCACTAATCACTAAATGTAGTAGATTACATGAATCAACAGTTAAGCACATATCAAGTTCCCCCCCACTTACCTTTTGAGCATCTTTAGGTAAATCGTCAAAATCAAAATCACAAACTAAAACTCTTACTCATTTTCCATATTTTCTAAGAGTAGATAATCATAAGTAAAGATGAATGGGTTTTAAAAACTATAGCAAGGACTCAACTTTCAAAGCTTTTAATCATGATCAATCAACATTTATCACCCTTTAAAACGGAGCAATCTAGAGGTAGACTTGGACAAAATGTGTTTAAAAAAGATATATCTATAGATACACTCAAACACCATTCATGATCATAACAATCAATAACTTTACATATCATTTCATTTCTCCAACACTAAAAAACACATACATAAACATGGATCAAAGGACTTTTCTAGGGTTTTAATATGGGCAAAGGTAAGGTGAGATTTATTTTGGGTAATGTAGTATAAAAGCCATCAAGCTAGTGAAATAAAAGTAAGACGTAATAAGACATCAAGTGCATAAGTTAACATTCATTCAAAACTGGGTATCGTTATCTATAATGAATGCAACAATTATATTTCACAACTCAATTAAACTCTCACGCCATACCACATTAACGTAACACAAAGAGTGCTCCATCCAAAAAGACGTCTGCCTCATATGCAATATATTCAAGCCACCCATTCAATACAACTTAAGGAGGAGAAAGTAGTAATAATTTGCTTCTGGAAGTTGTATGCATCGACTATTATTTTGAAAAATAAAAGCACATTTGCCTTGTTTTGCTTATGTTTGTGAATTTTGTTATGAATAATAAAACAAGAATAACGTATATGCTTTTCTTGCATCTAAAAATTAGTTTGTTTTTCGAATCAATTTTTGCCTCTGCCTTTATGCCTATGCCTCTGTTTATGTGATTATGGAAAATTTGTTTTCTTTTCACGTCTGATTTTGTTTCTGGCTAAGAATTGATGCTTTTACAGAGTGAACTCTCTTTCCCAAGCTAGTTTTATAACTTATTTAAAATACAGATAACTCTTTACACTGTCGGTTGCGGCAACCTTTCGATCTAGGCTAGGCTTGGCCGAACATATATGAGAAGCCCTATAAATTGTCATACCAGATTGCTTCGAAAGGCGCTTAGCCCTGCCTTTTTTAATCTTATTTGTCCTCTAAATAGATTCTTTCTTAATCTGGTTCTGTTGGATAAATTAAATCCAATTCTAATGCTTTAGCAAATGAAAAGCCTTCCTAAAGAAAACTAGCGTCGCTGGCAACACCATTGGATGGCGTAGTTTGCGATGCTAGTGAGTCGCTAGCAACGTCAATAGTTGGCATCACTAAAGATGATAAACACCCATGGATATGGATTTGACCGCAGGAAGATAGTGACGATAGAGACCAGTCGACGGTAGGAAGCAACGACGGTGTGAGGCAAAGTGGAGGTGGAGAAACTAAAACTATAATTAGAGCAACATGGAGTTGGAGAGTCGTGTACGTTACCCAACAGTTTGGTGAACGTGGGAGCGTTGAAGAAACGAGGATCTGCAGACGTTTCAGGTGAATGTTGCGAAAACGATGGGCATCTTTCTTCAAAGCACGTCTGAACAAACATGCACTCACCAGTCAACGTTTCACACGTGTCTACACAGTAGCCTCACCAGATAACCTCTCCCACTTTTTTATTTGTTTTTAAAAGCCTTAATTTCAATTAAATTATTTTAATGAAGATTATATTAGTTTATATTCCTAATATAATTGAAAAGGTGTTTTTTCAATTTTTGAATTGTTTTCAAAGCGTATTTTTAATAGAAATATTTTAGAATTTAGTTTAATTTTTTCAAGAGTTAAATTATTAAATTAAATTTATTATCAAAAAATAAATTAAAATCAAGCAAAGGCTTTTGAATAATTTCTTTCATAATTAGATTATGTTTCAAATTATAAATATAATGAGATTATATTATTTTGATAAGACTAAAATTTTTAAAATTTTAAATCCCTCAATTAAATATTAAGTACACATTAGAAATGTTATTGTTGCCTTCCATTATTTAAGAATAAAACTATAATTATGTTTATTGCTTAGCTTGTTGAGTAAACTCAATACCACCTTGGCCCGAATATGTTTTATCTTAAATTGATGGATCCTACTTAACTAAATTTGTATGATTTAGATAAGCAAACTTATGATCGTATGAATTTAAAGGCAAAGTTTGGAATAATGTATATGATATATTTTGGCAAAAATTTGTCTTCTAACGGATCTAAGAGTCATATGAGATGTGATTGATAAAGTTGTTATCTACTTTATTTAAATTTAGTTGGTTTGTTAAGCAAACTCAAGATCAATTATTTTTTAATATGATTATAGCCCACTAAGAAATTATTTGATAATTTCTTGATTTAATAATGAGAGCTATTATTTTGAATAAAATAGTGGGCGTAATAACAAATTTTAAAGTCCTAATTTTATTTGATTTTGGATATAAACTAATACATGCTTCTTTTATGTATTTCGATTATCGAATTAGAAGATGAGTATCAACCTAACGTTAACGAGTATCATAGATACTAAGAAGCTGATTGGACCTAACTTTTCAGACTGTTTTTAAAACTTGAGAATATTTCTTAGATAAGAAAAGAAGCTTTACGTTCTTGACACTCCTGCTTCACTAGAGCCTAGTTTAGATGTGACTGATGAGGTTTGAGAGAGATATCAACGTTATACAGATGACATTGAGCAAGCCATACGTATGATGTTGGCAAGTATGTCTCTTGCGCTGCAAAGGCAGTATGAGAACATAGATACACCTACTATGATCCTGCATCCCAATGAGTTATTTGGTGCACATAGTAGGGTAGAGAGGTATCAATTCTCCATGGCACTATTTCAATACAACATGACTGAAGGATCTTTAGTCAACCTACACATGCTGAAGATGATTGGATATATTGAAAAGCCCAATTAGGTTTTATCATGGACTGTAAGTTGAGTGTTGATTTGGGGTTGCAATCTCTAAGTTTGAGCTTTTCACACTTTTTCATGAACTTCCATATGAACCAGAAGGACATGTCATTGCCCGAAATGTTGAACATGCTCAAGACTACAGAAGGGTGCCTTAAGGAGGAACCTAATTTTGTACTTGTTATGGGTTCTTTTAAAAGCAAGAAAAAATGCTCTCAGAAGAATAAGAATAAGAAACAAAAGGTTTCTAATAATATAGTAAAGCCTAGAGGACGTGTCAACAAGAAGAGTAATGAAAAGGGCACGTGCTTTCATTATAGAGTCAACAGACATTGGAAGAGGAGCTATCCATCTTATCTTGCGACCTTGAAAGATAAGAAGCTTAAGGAAGCTATTCTTAAGGAACTTCCCATCTTATCTGGATCTAGAAATCTTGGATTTTTGTAATCTTCCCGATGAGCAAGAGAGTAGCATTCATGATGGAGTGGAGAAGAGCAATGATGGTGAATTGGTGAGTGGAGATAGCTACAAACCTGCGATGGCGGAGAGAGCAAGCTTAGGCAAGTGATCCCAGAGGTGGAGCAAGCTTATTGCAACGTGCAGCGTTGGGCTTGAGTAGTGGAGCATGGTATGATGGCAATAGGGGGAAGTGGTGACGCAATGGCAATGGGTCATCGGTGACAACGGTGAAAAAATTTGGTTATTTAAAGACTGAAGAGTGAAGATGTGTGGAGATGAAAGAGAGAGTTGAAGTGACTCTATAAGTGAGTGTCTACGACTCAACATTTGGTTGTTTATTTTTTAGTTTTTTTTACAATTTAGTCCCTAAAGTTTTAAAATTTTACAACACCAGCCAATATTTGACCAACATTTCTAATACTAGCTGATATACTAGAAGAAACGTCGATATCGGCCAGTAAGAAACTCACACATTTCATACCATTTTTTGACTGGTAGGATACGAAATTCATACCCTTAGTATTAAGTGCTTTTGACAAATTCATTAATGTGAAAGGATGCATCCACAAATTATAAGTGAATGAGTTATTTCTTCAAATATCACAAAGAAGGTGACTTATGAATATGATTCGGAGAATAAAGGATGCCAATCTCTATTGAAACTTTATTCTTTCTTAAAAGTATTATTTTCAATTAGAGATAGCAATGAATCGAGTGGATTTAAACATTTTGTCAGTCTAGCCCTAATTGACCTAATTTTTAAGACGGCAACTTAAGTTTAACTTAAAATTTGATTAAGCTGGAATCTCATAACTTTAATCCATTTGACCTATTTAAAATGATTATTCATTAAACTTAAGATTAAAATATTTTCATTTTCTGGTGAATTATTGGTACGGCCATGAGTTAACCCTTATACTTAAACTTAGCTTGAAACTCGAATTAATTAGACCTGACTTATTGACTTAACACCTAAGTGGATTGAATTTTAAGCCAACTACCATCCTTATTGTTATTATTATGAATTACTTGCAAAAATATCAAATGACCTCATGAAGAGTACTAGTCGTAGCCCTCTTAAAACTATTACATAAATTATTATTGCACTCGTGAACATAATCGTATAATTGTGTTCCAAATTATTCATATTATAATTCCAACATTATTTTAAATTATCCATTTTACATTTAAAAAGAATTCCTAAAATGTAATTTGACAAAAAATTGGTTATAAATTACAATTAGCTGAGACCCATATTAAGTTCTTATGTAATGTGCTGGGACAACAACATACACCATTACCATTACATAATCTCTCTTAATCCTAGGTACGTAATAAGGTCTTTACTACGTATTACACATAGTATTAGAACGGTTACGTGACCAGATTGTTAAAAATGAAGGTTCTTTTAGTTTTTCATCTCATATGGTTTTTCTCAAGTTTTGATTCATTTTTGAGTCTTTTATAGATATAATTACGTAAAAGTGTTATACATAAAGCTAGCTATAAAAACAGGTCAAAAATGGGCCAAACAGAGCAAAAAACGACATCCTAAGACATCAAAAATTGCCTCCAATGTTGGAGAAGGAGAAAACATCGAGTGCCTGTACTGAACGCGCTTAACACTACTACAGTGAATGCGGGTAGCAACATACGCCACATGTTGAAACATCGCTCCAGCGGGTGACGGATGCGTGTCACATATGTAGCACACACACAACCTGCAACCCACACTCCTATGAGCATAGGATGGTGGGCACGTTCCATGCATGTGCTACATCCGTCCCTACATGTGATACACCGGATACATGGTGGCGCGTGTACAGCAAACACACGTCTGTGCATGAGGAGCACATGAAACCCAGGAGCTAGACGAATCTGGCATGCATCGGTATGAGTGTGTGCAGCGCATGCACGACCCCCGCTCACATGCACTAATTTGAAAAAAAACACAAAAATTTCAAATTTCTTGTAAGGGTGCCCTGAAGTGTTTTAGGTCAGTTTTTAGGTATAAGAAATTTATAAAGTAAGTTTTTCCATTTTACTGGATTTATTACATTAGTAATAAATTAAAGTTTCACTCCAAAAAAAGGAATTAAGTTATTCTTATTCCGATTTCGAGTGAATTTTCATGCTTTGGGCATCACATAAGGAAGATACTTCAAGTTTTTGTGTCTTGGGACTCATGTTCAATGTTCGGGATTACATGATAGTTGATCAAAAGAAGAATTAAGACATTCTGAAGTCATTTTTGAGTGAATTTTTAGGCAATGAACCTTTCATAAGGGAGATACATGAAGTTCTCATGTCTTAGGTGGTCGGTTCAGTGTCCAGTGATGCACAATAGTCACTCTACTGAGATTTTTCTTTTATGAAAGTCTCAAATGAAGGTTTTAGAGAATGTCTTCAGCACGAGTATGTGATAATGAGACTGTGCATTTGATTTGTTTGCATTTTTTGATGTTACATTGTTACATACTATATGCTCATAAAGAATGTGAGGATAACATAAAGATATATCCCTTATGTTTGTGGACTTTTTGAGTGCTGATGAGAATGCAATCACTAAAGTGGCCTTTCAAGTCAGTATTTTGAATTATTCTGCTTGCATGTTGGGGGATGTCTCTAATTTTATGTTTGGTTATTTTGCCCAAAGTTGTTGGCCTTACATAATATTTTGAGATGTGAATAAAGGCATTAGATAGAGGAAAGTTATTGCTCAAGTGATCTATTCACCCAAAGGTGGTAGTATTATAAGAGTTGATAGTTTGTATTTCGATCACTTTTATATGAAGGTTTAGTTGCGTATATTATGTATTCAGCCCATAGGTGTTTTATAATATGTATGACTAGATTTGCAGTAAAGATACTATTTAATGATTTTGAGTATCACTGTTGTCCTACATTTGTGTTTATTTAAACATTATCATTTTGAAGTCACCTTTTCAGTGAACAAAAGTAGTGTCATCATTTAAACCCTGTATGGTTTCAATACAAAGAAGTGGATAGAGGATGTATTGAACACTATGGAGATAGCTGTGGTTGATATGACCATATAGACGGATAGGCCATCTCACCTACATCTATGAGCTCGAAAACTCATAAAGCAGCCTATGAAGCCTGGGATTAGTCTAATAGATTATATGTGATGACCATTAAGAAATCCATTCCTAACCATCTACTCAGTGGACTTCCGGACACAGACATAGCAAAGGAGTTTCTTGATAATGTCTCCCAGAGGTACACAGTCTCACTTGATGATGAGACAAGTGCCTTAATGATAAGGTATATAAAAGAAAAGGGGAGTAATGGAGTACATATCGAGAATGATTCATCTTCACAATAGATTGAAGATGTTGGGACTTCAATGCTTTGATAGCCCATTGCATTGCTGAGAAGGAGAAATTCAACTTTGCTACTCATACAGCCATTGAAGCGGCTTAAGGGAAGATAAAGATGAAGCCTGCTAAGTTCGAAGGTAGAAAATTTAAATCTTCTCCACAGGTTGATGTTGGTCAAACCAGTGTTGATAAAGATTCTAGGAACATAAAGAAACCAGTAGTATAAGGTTTAAAAGGAAAGAATGAGACCATCAGGTTACTCTTTGGCTTGTCAATTATGAATCTAATTTACGATAGTGGCATTAAGTACTTCGTGACTAGATAGTGGAGTATCTGATCAAGGTGCTTTCGCGATGCAGTAGTTCATATCAAGGATAAAGCCAAATAAAGGGAGGAGAAATTGATGGTTCACAGCAATAAATAAGTGGAAGTAATATCTATAGGGGATGTATGTACTGAACTTTGTTGTAAGGTTCATTTAAGTTTTACACGACATATTTTATATGTGATCCTTTAATCAATTTTGGACAAAGAGGGGTAATGTTTTGTATTTAATGCTTTTGTTGTACAGTGGTTTAATGCAAAGCATAATGGTACAACCTTCTTATCGTATAGTTTATGTAGAATTTGTCTTACCTTGAATTAGATAAATGCTTCTTCGTATCTTACTAAACAAGTTATTACATGAAGGACCCTAATGAATGAGAAGTCATACATGGTGTGGAATAAAAGTTTAAGCCAAATTTCCAGAGCTAGGGTTGAGAGATTGATCAAGGAAAGCATTTCTCAATTATAGATTACGATGATCTAGGAACATGTGCTAACTATTGTAGGGTAAGTTGACAAATAAGGATATTGAGATCAACTCATGCTTCTAACTTATTGAGTCTAATATATAAAGATATCGATAGACCTTATACAGTTGCATTGTGCAATTCTAAATGTATTCTGACATTTGTTGATGATTATTCCCATCACAATTATGTGTTCTTATTTAAAGATTGAAGGTTGAGAACCAATTGGAAAAATTCATTAAGATAGTCATAGACCGTGGAGGAGAATATCATGGCAATCATGGTGTTTCTGGACTTTAAAATGTCCGTTTGCCATATATTTGGAATCAGTTGGAATAGTGACTTAATTCACTATATCGAGTAGTTCTAAGAAAATGGTGTGCTACTAAAAAGCATAACAGCACCCTAAAGGACTTGAATAAGTCAATGCAGAACATGACTAATCTACCTAATTATCTAAAAGCTTAAAACCCCAGCCTTGTACGCATTTGAACGTGGGGCTATCCTACTGAAGTAGTATAATCCTTATAAAGAAA
>JAOQMP010000003.1:18728246-18766054 GCA_027563575.1 Erythroxylum pedicellare | reverse complement strand
GGTTTTGGATTTTTCAAAGAAGAAAATAAAATAAAACTAACTAATAAAAACAAATTAAAGAAAACATGCAAAAAAATGATAAAGGTGAAGAATTTGGTAGGGACCCAGTTCTTTAGTTCAATTTTGGCCTACACCCTAACTAAGCATATTTTATTAATTTGTTGTTCTTTAACCTCTCTGAGAAACTATTAATCGTGGGTTAATAATTAACCCGAGTTTTCCCTTAGGTTTTGTTTAAACAAGATACGATCGTTAATTAAACCTAACCACCAAACAACCCAGGATACGATCTCTAGATTTAATTAGGCAGTAGCATTACGAATTAGGAAATTAATCAAGGCAACAACCACATACGATGTGTCATTTAACCTAGGTCATGTTATCCTTAATGATTACGAATCATCAGTCACTACATATGAATTTCAACATAACAATTACGGATTATATTGAAATTCTAGCAATGGGTTTGCAATTAACGATTTAATGAACGCATTAAAATCATTAACTCACAAAACCTAATGGATTCATACACAAATAACTGAATAATAACGAAAATTCGATTATCCATACACAATACCCAAATCAATTAACATAAGATAACACAATTAATTCATAATGAGAGAAAGAAACAACAAAATAATAATAAAATTACTTAACCCAGGTCATCAGCATCGATGTCACCTCCAAACTGACATCGGGATGCCTTGCTCTTCATAGGCCTTTTTTGGAAAATTGCTTCAGTACCTCATCTAATGTCCCACCAAAAACCCCTTATTACTGTGCCCAAAATTCCTCTCCCACGCAGCTCTCACTGTTGCTCTTCGTTGTCTGTTTCGAGTCTTCCTGTGCAGTCACCAAGCTGCCAGCCATAGCTCGCCAGTCCCTGCGCCTCACACTTGCTCTTCGCCCTCACTTGTTCTCTTCACTAGTCTCACTGGAGCATTGATGTGACGAATAAGGGTCCACACCAATTAAACCTTCTTCTCCTTAAAGCTTCACTGCCCTTTCCTGCGTTTTATGTTTAACGCTTGCGTTAAACACACCATGTCTGCGTTTGTGCGTTAAACGTAAACAACGTCTGCGTTAAACACAAACGTTGTCTGCATTTCATTCGTTCCTGTTCTGTTGCATTTTCTTCCTTCTAGCATGTCGTTTTGGGCTTTTTTTTGGCTACTTGCTTTTAAATTTTTTCTTCTTATTGCTTTATGAAACAACTAAAATTGATCTTAAAAAAAAACCCAAATGTAGTACTTTGACTCACTTTAATTTATTTGCTTCCAAATTGTACCTAAAATCATATATGAATTAAAGTGGGTATTTTAAGCATTTTCATGTCATTAATCTCTAAGTGTAAATGATTGAATATATCAACAATTAAACACATATCACTTTATCTACACTTTCACAAGTGTTAGTAACTTATGCTCCATCTTAATAACCGTCACTAGTTTCTCACCACAAGAACTCCTAACTTATCTTCGAATCCTAATCTCTATAACCAGACCATCACAAAGTTATTTGAAACCACTTATAGCCAAAATTCTGAGTAGAGTCAACACTTGGAGTAGTAGAGAAATATCATTATCAAGTAGAGCTCTCTTTATCAAATATGTATTAGCTTTCATTAGTGTATACTGGGCTTCACATCTAATATTTCCAAAAGACATTATGAAGATCATTGATAGAATATTCAAGAATTACCTACGAACTGGATCCAGAATAACAAAAGGAGAAAAATTAAATGGGTTGAGGTCTGTTAAACTAAACTTTGCTTACTAAAAAGATATGGAGATTGATAAATGACAGAATTTCTCTTTAGGTTAAGTGGGTGCATGAATACTATTTCAAAGATAAATGCTTGTGGAACTTCAGAACTACTCAAAACTCCTCATTATAATGAAATTCATTAGTCACCACTGAAATATAATAAGGAATGTTTGTGAAATGCATGTAGGAGATAAAATGAACACAAGATTCTAGCGAGAGTCATAGACTCTTTTTGGTCCTTTTACCCAAATAAGTAAGCTAGCTATTCTAAAAGGAATCATCAAACTAAATGCTAATGTTGTAGATGCAATCTTAACCCTCAGTCATACCTTAAGTGACTTTCCATCATCAATTATGCTCACTTTTGTCAAAAACTTCAAATTAGATCAGCAAGAGGATCAAGCCATATAAAGATTGGAGCCATCTGAGAAGCACACAAATCAATCATGTAAAACATTTTAAAAAGAAACATCTCCTTATATTAAATGGCACAAAACAATCTGGTGTAAAGATCATTGTCCTAAAATAGCTCAAACACTGTGGATTGCTTTTAAGCTTAGATTCTTTACTCTTGATAGGCTTGGAAAATATATGTGCATTCCAAACGGGTGCAATTTATGCAACAAAAGCCTATAATTGCACAATCACCTCCTTTTTCAATACACATAATTTAACAAAGTATGGAGAAATATTATAGCTTCATGTGGAGTGAACAATCCTCCATCTAAATGTTCTGATATCATACAATAAAGTCAAAATATCACAAATATATTAGAAGGGGACAAATGGTTCATACAAATTGCACTATCCTACTTTATCAATGGTGTATGGAACGAAAAATAAAATAAAATCCACACAATCAAAAACTATAAAGTATAAGAGTTCATCAAGATCACATAGGATAAAATTAGGGTACATCTCAACATATATAACCATAAGCATAAAATCAGCCCTGAACTCAAAACCTTTTAAGGAATCATCTAGTTAAGAGGAACCGAAGCAAATAATAATCTGTGACCTTTTCTTTTGGGTGTGTATTCATTATTCTTTAAATGTAATTGTTTTTCCCATTGTACTACACTTACATGTGACATTTTTGTTCAATAAAATTAATCCTTTCCTTCAAAAAATATTTGATAATTTGACTAATATAATCTTTGTTGTCTGTTATATGAAGGAATCTACATGAAAAATCAATTGGCAACTGATTGAATTTTTCCGATTTAGTCAATTATGAAATAATTGCAAGTGTATGATATAGTTGTAGCTAGTACTAGCAAGTATGGGTCGATCCTATGAGGATAGTGATTACTAGTAGTTACTGTTATCCTATTATTTAGTCAACAAAGTTGATTGTGATTTTTAGCTTAAAGAAAAAAATTATCAAATAAATAAATAGGTAGCAAGATTGAATAAAGAATTAAGAAATTACTTAGGAAACTATCGATATCAAAACTTAGTGTCAAGGTCTCAAATCCCCCTAAAAACCTTTAACTAGTTAATCTTTTTTTATGCATTTATTAGATAGTGGAGATTCCTATGGTATCTTAATACCTCTCTCGAGTCTAATGACAACCAATCCTAAGGTTTTTAACAAAACTACTAAGGTTAAACTTTATAGGATTGCTTTAGCAATTTACGAATCTCATTATTAGGTTTGACCCTAATCTAGAGGATTTATGTCATCCTATCTCTAGGGTTACAATCAACTCCTTTCAATTATGGTTGATCTATTCGTACAGAAAATTTCTCATTCTCTATATATGAAATCAGATTATGATATAATATTCTAGATCTATTAGAATATATATTACACAAATAATCAAATCACAATAGATCAATCAAACCAATTGCATTAAATAAAAAATTAAAACATGTTATTGCACAAAACTAGGGTTCATCTAACTTAGAAACTAAAGGAAGTAAGTAATACATGATTGGAAATGAAATCAAACATAAACATAAAGAACAACGAATATAAAAAAATAAGTTCATAATTCTAAATCTCCATGTTTGTCTTTTATCGAATATTCTTACAAGGTAAAGGTTTCATATTGTATTTCGATGGATCTTTTGAGATTTTTTTTTCATTTTTTCCACTTCTTTAAACCAAAATTGCCCCTTAAGTTACCTTTGAGAATTTCAAAATGCCTCCTGATGTCTACTCCTATTGTTTGCCTCTATTAACGTCTTTATATAGTAAATTCTAGGGTTTTTGGGACATACACGGTCGTGTATCAATTCTTGTATCTCTAAAAATACTTAAAATCATGATTTTACACATTTTGAGATTTGTGCATAGCCATATACATAGCCATGTATCTCCCAATTGCTTCAAATCTTCAAATATACCACAATTTCACCTGAATTTCTCTCAATTTGGTCCATGAAGGCAATTATCACCTATGAATGCATTTGGAGTGAATTAAGTATCAAATATACAAGAAAAGTACAAAATATCAAGCAAAATACATCAAATATGGGTGTATAAATGTATCCAAATATACATCTATCACCAACTTATCATCCACATAGACCAAAACAACCATTTCAATGTGTTATGTTAGGTGTTTTGGTTCATATGGATGGTTAGTTTGCAATTAATTTCCCAAGTGGATACCTATATATCATAGACAAAAAAGATTATGTTAGCTAAATTAGCAAATACTAATAGATCTAAGACTTTGAACTGAGTTGTTAAGATTATAATAAAATGTTGGTCATTTAATTGAAAAGTTTAAAAACTTGAGCACTAAATTGAAAAAAAAATCCAAAAGGTTGGGTACTTTATAATGTGTTATTCTTTTTTCTTAATAATTTTTTTTACAATTTTGAGTATTTTAAATAATTCTAAAACCTAAATAAAATTAGGATAAAGATACAAAGTTCCCTTATAGTTTAACGCTTTCTTAAAATAATCTTTAGACTTTAAAATTATCAAAAACTTCTTTTTAGTTTTGAATTTTCCATAAAACCTTATTCTATGAGATGTTCATTAAAAGAGTTAATGATGAGATACACGTTACTAGCAGAAGAACATATGAATTAATGAAAAATTATTGTGAATGGTTCATCTCGTTTATAAAAGAAAATGACTACAATTATTGAGTGAAAAGTTATGTATAAGAGAAAATGGCTATTGGTATTAAGTAAAAATTCATGTATAAAAGACAAAATAGTTTGGATTCCGTTTAGAGGGATCACAAATAAAGTAATTTGAGATATTAAGATGAACCATTCATATCGACAACTTCTTATTGATCTACGTATGTCCTGCAAGAAAAGTGTGCCTCAATGTTAACAATTTTGATGGAAGTTTCAAAGGAGATTTTTATAAAAGAATTCGAAAGTAAAAGGAGTTCTATGATAATTTTCTAGTTTAGGAAGTTTTCTTAAAAAAGAATTAAAATATATGGGATTCTTATATTACTAGTGCATAAAATAATTAAAAGATTTGACACTAATATAAAAAATAAATTTAAAAAGATACACCTTTAAGTTGTTACCTTTAAAATTTATGGGAACTAATTAATAATGTTTAATTCTTAATTTTGGAACTCTTTTTTTTATATGTAAAGAATATCATTAACACATGAAGAGAAAGTTTATACAGTTGTTAAAGATATAGATAGCTAAGACAAAGAACATCAATATATACTAATTCCCCTAAACATATAGCAAGCATAAAAAGCATGTAGTTAACTTCTCCTATAAGTAAAAATGCTACCACTAGTGATTAAAACCTAAATCATCTCCTTAATGATAGAAAGGCTAATGACTATCTCACTTTCCACAAAAAAAAGTCAATGACTATCTCCAGTTTTAACTAACCCCCACCCACTTTTTATGTTTCAATCATGTGATGTTCTATAGTTTCCTCTAAAAGAAAAGGGTCTGTCACCCTTGCCCTCCTTTAAATGTGATCCACATTTAGTCTCCACATATTTGTAGCTATATCATTATAACTTCTTGCCTCTTTATTTTTAAATGTTTATCCTTAGTCCATATACTAAGTTCTCTTTGAATAATAAATGTGAGACTTTCTACTCCTTGAAAACATATGTCATACCTTTCCTTCCAATACAATACATATATAAACCAAAGGCTATCTCAAACATGACCTTATTTCTTTTGGATAAGTTTCTATCTGACTGCTTCCGTGTCAAGAACTTTGAGTAGTTGAGACCACCATATTTATTAAGGTGGCATAAATAAGGCAAACATTTTCAAATATCTAATGAGAATTTGCAATGAAAAGCATATGCAATAATGTCTTAAAGTTATCATTGTATAAAAAGTAGTTATTAATGAGGTTGAAAAAGTTTAATCTATCAAAAGTATCTACCTTGTTCCTAGTAACCAACCACAAAAAGAAGTATAAGTTAGGCAATGAGTTTTTTTCTCCATACCACTTTACATCATTCTTGATTTTGTACTCTACCTCTAAGCTTCTCTCTATAGGAGCTATTATTAAATTTATCAGATGATTGCCTAAGCTAGAAGTAAAAATCCTCCCTTTTTTGTTTAGGATTATAACCTGGTAAGATATGCCCAAGCTCATCAAGATAATTTGGCCATTATTTTAAGCTAACATATACTCCTATTTTAGCACTAGTTAGAAATTTATTTAAGAATGATGGAATATTCTGAGTGTTACATAAGGGTCCAACCTTTCTCTAAATATTGAATTATAAAGAAGCTAATTCACCATTACCAATCTTGAACTTAAAGCTCCTCTTTAAGATCCCCTATAATTTCAATAATTGATTTAGAAAACATAAGAAATAGGGTTTGTTCTTAATTTCTTATAAACTTCTTCCTTAAAAAAAAAAGAGTATGTATCCACCTAACTTAAAGTGAGTTCTTATTAGTCTCTTCTCCATAAAAACTTTGTTGCTAATATTGATTAGGTCGATCTTTATTCCCTACTTTTTCATAAGCTTACATACTTTTTTTAACTCTCCATGACAATATACTTGCGATAACAACCCTCAATTTTATTGATTTATTTTACCCTTTAAGGGGAAAAAACAAGACTAGTATATATGGAGTAAGTTTAACACTGGTTTAATTAATTGTAATATCCCCGTAAGTAATAATGCTTTATTACACCAATTACTCAATCTTTCTTATATCTTCTCAATTTATTAGAGAGACAATCTAAATTAAATCTTCCTTGTGGAAATGCATAGCACAGGGTAAGTGAAAGGAAGTTGCTTGATTTGAAGTCCAAACATGGTTAAAGGCCAATCAATAAGGTGATGAGCATTGGAAGAAATGATAATGTGACTTTTATTTCTATTGATTTTTCAAACCAAAAATCACTCTAAAAGTATGAATGGAGGCTATTAAAATGCTTACTAATCTATCATAAGTTCTTAAAAAAGGATTAAATTATCAATAAATGAAAGACTAAACAAACCTAGCATTTTGCATCCTCTGTGATAGTTGAAGCACGGATTTGTGTTTAACCAGCCTTATAAAGCTTCCATATATAAGATGAACATATATGGAGAGATGGTGTGTTCTTGCCTTAACCCCCTTCCTCCCATAAACAATTAATTTGGCTCACCATTAATTAAAATACTAAATGAGATGTTTGATATAAATACCCTGTCCTAATTCTTAAATTTCTCAGGGAAAACTAAACACTTCCACCAACTGGAGGATAAATTCCAACTAATTGAGTCATATGCCTATGGAAATCAACATTTAAGGAAAGGTTTAGAAAAATCCTTTCTTAAATATCCCTTAAATAACTTATTAGTAGCATATTGTCACCTATCAATCTTTCTTCTATAACCTTAAGTATCATTGATTATTAGTTTTAGAACTCTTTTCAATATTCATGCTAATAATTTATAAATGATTTCCTACAAAAAATTTGCAACAAGAAATTAGCATATTCTCATTAAAGAGCTTAGGTTGGGAGCTTTAGGAACTAGGCATAAAAATATCTTATTGATCTCCTTAATTAGCTACCTTTTGCGAAGAATTAAAAAATTACATAAGCCACTAAGTTTTTTGAAAGAAACATATATTAAATCCATCAAGGCCTAAAGACTTATCAAAGCTTAACTCAAAAACAATAATTTTAATGCCCTAAGCATTAAAAGGATATCATAACATCTCTAATTCACCAAAAAAATTGGGTACTAATAAAGTATTTAAGAATTTACACAGAGGAATTACTTGACGCAGGTTTCCCTATTAAATTCTTGAAGATTAAAAAATCATCTTTTAAATCAGTTCAAGAAGTCACCAAGCCACCATTATGATTTATTAGGGAGCATATATTATTATAATTCCTTCTAACCAATATTAAATTATGAAAAATATGGTGTTTTGCACTTTGGATAAGAGAATTATGAATTTATATGGCATTGGAGAGGTATATAGTGCTTTTTTTTTCTCCTTATTTAACCAATGAAGATCATCTGTATGATTATACACTTCTTACTAAACATTGTGTAAAATATCCTTAGTAATTAAAACATTCTTATAAGTACTGCTGCATATTTTTGTTTGATTTAAATTATTGAGCTCCTCTTTAATTAGGCCTAAGTTTTTCACACAAATAAAACCCTTGTGACCCTATATTATATATGACATTCCTCTTATGATTGCTTAACTAAAGCCCTCTTCCTATGCTAAGAATTTATTAAACCTAACGGAGAAATGCCTCTTGCACTTAATAAAGGTGCTTTGGATGATGATTAGGGATTGATATGAAAATTTAGGATTCAAAAAATGATATTTGCTTTCAAAGAACCTATATATCTATTCTTCATTTATAAGTTCCTTATCTAATTTCTTTTTTATATGCCATCTTGCACTCTGATTGTTACTATAGGTAAAGAAACAACCTTTAAACCTTAGTTAGTTACACTTGGCTTCTTGACACACCTTATAAAGTTAGATGTCAAAATTTTCAAGTATATATAACCATCTTCTTTTGACATGAAAAGAAAATTTTTTTAATCCCTTATGATCACCTAAGGGCCATAATTTATGGAGTGTATTCATTGGAGTTTATCCCAAAGCAAGTTCCTCTAAAAATCAAAATTAGAACTATAAACATAGGAAACTATAATGATTGTGTTATCTTAAATGAAATGTACATCATGATGCACAAGTTGATCACTAGTCTAAAGAATAATCACTATGGTTGTAACTACTTATAGTTACAACCATAGTGATTATTCTTTAGACTAGTGATCAACTTATGCATCATGTTACAACCATAATGATTATTTTGGTAGTTTGACAAAAGGAAGACCATTAATTACACATAAAAAACAATTTCATAAAGTTCTCTTTATTTAGTAAGGCTTATTCTTCAAAATAAAGTCCTTTAAAAACTGTTGTTTTCTAGGGCAATTAATGCTACTCACATTTAATAAAACTATGGATATATTAAGGGGTTTGAGTTTATATCTCTTAGATTTTTTCCTTCTTCTTGACTTTCTTCCATGATTAACCTTAAATTCCCTAATTAACTACCCATTGATATCCATTACTACTGAGGATAAGGAGGCAGCTTCTTAGATATTTTGAGAGCTTGCTTCAACTACCACAGTCTTATTATATGGTAAGCCCTTCATATTTAGACTAGGTTTATCAAACCTCACATGACCTTTAAGCTAAGTGATTCCTCCCTTCTAGTTTCTACTTGATATAGCTTATCTATGTTTACCTTAAGGCCATTTTTTCCAATAGGGGAAGCCTCAGTATCATTTATACTTACCAATGGATTTGGATATAAGTCATTGTCATAGATAGACAGGTTTGGTTGAACATTATAGTAGTTTGGAGAAGTCGCATCTAATAAATCTCCTCTTTATTACTCTTTGTAATTTCCCTTAAAGCTTTAATATAGGTTTACGTTAGTAGGAAACCTAAATAAAGCCTTCAAATAATGTCTCTTCTTTGCCTAATATCATAAGAGAAATAGTGTTCGATAGAATTTTCCCCAACTCAAAGCTCACACACAATATTGCAAATGTAAATATTTTTGAAAGATGAATAAAAATATATTAACTCAATCTGAGCTTGACAAAATCACAATGACATGGAGTTTAATTTAAATATCATTCAAAATACAAACTTAAGAAAACATAGGATAAATCCTTGCTCCTAGTAACTATTGACAGCGTGTGTCGAGTGCACTATAAAATTTACCTGACTCCACATACTAAAATTTGTAGATGTGGTGAGTCAAGATCTAATCTACAAGGAATATTTGGTTAATTTCCATAATGAAATTAATTGATGCAAGCAAAATAACAAGGGGGCACTTTAGGATTTTAAGCAATTTAGAAAATAAAGTAAAAGTAAACTATCGAGAACAAATTAAAGCAAGCAATCGAAAATGATTAAAGTGTCAAATATAAGTAAGGTTCAGTTCTAGGTTCAATATTGGCCTAAACACGATTAAACATATCCCATCATCCTAACGTCTTCACACCTCTCTTCAAACTATTGATCTAAGACTAACAGTATGCTCTGCTAATTCCAGTTTTCCCTTTGGTTGTGTTTAATTAAGATACGATTGCTAATTAAACCTAGTTATTGAATAACCAAGGATACGATCTCTAGATTCAATTTGGCAGCCACATTACGAAGTGAAAAATGATCAGTATAGGCAATAACCTCACATGCTCGGTTTATCTAACTTAAGTTATATTGTTATTAACGATTCAAGATCATTAGATGTTACTAACAAACATCAAATGTAACGATTATAGGTTACATTCAACATTATAGCAATAGGTTTGTAATAGAATAATCCAAATAACATATTAAGATCATTCATACAAAAAACCCGATTCAATTAAGACAAGCAACATAACAATCTAAAAAGAGAACAACAATGTTAAAAAGATGAAATAGTTGAATCGTGACTTGGTGTCAATATCACCGTTAAACCTTAGTCGGGAAGTTAGCCTTCCACCTCCTTCTTTAAGCTTTAACCACCAGCCATTCTCACCATTACCTCTGTCAGTGTTAAAGAACGAAGGGAAATGAAGGGATTTCATTTTTGTCCCAAATGAATGTTTTATGCTATCAAAACATTACGTTTTATAGTTTAAAACTAAGGTTATATGGATAGGTGTCCTTTCTCTCACAAGCATTAGAATGGACTCACGGGTTTGACTAGCTTTGTCACACTCATAAGTGTGTGTACCACAAGTGTGACTAATGTGCCACACCCTTGACAAACTTTGTCACGATGCTGACAAACCTCTCATAGCCGTGAGAGGTGATGCACAGGGGTGAGAGAAGCTCTCATGCCCATGCATAGCAATATGTGGCCGTGAAATGCTCACTTCACTCTTCATTCTTCATATTCTTCCTTCACATTCCATCTTATATTTTCTTCTTTTAATCCTCTTCTTCTTCATGCTCCATAAATAAATATACTATGGAAATTGAGAAGATGGCTTCAATGAACATGCTTTCGGTTCACTTTAACTCCTTTACTTCTAAAATGTACCTAAAATCAAATGTGAGCTAAAGTGAGTATTGTAAGCGTTTGTAAGGCATTAATCACTAAGTGTAGTAAATCAAATGAATCAACATTTAAGCACATATCAAATTCTCCCACACTTAGCTTTTACTGTCCTCTGGCAAATTGTCAAAATCAAAATCACAAACTAAAATTCTTACTCATTTTCCATATTTCCTAAGAATAGATAATCATAAATAAAGATGAATGAATTTCAAAACCTATAGAAATAAATTTTACTCATGATTAATCAACATTCAACATCCTTAGAAATTGAGCAATCTAGAGGTAGACTTGTA
The DNA here is from genome assembly GCA_027563575.1 of Erythroxylum pedicellare. Lineage (NCBI taxonomy): Eukaryota > Viridiplantae > Streptophyta > Magnoliopsida > Malpighiales > Erythroxylaceae > Erythroxylum > Erythroxylum pedicellare. Next base: position 18,754,480 of record JAOQMP010000003.1, on the reverse strand, counting down.
AAAAAGTGTTTAAATAAAATATTTTCACGGGTGCACTCACACACCGTTCATGATCACAATAATCCACAACTTTGCATATCATTTCATTTCTCCACCACTAAAAGTCAAATGCATAATCATGAATCAAAGGACTTTTCTATGGTAGTAATATGGTCAAGGGTAAGGTGACATGTATTTTGGGTAAGGTAGTATAAACATCATCAAGTTAGTGAAGCAAAAGTAACAATCAATGAGATATCAAGTGCACAAGTTAACATTCATTTAAAACTAGGTATCATCAGCAATGATGAATATCACAATTATATTCCATAACTCAATTCAGCTCTCACACAATAAAATAAATGAACATAACACAAAGAGTGCTTGATCCAAAACAACATTTGCCTTATATGCAATATATTCAAACTACTCATTCAATACAATTTAAGGAGGATAAACCATTAATTCACAACTTTTCAAAGCAATTGTATTTCCTCCTTAATACTTTTATTCAAACTCACATTTTTCTTTTCTTTTCTTCAAATATAATAGAGATAGAAGCTACATCAACATGGGATTCATAACACAACATTTTAACAAATATAACCAACCTATATGTATACATACCCCCATACTTAGGCTTTTGTATAATCACATTCAACAAGAATTAACAATGCTTTACTAGATTTAAGGCTTAGGTTATGGCATTTGGTTAGGTGCATGTAATGTGGTTTATATAAAATAAAAGGCTAATAAAGCTCAAAGGAGGTTAACAAAGGAAAATTCATTATACATGGGTAAGCTATTTAGCTAATATGGCTTGTAAACAACAAAGGATGCCTAATCATTTTCATGAAAATGCATATGATAAAAATGTGGTCATGAATAGAAAATCAAAGCAAAATCAGGAAGCACATGTCATGAAGTTCCCACATAATCAAAAAGCAATGAAACTAATATAGATGTCTCAGTCTGATAACGCTCAAAACCTCACTAGTTTTCGTCTACCACTAATCACTGCTCTTCTAAGGATAATGTATATTAACCAATCACACTTTATTTATGATAAATAATTTTAAAATCTATGGAAACAAGAATTTTTTTTGATTTTGTTTGTTTGATTTTGAAAACTGTCTAAGAAGTCACATAAGATACAATCAAGCTCATCAAACATGCACAAGAACTAATATTGCCACCCCACACTTAAAACTTACATTTTCCTCAATGTAACATCAAATGTAAGAAATGGAGCAGTTTATGAAAATAGTAAATGCAAAAATGTAAATAACAAAAATAAACTTCCCTTGGGTTGCCTTCTAAGTAGTGCCTTTGTTTATTGTTATTGGCTCAACTCCCTGTTGCATACATCAAGTTACACTAGCCGCATCCTCCAGCATCATTACTTCCAAATCCTCCATTTGGAAGCCTTTAGCTTCAAGCAATGATCATTCACTCTGAATGTCTTATCAATTTTTAGACTCCTTATCTCTACTACACCAAAAGGAAAGACATAAGTGATAACAAACGGACTAACCCAACGAGAATGCAACTTACCTAGAAATAGTTTGAGTTTGGAGTGATAAAGTAGAACTTTCTGGCCCACTAAGAATCTTTTTCTTAAAATCATCTCATCATGAAAAGCTTTTGGCTTCTCCTTATATATCGATGCATTCTAATAAGAGTCATTTCGTATTTTCTTCAACTCCTACAGTTGCAATTTCCTAAGCACACCCGCATCATACAAATTTATTTTGCATCTTCTGATAACCTAATAAGCTTTATGTTGTAATTCTACCAAAAGATGACATGGCTTTACAAACATAGTTTTATAATTTTTCCTGTAGGCCTATAATGCATCTTCCAATCTTACTCTCCAATCGTTCCTACTAGGTTGTATGGTTTTCTCTAGGATCAACTTGATTTCTCAATTTGAGACTTTAGCTTGCCCGTTAGTTTGGGGCTTGTAGGTGGTGGAAACCTTGTGCAAGATGTGATATTTTTTTAGCATTATTTCCATCACCCTATTGCAGAAATGGGTTCCTCTGTCGATAATGATTGCTTTCGGTATCACGAAATTAAAAAGAATGTTATCCTTAACAAAATCTGTGACAACTTTCACATCATTAGTTATAGTTGCTTAGGCTTCCACCCATTTAGAAACATAATCAAATGCAAATAATATGTAAGTAAAGTCAAAAGATGGAGGAAAAGGTCCCATAAAGTCAATACCCCAAATGTCAAAATTTTCACAAAAAGTAAAGGAGTTTATGGTAATTGATCCTTACGGGACAAGTTACCTGACCGTTGGCATCTATCATATAATTTGTAAAAGGTATGTTCATCTTTAAACAATGTGGCATAGTAGAAGTCGCTCTACAGAACTTTATAAGTTGTTCTTTTCACTCCAAAATGTCCTCCACACGCATACAAATGATAGAAGGCTAGGATCAAGGATGCTTCACTTTTAGGTACACACCTCTAGATGATTTGATCTGCACAGTGCCTCTAAAGATACAAGTCATCCCAAACATATTACTTCACTTCATTCCATAACTTATCCCTCTGAGCTGTTGAGAAACCAACAGGTAATTCATTAGTAACTAAAAAATTGATAATGTATGCATACCATGGTAGTGCCACATCAGTAGAAAATAATTACTTATTCAGAAATGTTTCTCACAGAGGGACATCATCTTCTTCCTTTATCAAACGGCTGAGATGGTCAGCCACCACGTTTTTCCCCCTTCTTATCTATGATCTCTATGCTGAATTATTGAAGGAGGAGAATCCATCTAATTAGGCTCAATTTTGCTTCCTTCTTCGTGACTAAGTATCGTCAATCTACACAGTCAAAACAAACAATTACTTTAGCCCTAAACAAATACAATCGAAATTTTTCTAAAGCAAAAACCATAGATAACAGTTCTTTTTCAGTGGTTGAATAATTAATTAAGCTGAGTTTAGAGTCAGAAGCATAGTAGATGACTTGCACAGCTTTTCCCACTCTTTGTCCTAGAATTTCTTTATTGCATAATCATTGGCATCACATGTGATCTCGAAGGGAAGGTTCTAATATGGTGGTTAAATCACCTGTAGGGATGTTAGAAGCTCTTTAAGTTTGTTGAAAGCTTCCTTACACTTTTCATTGAAATCAAATGAGAGATCTTGTTGTAAGAGCTTGCATAATGGTGTGACCATCTTCAAAAAGTTGTTAATGAACCTTCGATAAAAGCCTACATGCCTATGAAAAGAATGCACTTCCATCATGGTAGAGGGGTAAGGTAAAGAAGAAATAAGATTAACCTTAGATTTTTCTACCTTAATACCCTTAGCATATATAATATGGCCTAAAACTATGCCTTAATCCACCATAAAATGGCATTTCTCCCAATTCAACACAAAGTTAATTTCAATACATCGTTCCAAGATAATAGCAAGATTCTAAAGGCACTCATCAAAAGAAGAACTATATACACTAAAATCATCCATGAAAAACTCAATAATCTTCTCAACATGCTTAGAAAAATGATTACCATACATCTTTGGGGGATGTAATGGGTGCATTACATAATCCAAATGGAATCCTTCAATAAATAAATGTACCAAATTGGTATGTGAATGTGGTCTTCTCTTGATCTTTTGGTGCAATTGGGATATAAAGATAACCTAAAAAGCGATATAAAAAGTAATAATAATCATAGCCAGCCAATCTCTCAAACATCTTATCGATAAAGGGAAGAGGAAAGTGGTCTTTAAAAGTTACAGAATTTAACTTCCTATAGTCAATACATACTCGCCACCCTATTTGTATTCGGGTGGGAACCAACTCACCTTCTTGATTTGTCATAGCAATGATTCCAGAATTCTTTGAAACCACCTAGAGAGGGCTTACCACTTGTTGTCAGAGATTGGCTAAATAACACTAAAATCGAGAAGCTTCAGTACTTCCTTTTTCAAGACTTCCATCATCGAAGGATTCAACCTATGCTACGCTTACCTTATTAACTTTGCATCCTCCTCTAAAAAAATGTGATGAATGCATATGGATGGGTTTATCCCTTGGATATCTGTGATTGTCCACCCGAGGACCTTCTTATGCTCTCTTAGCATTCGAACCAACCTGTCTCTTAATTTGAAGTCAAGTTCGCTGAAATGATGATTGGGAGAGTTTGCTTATCTCCTAAATAGGCATACTTAAGGTGGTTAGGGAGTGGCTTTAGTTCCAATTCTAATGCATGTACGTTAAAAGGTAACAACTTCTGGTGAGATTAAGATAGTTTTATAGAAGCCAAATCATTCAAACTGTTTGACAGAAGCCAAATCATACCTTTTTAGAGAATTCTCTAATGATTCCAAAAACAACCGCCACTTCCATCAGCTCTTCTCCCATTTCAACATCAATGTTAACTTCTGCTTCCAATTCATCAATCAAAATTGTTCCTAAATGATCCTTGCAACTTAATTTAAACATTTTCTGTACCAAATGATCAATCAGATCAGCAGAAAAAACATAATGATCACTAGGAAGATGTTTCATGGCATCAAAAATATTAAAATAAATCCGTTCTCCTTCAAATTCCATTGTAAAGGTGCCCTCACGACATCTACCTCAATTTAGGCCATATTGAGAAACGATCTTCCCAATAAGATATGTATCAAATTTTACAAAGTGTCATCATTCATATCCATAATATAAAAATTGGCAGGAAACACTAGCTTATTCACTTGCCCCAAAACATCCTTAACCACACCATCAAGATAAGCATTAGTGCGGTCAACCAATTGTATGATCACACTTTTTTCTTTCAATGGACCCAAATTCAAAGAAGTTTAAATTGAGCAAGGCATCACATTAAATGAAGCTCCAAAATCCAACAAAGTTTTTTTGATCACTATTGTGTGTAATTTCTATTGATTTTGCTTGGATTCATATCTTAATTTTGGTTACAAATTCTTGCATTTTAATCTAAATGTAAGATGAATTAAGTGAAAATGGTCGTGAAGGTTGCATGAAGGTTGAAGGGAATGTTTTATAAATTTTTCATGGCAAATGAAAGGTAACGTAAATTTTGCGTAAAAAAAGTGGTGGCTAAAGTGTTAGTCATGATGGTGACTAAACTTGTTACCACCATGACAAGTCTAGTCACAATGACTTGACTTTTCACCATTGTGACAAGTTTAGTTTGACTCGCCACCACCGTGACAAGTGTTAGTCACAGTGGTGACTTAACATAGTCACCCCGTAAGGGCACTTGTCACAGTAGTGACTTAAATTATCATAGTGGTGACTTAACTTGTCACCACTGTGATAAGTGCCCTTATAGGGTGACAAACATAGTCACCCCTGTGACTACTCCTTTGCACTTACTTAAGTTTAAGTTGTGCATGTTGATAGCGTAACAACCTTACAAACCTAAACCTAGACTCTTGTTGTAAGCAGAAAGGAGTGAGAGGTAGAAAGGGGGCCAAACTAAGAGAGTTGGTAGGACACATACACACCACACAGACTTATTCAAGGGACAAAAGAAGATAGAGAGAAAGAAGTGGAGAAGAGAGTCAGAGAAATATAGTGGGGGCTAAGAAGAGAAAAAGAAGAAATACAATAGAGAGGTAGAAGTAGTGTGAGCAATTGAGCATTTGGGTGAGAACCAAGCAGAAACAGAAAGCGAGAGCCAATATAAAGAGCTTAAGAGTGGTAGGAGATCACTGCAACTCCCTCATCTGAACTCTTGTTTGCCCATTCTGTTTATTAATTCTCTATTGTGTTACTAAACTTACTCCTCTGTTAGTTGATAGACTCATACTTTGTTAACTTTTGATAGTTCATTTCGGTTATTTATTTAGTTTGTTGCTTTAATACTTCTCTTATATTGATAAAGATGGGATTTAAGTATTTGAATATGATGAATCTTGTTATTTTCATGATGGGTTGATCTCTTTTTCTTAAGGATTAATATAGCTATTTTAGTCAAATATGCATGATTGGGGGACTTTATTATTATCTTATGTTTCTATAGTTGATGACCTGAATGGATGTAATAGCATGAACAAACTTCCTGTCATTTTGGTATTAAACGAAAGATTAAGAGAAGAAGTTTAATATGGAACGAGAAACTATAGACATTTAGATTAAGAACTAGAAATATATTAACCAAAATGGTAAATAGTAGTCAGGTTTCCATAATCAATTCACATGATAACTTGTCGAACATGAAAGTTAGACTTATTTTATTATTCGAGTTGATCTTAGAACCCAACTGTTAATTTTGGTAAGACGATTACCCAATCATGCATAGGAGATTAAATTAGTAAAATTAATTCTTAAGATTTTTCCAATTCGATTAACCTATTCATTTTTGCTTCTTATTAAATTATTTGCTTCTCAGTTTGATTTTGTGATTTTATTTAAAGCCATCGCTCAACAATTCGGTGTCAAATGTTTAGGATTACATCTATTTTTATTTTTGTTCAAGGTTAATTTAAGTTGATCAATTTCACCTCTGTGGGACATGACCCTAGGCAATCAACTACAACTACCTCGTATACTTGTGAGTAGGATAGCCCAGGTGTTTTTAAAACTTATTTTGGGCACAACAATCACAGTGTTACCAAATTTGCAAGGAATGGTAAACATATTTGGATCCCAACATTTTGTAGGCATCTTCTTTCTAAATACCGCACTCATTCTCACCTATCATCACTTTTTCCTGACGACTCAGTTTTCTCTTATGTGTACACAATGTTGGATGTTGGGTAAGCTTTACAATTTATAGCCCCAAGTACCACAAGTGCATGGGTTGTGATTTGTAGCATGTGAAGTGTCGATCCCACGAGGAAGGTGAACTAATCTAATCCTAGGTTATCTAAGATAAGGAAATTAATAAAATCAAAATAAAATTACATAGAAAAGTAAATACGAAAAAAGTGATTATCAAGAAATTAATTCACAAGTTTAACATAAAAAGAAATTGAAATCGAGACAACATAAATTTCATAATGGAAATTAACCAAAAAGAATTACCAAATTATAAGAGAGGAGATTTTCCTTATCATCAATGCTAATCTAGTCATTTGTGTGTTATTGTCGTGTTAGTTCTAGACTATCGTAGGGTGAATTTCTCTCTCTCGAGTTATAATTACAACCATAAAGTATATACCTAAACATCCATGGACATTCAAGTACATAACCTATAATAATGGTATGTTAAAGCAAAAACAAATCCAATTTACACATTGCATCAATTAACTCAATTAAAAGTCACAAAAATTTAAAAATTTTCATTGCATTTATTCACAAAAGCTTACCCTGTATTTTTACAAACATTATACAAGTTCTAGAAAAAAACTACAAAATACAAATTACAACTCTTCTGATATCAGCTAACAGACCTTTGAGCCATAACTAGTCCAGAATGTTCCTCTAGTCCAGATTAAGAAACTAGGTCTCCTGTCTCGTACCTAAAAAGCCACATTGCAATTTTTTATGAGTTTTGCGAACTCAATGAGTGAACCATCATTGATGATTTCACCTAGGTCATATACATAAATCACATATTCCACAAATATTCATTCAGAACATGTAAATCCCAAATACTCACATTAACATGGCATAACATATAATCATACAATTCATATTGTCAAATAGTTCATTTTGATTTATCATTTATTTTAGCTTTGCAAATCATTCAATGAATTTAAATCATATATGAATATTATATGTATGAGACTCACATTTGTTCTTATTGTTGTAACTGATTGATTATCACATACTTATACAAATACTAGCCCATAAGGCTTAGTTATAACAGAATCACGAAGCATAGCTCTATGTGATGCTCGGTCTGAAATCTCATAGTTATTGTACCTAAGTTCGGCATTCAACTTGCATTAAGAATTCAAATATCATTTAGAATCCAAATTCACATAGAACACTTCTAATACACTTCCAATTATTAAACTCCTCGGACTTTAAGTCCGGAATCTAGAAACAAATCACAAACATTTAATATTTGGAAACTAAACAAATACAATCAATCCTAGGAAAATCATCTAGGATGACTCATAGTATGCTCCAATATGTTATTTCTTGGATGGTCCGGCAATGTCTAACTGTCGTCCAACGTGCTCCTCTATATCATACAAAAAATATTTACAAATATTACACTTTTGCACAAATGTATAAATATTTCCTTATTCACATCTATGTTTATCAAAAATGCCCAATGCATGTTTAATGACAAATCTAGGTACCTTATCAAATTCTTATCACCAAACCGTTCAGATATCAAAGCCCTTATAAATAGTTTACATTCCAAGAAGAGTCATGGTCGTTCACACAAAACTCACGACTGTGCAGTCCAAATTAATTTAGTCATGGGTGTGAGAACTTAACTCACGTCCGTGCATGTCCTAAGATCACGGGTGTGAGATCTTAACTCACGCCCATATATATCAAATGACCTTTTTTAGATTTCTCTAACAACATGCTTTTAGGTCAACTTGCATCAGCATTTTGATAACCTAAATGACACAATTAGTCAATTTGATTCAGTATTTCCAAAGTTATACTCAATTTACTTTGGACTGTTCTTAAAACATAACTGTACTCTATATTCAACTTCAAGTCAGATTTTGCAACTCTTAGTGACAGAATTAAAATTCTATCTCTTTAGACAATTTGTATTCCTATAGATCTAGTCCATTTAAAATCAAGAATCATTCCATTAGGAACCCTATAGTTAAAAATATTCTCAAAATATCGAAGTATGTTCAGTAAACTCATTCCAGTTATCATACTTCAACACAATCAACATTTTCATCTTAAATTCATCCATCAATCCATTTAAAATGGCTATCATTTTTTTCTTCAAGATAAATATCAATGTCTTCTGAATCTATTGGTTCAACAATCAGGTCATTTGGACATCGGGTGAAGAAGTTAGAGTAAAAATACCAAAGGATGTTTAGAAAAATAACTTTCAGAAAAATGATTGGAAGTCGCAATCGTGCAATTTCACCTTCGAGTTGCAATCGTGTGTCTGCACGATCACAAGATCACCAAATCATCTGCGAAATTGTAATCGTGCTTCCTTGATTCATGATTACAACTTCAGACATCCAAAAATAGTCCATTTCTTTCCCTCATCTCACTATCACAACTATTAACAACAAAGTCTTGATCATGCTGAAGCATGATCGGGCTTCCTCCCCTTCTTTACCGATTATTACTCTTCTTCTTCTTCTTCTTCTCCTTCCATTTTTCTTTCATTTACATATTTACACACTTCTGAATCATCTATACTAAATTTCTAACTCCAATACAAACTCTAAACAAATCAGATTCAAACTTACCATTCAAACACCAAAAATCTGAAACTTTATATTCACTTCCTCTCTCTACTATAATTTTCCAGAATTTTACTCTTACTTTAATCTTCTTCAATCATCACAAATAACGCTTAAACTAATTATTTTAACTAGAATTTTAGGTCATCAGTACAAAACAATTCAAAAACTCCAGATTAAACAAACATAAAAATCTCATTCTCATATTTGCAAATTCCAACTTTTGTATTTTGTTTCTGTTACTACTTCCATCTTATGCATTTTTTTCCATTTTTTTCTAACTCTTTCATTTCATCATAACAGCCTATTAATTCATCAACTCTATACTACGACCTCACCAAAACTTCATTTCATATTAGTAAACTCATCTAGTTTCATTTCTACAAATTCATGCATGAACAGTAAAATCAACATATTCGGATTCCTCTAAACCAAAATAAAGTTTTTATTTCTACATCAACTTTCTGGCACTTTTGCATATTCAAAACAGAACCTATTTCCTATTCCTATTTCATAAATCATTCATCTGATTCATTCATCACCGAACTACACTCCTCAAACATTTATGAATAAATTCATATGTAGAATCAACAACAGTAAAACATCTTCAAATTCAATTACTTGATCCAGCAACTAATTCTTGCAATAAAAGGGAATCAAATGTACAGAAAGCATAAAAATTCGCTATTCACTGTTGAGATTGTAATATAGAATACGTGTATACGTCACATGTCTTTCACGTGTTATTATTCACGTGAGCCAATTGTCACTAACTTATTCGGTCTACTTGTCACAATATAAGTAGTCCATTATTTCTAATCCAAAAATAATCCAAATTCTAAAAATTTCCTAAAATTCACAAAAAAATATGAAATAATCATAATATGCTCAAAATAAATTTTCACCACAAGTAATTCACAATTCACATCTTAATCACATTTATAACTCAATAAAAATCAAAAAATGTCAATGAATGTATGTTCAATCATATAAATATGCAATAATCAAAATTATCATGTATGTGCAAACATGTAAGTATTTACTAGTTTCTCATTAATTTCTCATAATTCACTATTCTTGCCTTAACATGAGTAACAGGATGTTTCAATTCTTCCCTCCTAACAAAAATTTCTTCCTCAAAATTCTTACTTGAGTGATCAAATAGGTAGGGGTACAAATTCCTCATATGCTCCTCTGTCTCCTATGTGGCTTCTTTACTCGAATGATTCTTCCAAAGGACTTTCACCAATGGGATCATCCGGTTCCTGAATTGCTTATTCTGATAGCCAATTATCTTAATTGGTTCTTCAATATAACTCAGATTATTAGAGACTTCAATCTCCTGAGTTGGTATCATATAAGTTAGATCTGACCAATATCGCCTAAGCATACTTACATGAAACACATTATGTATCTGAGCCATTTCAGAAGGTAAAGCTAACTTATACGTTAATGGTCCAATTCTTTCGATTATTTGATATAGAACAATATACCTCGGACTTAGCTTACCCTTCTTGCTGAACCTCAATACACCGCGCTAAGGTTATACTCTCAAAAATACTTTATCTCCCACCTGATATTCCATATCTCTCCTATGCTGATCCACGTAACTTTTCTGTCTATCTTGTGTTATTTTAATTATACTGCGGATCAATTTTACCTTATCAACAGTGTCTTGAATCAATTCTGGGCCTTTGATAATCCTTAGACCCTCTTCATCCCAACATAAAGGCGAACGATACTTTTTGTTATACAACGTCTCATATGGAGCCATACCAATACTGTTGTGATACTAATTATTATAGGCAAATTCAATCAAAGCTGCGTATTGGTCCCATTCTTCTTGAAAATCTAGAACACAAACTCTAAGCATATCCTCAACAGTCTTGATCGTCCTCTCACTCTGACCATCTATCTAAGGATAAAATGTTGTGCTGAAATTCAGCTTTGTACCTAAAGTTATCTATAAGCTACCCCAAAATCTCGAAGTAAATCTAGGATCCATGTCTGATACAATGGACACTGGAACCCCATTTAATCTCACAACTTCATTTATGTATCATCGAGATAACTGATCTAGCAAAAAATTTTCTCTTTCAGGCAAGAAATGAGTCGATTTGGTCAGTCTATCCATAATGATTTAAATGGTATCATGTTGTCTTAGAGTCCTCGGCAAACCCATAACAAAATCTGTAGTGATTCATTCCTATTTCCATTCTGAAATAGGCATCCAACTGGAGCCTAGTGCTCAGCCTTAACCTGTTGGCAAATTATACATTTAGAAACAAACTCCGCTACTTGCTTTTTCATTCTTGACTACCAATAATGTTGTTTCAACGTGTTATACATCTTGGTAGTATCAGGATACATAACAAAAACCGCTATATGAGCTTCCTCTAAAATCTCTTTCCTCAAATTATCAACATTAGGCACACATAATATGTGCTTTAACCATAATGTATCATTTCTAACTTTAAATTTAGAATCCAGCTTCACTTTCAACTTCTCACTTAACTTCACTAAGTTTGGATCTCTGTTCTGAGCCTCTTTGATTCTGTCGAGCAATACCAGTCTCAACTTCAATATAACTATCAATGTTACATTCTGCCTGACATTCAATTTAACGTTCAATGCTCTCAAATGAACTAGGTTTGGTAACCTCGATAACTGTACTTGTGCCACACTGCTATTGGACTTCTGACTTAACGCATCAGCTACCACATTAGTTTTACCAAATGATACTCAATTGTGTAATTGTAATCTTTCAACAATTCAGTCCACTACCTCTATCTCATATTTAACTCTTTTTCGCTCAACAGATATTTCAAAATTTTATGATCAGTAAATACCTAAAAAGTTTCACCATACAGTTAATGCCTCCAAATCTTCAAGGCAAATATTACTGCATTAAGTTCTAGATCATGTACTGGATAATTAAACTTATGAGATCTGTCTCGATGCGTATGCTATTACTTTACCATGTTGCATCAGTACACATCCTAAACCCTGGTGTGAAGCATTACTATACACAATATAACCTCCAGAGCCAGATGGAATAGCTAATACCGGTGCTATAGTTAACCGATGTTGTAGCTCCTAAAAACTCCCTAATACTCATCATTCCATCTGAAAGGCATATTCTTTCTTAGAAGTTTTGTCAAAAGGGTTGAAATCAGTGAAAACCCCTCGACAAACCTTCTATAATAGCCAATTAATCCAAGGAAACTTCGAATCTCAAACACATTCCTCAAAGCCTCCCACTTCATAACTGCTTCTATTTTCTTGACTGAATGCCCTGTCCAGACATAATGTGACCCAGAAATACTACTTGATCAAGCCAAAATTTGCACTTATTGAACTTAGCATATAATGGTTTCTCCCTCATTATCTGGAGAACCAATCTCAGATGTGCATGATGATCTTCTCTATACTTCAAGTACACCAAAATGTCATCAATAAAGACAATTACAAAACGATCCAAATAAGGTTGAAATACCTTAATCATTAAGGCCATAAAAGCTTTTCGGGAATTAGTCAATCCAAATGGCATCACCAAAAACTCGAAGTGCCCATATCTTATTCTAAATGTACTCTTTGGTACATCCGCCTCAGTTATTTTCAACTGATAAGACCCTGATCTCAAGTCTAGCTTTATGAACACTTGAGCTCCCTGTAATTGATCAAACAAATCATCGATCATAGGCAATGGATACTTGTTCTTAACTATTACTCGATTCAACTATCGATAACAAATACACAATCTAAGAGTTCCATCCTTCTTCTTCACAAACAATACTAGAGCTCCCCAAGGTGACACATTGGGTCGAATAAAACCTTTATCTAACAACTCCTGTAACTGGAACTTCAGTTTCACAGGTGCCATCCTATACGGAGGAGTTGATATAGGAGCAATACTTGGAACAACATCAATAGTAAACTTCGTCTCTCTTTTTGGTGGTAATCCCGGTAGTTCAGCAGGAAACACATCTAGAAATTCCCTAACAATAGGAATTTCTAAATGGTTTGTTCATCTCGGGTATCAACTACGTGAGCTAGATAAGCCTTCCATCCACCTCGGATCAATCTCAAGGCACTCATGCATGAAATTATTTGGGCTGGCATTACCTGACTAACTCCTCAAAACACCGCTCTCGATTGATTATGGGATTCAAGAACTACCTCCTTAGTATAATAATTCATCACTACCCTATGAGCAGTGAGCCAATCCAAGCCCAAGATAAGGTCTATCTCTCTCAACTGCAATATGATCAAATGAGCCTCTAACTCTACCTGATCAATCCAAACTAGGCACCTTTTATATACCACATCAATCACTGTTGTGCTACCTACTGGAGTACTTACCACTAAACCAATATTCAACATTTCTCTCTTACAATGTAATCTAGATGCCAGATGCAGTGTGATGAATAAATATGTAGATCCGGGATCTACCAATAAAAATGCTTCAAAATTAAAAAATTTAACACACCTACTACCACATCTGAGGAGTTCTGCACCTCTTGTCTGGTAATGGCATAAACCTTGGCTTAAGATTGTAGTTGATTACTCCATACATCAGTCTTGGCACTGGGCCCTACTGATTTGGTTCTGCCTCTACCTCTGCCTCTCTGTATGGCTATGTCAACTCTACTCTGCTGAACTGTTGTCTCAGACACTGCTCCTCTAACTCCAGACTGTGGTCATAACATCTCAGGACAATCTCTAATCACATGGTCTATAGAACCACAGAGAAAACAGGCTCTTATGAACCTCCAACATTCACCACTATGCTTTTTATCACAATGTTCACACTCAGGTAGCTGTTGTGACTAGTTGGAGGTCATTTGTCCTCTACCTCTCCCAGACTAAACAAATCTACCCCTTGATCGAGTCCAGATTGTCTCGATCTAGACTAGAATTGAGGCAATCTGTTCTAGCACTTTATGAAGCTTCTACCATAATTAGCCTGAGACTCATCCTACCACTTGCCTCTGACCTCCTATCTATACTCTCCCTGACCATCCTTGAACAACTGTTCAATTCTAATTGAGGTTGCTCGGAGTTCTGTAAAACTACCTAAATTAAAAATGGGTATCCTTTTTCTGATTTCCATGTTCAAATTGTCTTCAAACTATCTACATTTATCTTTCTCAGTTGGGATCATTGCAGTTGCATATCCCATTAACTCATTGAATTTTATGTTATACTCTTCCACTGTGAGTCTGCCTTGCTCCAGGTCCAAAAATTATTTCATCTTCTGATCCATATAAATCTTCGGCATATAATTCTCTCAGAATACCCTCAGAAAATCTTCCCAAGTCAAACTACAAGGTCTGGTGGTACTGCCCGGTACAGTCTTCCACCATTGGTATGCAGGACCTTGCAGTAATAAGACCGCATAATCAAATCTTTCATCTATCTCACAGTCCATCTAGTCGAACACTCTTTCCGTTCTTTCTAACCACCTTTCTGCCTTAGTCGGGTCTGTACTTTCATGGAAGTCAACAATCCCCTGCTTTCTCAATTTATTGTATATTCTTTCTCGCCTCACAGGAATTCTCGGAGGCATTTGAGCAAACTCAGGTACTATAGACTCTACATTGGCTCCTCAGGTACTGGAGACTCTACATTGGCTCCTACAAACTCCATGTTAGCTGACTCTCCAATTTGATCCCCTATGGAGGGTGACCTATAATAAACAAAAGTTGTGATCACTTTTTAAATCTCTCACTATTGATTATATTGTGTCCATGAAGATGTCAAATCATGCTCTGATACCAAAAATGTAACTTCCCACAACTATAAAGTATATACCTGAACATCCATGGACATTCAAGTACATAACCTATGATAATGGTATGTTAGAGCAAAAATAAAGCCAACTTACATATGGCATCAACTAACTCAATTAAAAGTCATCAAAATTTATAACCTTTCATTGCATTTATTCACAAAAGCTTACACTGTACTTTTACAAACTGTATACAAGTTCTAGAAAAAACTACACAATATAAATTACAACTCTTCTGATGTCAGCTAAGAGATCTCTGAGCCATAACTAGTCCAAAATGTTCCTCTAGTCTGGATTAAGATACTAGGACTCCTGTCTTATACCTGAAAAGTCACATTGCAATTTTTTATGAGTTTTGCGAACTCAATGAGCTAACCATCATTGATTATTTCACCCAGGTCATATACATAAATCACATATTCCATAAATATTCATTCAGAACATGTAAATTCCAAATACTCACATTAACATGGCATAACATATAATCATACAGTTCATATAGTCAAATAGTTCATATCGATTTATCATTTATTTTAGCTTTGCAAATTATTCAATCAATTTCAATCATATATGAATGTTATATGTATGAGACTCACATTCGTTCTTATTGTTGTGACTGAGTGCTTATCACATACTTATACAAATACTGGCCCATAGGGCTCTATCAGACCAGAATCACAGAGCATAGCTTTATGTGTAGAAATAGAAATCACAGAGTAAAGCTCTACATGCAAGCGCTTTCATACTGGCTACTCTGGTCACAACACCTTTATCTGAACATGCATTTTATGAAATGCATCAAATACAAAATATACCATGCATAATAATCATATATGATGCACGGTCAGAAATCTCATAGTCATCAGACCTAAGTCCAATATTCAACTTAGAACTCAAATATCATTCAGAATTCAAATTCACATAGAACACTTCCAATACATTCCCAAATATTAAACTTCTCGGACTTTAAGTCCGGAATCTATAAACAAATCACAAACATTTAATATTTGGAAGTTTAAAAAATACAATCAATCCTGGAAAAATCATCTAGGTTGACTCATAGTACACTCCAATATGCTATTGCCTGGATGGTCTGACAATGTCTGACAGTCGTCCAACATGCTCCTTTATATCATAGAAAACACATTTACAAATATTACACTTTTTCAACAATGTATAAATATTTCCTTATGCTCATCTATGTATATAAAAAATGCACAATTCAAGCTCAATGATAAATCCGAGTATCTTATCGAATTCTTATCACCAAATCATTAACATATCAAATCCCTCATAAACAATTTACATTCCAAGAAGATTCATGGTCGTGTAGACAAAACTCACAGATGTATAGCCCAAATTAATTCAGTCACAAGTGTGAGAACTTAACTCATGCTCGTGCATGTCCAAAGATCATGGGTGTGATATCTTAACTCACGCCCCTGCATATCAAATGACTTTTCAGATTTTTCTAACAACATACTTTTGGGTCAACTTTCATCATCATTTTGATAACGTAATTGACACAATTAGGCAATACTTTCATCCATTCAATTGTTCTCCAATTTCTTAACTTTCTAATGATACAAAGATAATTCTATTTGATTCAGTACTTCCAAAGTTATACTTAATTTACTTTGGACTATTCTTAAAACATAACTATACTCTATATTCAATATCAAGTCAAATTTTGCAACTCTTAATGATAGAATTAAAATTCAATATCTTCTGACAATTTGTATCCCTACGGCTCTAGTCCATTTCAAATTAAGAATCATTCCATTATAAAACCTATAGTTCAAAATATTCTCAAAATACCGAAGTATGTTCAATAAAATCATCCTAGTTATCATACTTCAACACAATCAACATTTTCATCTTAAATTAATCAATCAATCCATTTTAAATGGCTATCATTTTTAGTGGAGATGAATATCAATGTTTTATGAATCTATTGGTTCAATAATTAGGTCATTTGGACATCGGGTGAAGAAGTTATAGCAAAAATACCGAAGAATGTTTAGAAAAATATCTTTCAGAAAAATGATTGTAAGTTGGGATCATGCATTTTCACGATCGCGAGTTTCACCTTCGAGTCGTGATCGTGCGTCTGTACGATTGTGAGATCACCAACTCTCCTACGAAGTCACAATCGCAAGATCACACCTTGAGTCATGATCGTGACTTCAGACATCCAAAAATAGTTAATTTCTTTACCTCATCTCACGATCGCAACTAATAACAGCGAAGTTGTGATCGTGCTTCCTCTTATTCACCGATTATTAATCTTCTTATTCTTCTTCTCCTTCCATTTTTCTTTCATTTCTAGATTTACAAAATTCTAAATCATGTATACTACATTTCTAACTCCAATACAAACTCTAAACAAATCAAATTCAAACTTACCAGTCAAACACCAAAAATTCGAAACTTTATATTCACTTCCTCTCTTTACTATAATTTTCCAAAATTTTACTCTTACTTCAGTCTTCTTCAATCATCACAAATAACACTTAAACTAATTCTTTTAACTAGATTTTTAACTCATTAGTACAAAACAATTCAAAAACTCCAGATTAAACACAAAAATAAAAATCCCATTCTTATATTTGCAAAGTCTAACTTCTGTATTTTGTTTCTCTTACTACTTCCATCTGATGCATTTTTTTCTTTTTTTTATAACTCTTTCATTTCATCATAACAACTTATCAATTCATCAACTCTATATTACGACCCCACCAAAACTTCATTTCATATCAGTAAACTCATTTACATTCATTTCCAAAAATTCATGCATGAACAATAAAATCAACATATTTGGATTCCTCTAAACCAAAACAGAGTTTTTATTTCTACATCAACTTTCCAGCACTTTTGCATATTTAAAACAAAACCTATTTCCTATTCCTATTTGACAAATCATTCATCTAATTCATTCATCACCAAACTACACTCCTCAAACACTCATGAATAAATTCATATGCAGAATCAACAATAGTAAAACGTCTTCAAATTCACTTACTTGATCCAACAATTAATTCCTGAAATAAGAGGGAATCAAGTGTACAGAAGGCATAACAATTCACTATTCGGTGCTGAGTGTTTCTTCACAGTGAAGAACATTAGCTACATTAAACTTCCCTTACTCAAAACATCAGAATATGTGTATACGTTGCATGTCTTTCATGTGTCACTATTCACGTGAGCCAATTGTCACTAGCTTATTCAGTCTACGTGTCACAATATAAGTGGTCCATTATTTCTAGTCCAAAATACTCCAAATTCTAAAAATTTCCTAAAATTTACCAAAAATTCTTAAATAATCATAATATGCTTCAAATAAATTTTCTCCACAAATAATTCACAATTCACATCTTAATCTCATTTATAACTCAATAAAACCTAGAAAATGTTAATGAATGCATGTTCAATCATATACATGTGAAATAATCAAAATTATCATGAGTGCAAAATTGTGCAAAGCATGATATGTGTCTACTAGTTTCTCATTAATTTCTCATAATTCACTATTCTTGCCTTAATATGAGTAACAAGATGTTACAATAATCATTAAATTGTAAATCATAAACCCTAACTGAATTATGAAATTTGCAATTTCTCGATTAACAAAATACCTACAACTCTAATTAGATCTTAAGCCCTCTAATAAACTATCGGGTCTCACATATAATCCCTTTCCTCACAATAATCGATATAATTAATCACATGGTCTATTGAATCATTTAACTCTCATTAATCTAACCCAATCATTTTTATTCATTTCACCCTCTCGGTTTATTACCGAAATATGCAAGTCCTGTAATTAATCACAACACCCAATCAAAATAACACAAAAATGCTATATTAACATTGAATCAAGGTAAAATTCTAAAGGAAAAGTTAAAACATCATCAATAATCCAAGATTCATCATCATACAATCCATCATCATTTCATACATTAATTGAATGAAAATAAAGATAGAAAGGAGAGAGGACTTAGATTGGCTAACCTGGGAAGGCAGTAGCATCGAAAGACTCGCTTCCTCTCTACTATTCTTCCACTTCTCTCTCTTCTTCTTCTCTCACTTGAAGCTTTCCCAAAATGAAAGAAGTGGAGGCTCCTTTTTGTCTCTTCTTTTTCTTTTTATAGTCTTTTCTAATTAGGGAAACTCTAGGGCTTTTCTTGTGCTTCAAAGGTCTTAAATGTCCCAAAAAAATGAATTTTAAAAGGTTGGGGTGCACTGTCTGTCGCACAGGCCACGATTGTGGCACCTTGTTTCCCCTTCTGTCACAATTGTGGTCCCTTGCACCTACTTCTCTCATAATCATGGCTTATTTTCCACAATCATAAGCCTAGGTTTGACTTTGTATCTTCTCCAAATCTCCTCCATTCTTTTATATTTTCCTTGAAACACTAGTAAACACGTAACAATACCTTAAAATATAAAATTGAAGCTCAAATGCTTGCTCTAAGCTATAAAATATACAAAACACAACTACTTAACTAATTAATACAATTCTAAGCTAAACACACACCAACCTATTAAATTTAACCACTAAATGCATTCTAAACTAACCAAACTCATTAACCATTTTCTTGAGATTCACACTCATTTCTCTTCATGGAACAAGAAGGTGATGGATTAAAGTAAGAGGAGATAAGAAAATGCCAAGAGGAATGAAGAATAGCAAAGTCATGGCCATGAGATGTATCTCTCGACCATGACAAATTAGCCATGGTTGTAAGATTGTTATAGGCCCTATGACACCATAGCTCACGGTTGTGAGCCTCCTATAGAAGCTAGGCATGGCCATGATATTCCAATTTATGCTTGTGACTTTTTGGCAACTCGCCCAAAAACCTTGTTTTCACTATAAATACATTATGTTAGATGGTAGAAATGATTCATTCTTCACATTTCTGGGTTTTAGGAGAAGGAAAGACAATAGTAGCTATTTCTTAAGGAACTATGGAGAAGATGGAGGGCTAAACTTTCTAACATTGGTTCGAAGGTGAAATCGACACCTTGAGTCATTGTTAAGCATACATTTCCATTGTTTAATTCTAAACCTCTCCTTTCAAATTGTTATTGTTGTCCAATGTTGATTGACTTGGGTCTTGTAAAGATGATCTTAATATGTTCATTGGATTTTTTATTATGAACCCGTTGCTATAATCTTAAATATAATATGTAATTGTTGTGTTTGAGATTCGTTAGTAGCCATTAATGGCTTTGAATCATTAGGAACAATGTAACTTAGGTTAGATAGCCCGAGCTTATGAGGTTACTTGTAACACCCCACTCTCACAGGACATGTACCTTACATCCTAAGTGATATCCGAGTACAAAGCCCACAAGAGCGGCATGCTAAAATAGTCATTGGTTAAAACTCATTGCAAATTGCTTTAAACAGATATATGTGGAAAATTAATAATCAATTTTGATCCAACTCATTTATAAACAATTTCAGTCATAAAAATTACAATCATTATTGAACTCATCAGAGTTTCAGTACTCACTTGGGCCCATTACAGAATAAAACTCTTGCAATCGTAAAGTCATTTCATTACCAAATCATAAACATACACTTTATACAATTCTTGCGAAACATAATTCAAAAAAACAAAATTCACTGAAGAGATATGCAGGTGCACACTGATCCCCCCGACCTGGAACTCTTACTCGAAAACTCTCTGGAGTTCTTTACTAAACCCTGAAAGGCATGTTGCCATTTTTGATGAGTTTTGTGAACTCAGTTGAGTAACCATCCTCGATGGTTCACTCATATAACAAAATTCAATCATTATATAATCACACAATTCATATAGTCAAATAGTTCATATCAATTTATCATTACATTTTAGCTTTACAAATCATTCAATGAATTTCAATCTTATGTGAATGTTATATGCATGAGACTCACACTCATTTTTATTATTATGACTGAGAGCCTATCACATACATATACAAATACTGGCCTACTAGGCTCAGCTAAAACAAAATCACAGAGCATAGCCCTACGTGCAAAAACAGTAATCACAGAGCAAAGTTCTACGTGTAAGCGCTTTCATACTGGCTACTTAGGTGACAACGCCTTTATCTTAGCATGCATTTATGAAATGCATCAAATACAAAATTAAGTCATGTTTAGCAAACATTCATAATTCACAATCAGAATCTCATAGTCATCGAACCTAAGTCCAGCATTCAAGTTTCATTGAGAATTCAAATATCATTTAGAGGTCATCGGACATAAATCCGGCATTCAACTTTCGAGTTAAGAATCAAAATATTCAAGTAGGTAGTCCCATTCATTTACAAGTAGCACTTCCAATGATATTCTCGTGCATCGAACACCTCAGACAATTATTGTCTGGAATTTAGTACACATTCATTAATATCAAATTCAATTCAGTAATAAACAAAACAAATCAAGGTGAGACAATTTTAGGTTACTCACAGTACACTCCAATATGCAATTGCCTGGATAGTCTAGCAATAACCAACTAGCATTTAATGTACTCCTTTATATCATACAAAACACATTTATATATATCATAATTTTGCACAAATGTATAGGTCTTTCTTTATGCACATCAATGTATAAACAATATGCACAATGCATGTTCAATGACAATTCCAAGTATCTGATCGATATTTTGTCACCATATCATTCAGATAGCGAAACCCTCATTAATATAATTTGTACTTAGGGTTTGGACCATAATAAAACAATGTGAAATAATTTCATAACCCAATTGATCATTTCAGATTTTTTTCTCATAATATGCTTTCAGGTTAACTTTATATAATTATTCTGATAAGGTAACTGACAAAATTAGGCAAAACTTCCTTATGGAAAGTTGTTCTCCAATGTTTTAAATTTCTAATGATAACAAGATCATTTGATTTGGTTCATTATTCTATGAGTTATGTTCAAAATACCACAGACTATGTACATCTGAAATTTTGGCTAATGCATGATCATGCATTCAAGTTGTACACCTCATATATCTCAATTCAAGTGTCCACAAATTACAAACTTTAAACCAATTTAAAGATAAGATAATAAGCTACAACTTTGATGAAGATACCTCAGTCTAATTTGGCCTACATCAATACAGTTTATTCAATAACAACAGGACCTGATTTCTGTCCTTGGTAGTGCTCAATTTCAAGACCCTTAAGGACAGAATTCAAATTCAATTTCTTCTTAACATTTGTAAAAAAATGTCTCTATTCAATTTAAATCAAGAATAATTTCATCTTTAAATCTACATATCAAAATATAGCTAAAATACTAAGGCATGTTTAGTAAAAACATTCCAATTATCAAATTTCTGCACACCTCAGCATTTTCATCCTAATTCATCATCATCTATTCTCTATTATAACATTCCATAAACACTAATCTTTTACTTACCTTTTTTGTTCTAATCCCATCCCAAAATTCACTCTAAATCAGTGCTCCAAACCTGAAGAAGCATCACATATTTAAGGTGGAACTTGAAAGGATTTCAGCTAAGACAATAAGACAACTATATTCTAATTGTCTACTTAATTTTGTAAGGGTGAAGCACGAATTTTGGTGCAACAATCAGACATGAACATAAACAAATATAGGGAGGTGAAAGGAAGAGTATTTAGGTGGTGTGTGAGAGGAAGCAAGCAGAGAAATGACCATAGTTGGAGTTGCTCCTATTGAAACTTACACCTAAGGTGATAGGTGTCAACTAAAGGAATGGCCATATGCCTTATGGCATGTTCAGCACTTATCAAACATAGGTGCGGCCAAATGTCTCCAATTAACTATGTCACTTGTACATTAATCAAATATGCCATTTTTCATCAAGTTACCAGCCCATTTTTCACACAATGATTGACCCATTTGTCCATCAATTCTTAGTCCATTTGTCACCAATTTAACTATGCCAAATGTAACTCAATTATAGGCTAAATCATCTAACTTTTTCATGTATCAATTTATCCTACCACTTGGCATTTGTCCTAGTCCAAATGTACCTCAAATTCATCAAAAATTCCAAAATAATGCTAATGGTGTCCAAGTAAATTTTTAACGCAAATAAGTCACAATTCACATTGTAATCACATTTATAAATCAATTATACCCAAAAAATATCAATGAATGCATATACAATCATATTCATGTGCAAAAATGTGCATGTCATATTTAACTAAAGCTTGATGTGCATTTCCTAATTTCTCAGTACTTTCTCATAAATCACAATTCTAGCCGTAACATGGGAAACGAGGTATTACAATTCTCCCCTCTTAACAAAAAATTTCCTCCTTGAAATTCTTACCTGAATAGTCGAATAAGTAGGAGTACTGATTCCTCATATGCTCCTCCATTTTCCATGTGGCTTCCTCACTCAAATAATTCTTGTCCGCTTGACTATAGTCAATGGAATCAATCGGATTTCCAATTACTTATCCAAATATCACACTATCTTCTCTATTTCCTCAATATATTTCAGATTACTCAAAATTCGCATTTCCTATGCCGATAATAAATCTTAGTCAAATCATATCAATATTTCTTAGCATACTCACATATCACACTTTATGTATTTTAAACATCTTTGTTGGTGTTACAAATTCATATGCTATGGTCCTATTTTTACAATAATTGCAGGTGGACCAATTTACGTCAGCTTAGCTTATACTTTTTTCCTAAACTGAGAACACCTTAGCAAGGTGACACTCTCTGAAACAATTCATCGATTGCTTGATAATTCACATGTCGTTAGTGTTAATACACTTAATTCATGTGTCTATCTCACTTTATTCTAGATCTTCGGTGTTGATCCACCTAATTCATTTGTCTTTCTTAAGTCACTTAATTTCTAATACACATCAATTTCACTTATCATCAACATCTCCCACCAATTCTGGCCTTAAATTATTTTTAGGCCTTATTCATCCAAACATAAAGGCAGTCGACTCTTTCTGTCGTATAACACCTCATATGATATTCTAATGATATCACTATGATATTGATTATTATGCTTAAGGTCAATTACTAAACTTTGACCACATGTTCCTATGAACTCCATAATATAAGCTTTAAACATATTTCCAAGAGTTAAGATTGTTGGCAACAATTACATATAGTCACTCTTTTTTTTTAACATCTATAGCCATCAAACATTATTTCATCATATTCCTACTAAGATGTATAGCATAAGTTGTTGTTTATGCTTTCTCTAATAATCTTTTACTCAATCATCTTCATTTGTACATAAACTTCATATAACAAACACAAGGTATCAATTTCCTATTCAAACTCAAAATTTGATTTTATTATCAATTTTTAATTTCCTCAATAAGATTCATAATTTCTGACTCCTTAATTTGGGCTTTGCTAATCTTTTCATGCGAAACTGATTTTAAAATTGTTAGCTAATAGTACTTTGATTTGCCCAAAAGTTAACTCAATATTCTACGCTTTTCAATGCACCAGATTTAGTAACCATATTATTTGAATTTGTGCCATTCCTTTATTGAATTTTCTATTCAAGTGTCAGATATGTACACTGGTTTTACCAAGATAGTGCTTATTTGTACAATCATAGTCTTTCAATACTTCTATCCATTGTCTCAGTGTCGTATAAAATTCTTTCAAACTCACTAAATACCTCAAACTTTATTGATCTTTATATTTATATAAACTATCTGAAATGTCTCACTGTACATATAGTGTCTCCAAGCTGCTAAAGCAATGGCAATTTCAAAAAATTTCAAATCATGTATCAAATATTCAACTCATGAGATTTTATTTGTCTCTACGCATACAAAATCAGTTTATTATATTGCAACAAAGTGCATCTTAATATCTAATGTGAGACATCGCTGTATATTACAAAATCTCCAAATTAGTTATTATTTGTTGCGATCGAGTGCTTTTTAGATACAAAATACAGATACTGGCCATTAGGCTCAGTCGGAAACAAAAATCATGAAGCAAAGCTCTATGTATAGAATTCTGAGCTTAAAGTGCTTTTAGACAAGCTACTTTAATCACAACACCTTTATTTGAACAGACATTATATGCAATGCTTCATATAACAGAATATGCCATATGTAGCTTTTACTTTAATGCACAGACAAAATTTCATATTCATTCAAAACCGCAGATTTCTTTAAGTAATCAAAATATTCTTTTCAACTTTTCAAATACCATTTATGATCATAGTCACTATTTAATTCAAGCAAAATTGGATCACGTCATCCTTCAGAGCCATAATAATGTTGGGGGGCATTGTTAATTCAAACAAATATTGCCAAAACTCTATATACTCATAATTAGTTCCCGTAATTCCTTAAGTAATCAATTCCTCAATGAAGTAATATTATCTCATGTTATTTTCGGTTTTCCCTGATTGTCTCATTTTCTCGAATAATTTTCTACATTCATTCGACTTCCTCTGATTACCTATTGATTTATTGCAATGTTGAACCATTCTTACTAGTTTCTCCCCTCATTTCAATTTATTCACAATCTTAAATTCTTGTGTTGGCAACACATTCATCAAATCAAATTTATATTCCCTAAACATATTTGCATAATGTAATGGGGGCCTAAGTTCTCCTCACATTAGCAAGAGTGTCGCCTCAATTTCGAAAATCCAATCACATAGTTGGATACTTTACATGAAACAAAATGTATACATTCTCAGTAGCATATTCTACATCTTATACTTCAGTCTTTGTTAGGAATAGAACTCCAATATTCACTTTTAATTACTTCCATTTTTGTTCATTCTTAAAAGTAAACCATCTAGTTTACTTAACCTTATTCGGTATAATTTTTCTTCTAAAGAAGATTTATTGCTACTATCAACTATATTGTTCATCTAATCCTTATCAATCAATTATTCCCATCATTGCTTATTAGACATTCTTAGTACCTTAAAAAGATCAATTTCAACTATTCATCATATCTCAATAAGATCAATTTATATCATAAATTATATGATCAGAATATCTTTAATAATAAGGCTCAGTGAAGCATTAAACAGATCCATTACTTTTATGCCTTGGTATATACCATCAAAATCATTACATCTTATCTAGAGATGTATTTAAGACAATT
>JAOQMP010000003.1:18705639-18728146 GCA_027563575.1 Erythroxylum pedicellare | reverse complement strand
TAGTTTATACTTAGGTTTATGCCTCACCAAAACCATTAAATCTTCATTCCTTTCTCATTGAATCACTTTAAAAAATTTTTCCAAGAAACCCCTTTCGGGTCTACTGTTCATGTTTAATTAAAAGGTGAAACTGATATAATTTGGGCATACTCTCTTCTAGAAAAGTGTTCCTCTATGTCTTATCTTTCCATTGACATAAAAATCACTCAACTTGGTTCAGTAATTTGGAAAATATACCTCAAACATTATCGGGTTATCCATATTCAAATATAGTATACTATGCACAATTTCCATCCAGAAATTAAACATCTTAGACTGAATCACAATTCGGCACTTTCATATAATTTATAGTCTTATGTCTCTAGTTTACTTAAAAGTAAAAATCATCTCATTTGGAATCCTATAGATCAAGATATAATTAAAATACTGAAGTATGTTCAGTGAAAGAACACCAGTTCATATTATTTAAGAGCACACTCACTATACCCGTCCCTTGTTTTTCACTCAATCTTTCTCAATTCATTTCATAATGCTACCAATTTTTATTTAGAGGTATAAAAATGTCTTATTAATCTAATGGTTTAAGAAACAAGTCATTTGGAGGTCTAGATAAGAACTTATGGTTAAAAGAAGCAAGACTGTTCAGTAAAAGACAAAATCTCAAATGCACGATCGGGCATTTGCACGACAATGCAAATTTCTCTTCAACTCCAAAGTTGATGTTGTGCAAAATTTTTTGGCTAACCTTCAATGTCACCATCGTGCTTTTACACGATGGTGCTTTTGGTCTATAATCTTACAAGTCACCATCGTGTCTTCTTCTTCACCGACATCTCAACTTCTAAACTCCATAACTTTTGATCCAGAACTCCAAAATTTACATATTTTATATCAATGAAAAGATAAAAGAAAGATATAAAACTTTTATGAAGATAATTTTATCAACATTTGCGTAGATAAACACAGAAAAATCATAGAAGTTTCATATCGAAAATCTAACTCTCCACTGTTCATTCTCAGAAAATTTCCAGACTTCCACTTTCCAAAATCCAACACTTCAATTTTTATTTTAGTCATTTCCACTCCATTTCAATCAACTCATTCACCATAATTTCACAGTACCCTGAAATATACAAGTTTACTAAAAAATCTCAAAATCATCAATAACCACATATCAATTATTCACTCTTTATATTCTGAATTTTACATTCTCTGCACTTTCTTAACTCTCTTCCTTTAACTATCATTTTTACAATCTTTCTAACTTCAGACCATCATCTTTTAATTGTTTTTCAACTCGAAAACCATTCTTTTGGTTATCTCTAAACACTCACATATTCATGTACACTCATATAAATATATACATATTCACAGTAAAGAGAAACACAGTATATCATAATGTCATCCTTTTTACATTCTCAACTTTCATTTAAACACTTATTCTCATCTCAAACCATCACTTTACAATTACTCTTCAACTCAAACATCATTTTCTTGATCATCCCTAAAGCTTCCATCTACTCACGTATACACATGCATATATATTTACATGCACAGTGAAGAAAAATCGAAAAAAAAGTATATCACCTTTTCACACGTTAATTTTCTATTTATACACCGTTTCATTTCCATTTCAACTCTAAAAACCATTTCCACATCACCTGATCACTAGAAATCCACCAAAACTAAATTAACACTATAACCAAAATTTTCATCTCACCCACACTGTTCATGAATATATACATATATATATACGTAAATGCAATGATCCATGCAACTAACAATAATTCATCAAATTATTTCATGAATCCACAACTCTAAAGGATTTATTCAACACTTACTTGCTGAGCTTCAATGACTTCAAATCACATTTAACCCTAGCTTCCTTCTCTTACACGTACATCATCAATCAAAGGTAATAGGGCTAGGCCTTTAGTGACAAAAAGAAGAAGACAATAAATCTTGAATGAGCAAAGTGAAAAAGTTGAACAAAAGTCAATATGGTGAGGGTGAGAGCGAGGTGTCGTGAGTGAAGAAGAAAGCACATAAAGAAAATGGAGAAATGAAGCATGTCTCATAGAAGACAAGTGAAAGACCATAATGTAGGTCTTTCACTTAATGAATTTCAAAATTTAACTAGTGTCACTTGCCACATGTCACTTTCTTATGGTCTTTCTTTGGTCTTTTATTAGGCTAGTCCCTTTGTGTCCTAATTCTAATCCAATTGACTCCCAATTTTCAATGACATTTGTCATTAAATCCATATGTCATTTATCAAAATTTTCAATTGCAAGTTAACAGTAAATTCTACTACCATTTGTCATTTGTCTTGCCACTTGGCATTTTTCCTAGTCCAAAAATTTCCTGAATTTTCAAAAATTTTCCTAAAATTCACCAAAAATTCAAAAATCACTAAACACACTTCCCGATTAATTTTTCAGTACACATAAACCACAATTTTCAATAAAAACACCTTTATAAACAATTATACCCGGAATGTCCATAAATGCATGTACAGTCATTTTCGTGTGCAAATATCACTATTCATATGCGTATATACTAACAATATGCATGAGCATGAAATGCATTTTTCTTAGTCTCTCTCTCTTTGATCTCACATGAGCCATATTGTAGGGTTCTAACCCTTAATATGAGAATGAGATGTTACATTTTAACTTCAAAACTAGTTTAACACTATCTAATAATATTTTGGTCATTAAATCCACAAAAAATTAACAAATACGGTATATCCCAAATTTTCTCACTCACTTTCTAGCAAATATGAATATCACTGTTTCCTAACCACTTTACAGTGAACTCACGATGCATGCTTTAGCTCATACAAAAATACATAATCATAAAGAGCTTACTTGTTTGAAGTTTCAACATTTGTAGCAATCACGTGAACCCTAATCCCTCATGTGACCACGTACATCAACTTGAAATTTGATAGGGGGTTCGGTTTTTATTAGGGTAGAAGAAAGAAATAACAAAGAGGAAGTGGTAGTGAAAAGGGAAAAGGGAAAACCAAGATTTTATTATGGTGGAGATTTGATGAGAAACTCTGTGTTTAAGAAAAACTAGGGAAAGAAGCTTCAAGAAGGATAAAGACAAGGACAACAGCTTGCCTTTCAAGGGTAATAAAAATCTTAACTTTAGCTACGACACCTGTCCATTTCTTATCCACTTCCCTTCATTAAGACTTACTTAAGTATAATTTATACTTAAGTTTAAAACTCAATAATACCACTGCAATCACAAGTTATAATCCATTAAATCATTTTCAGAATTTTTTCCATAAACATAGCATCTCGGGTCAACTTTGCATGTTCTTTCTGTCAATACTAAAGTTATTTTGCAACACTTTCTTCTAGAAACATATTCCCCTATGTCTTACGTCTCCATTGACACCAAAATCATTCAATTTGGTTCAGTGATTTGAAAGATATACTTCGAACATTTTTGGACTGCTCTTATCCAAAACAGTATACTATATACAACTTCCAGGCAGAAATTGAACATCATAGAGACGGAATCACAATTCGACATTTTCATATGATTTGTATCCCTATTTCTCTAGTTTTCTCCAAATCAAAAATCAACTCATTTTGAATCCTAAAGTTACAAATAAAATCAAAATACTGAAGTGTGTTCAGTAAGATACTCCTATTCACACTGTTCCAACAGATTCCCACACTTTCATTTGATCAAACTTTTTCAATTCGATTCATAATTCTAACAATTTCTGTGGAGAGATAGAAAAATGTGTTATGAATCTATTGGTTGAAGAATCGGCCCAATTGGAGGTCGGACGACAAGGCTGTGGTTGAAAGAATCAAATAAGACTCTGTCCTCAATCATATTGAACCTTTTTCTTTTAGGGAAACTAGTATAACTTTCGCTATAGGTATCATATCAAGGTCATTCTTAGATATTTCAAAATAGTACTTATAGGTCTATAACTTTTATGAAGACCTTGAAGATAAATTCTATCATCTAAAGGGTCAAATTTGGACCAGACAATACAAAATGAACAATACACAGAAGCTGTTTTACAATTAGTATAAATTTCTCTAAAGATATTGGATTGAGGTGTTATTTAGTTAGTCTTGAAGAGAACTTCAAGATTTACAACTTTCATGAAGACCTTGAAGGAAAATTCTATCATCTAGAGAGTCAAATTTGGACCATACAATACAAAATGAACAGTACATAAATGCTATTTTTACAATTAGCATAACTTTCTCTAGAGATATCGGATTGAGGTATTCCTTAGATGGTCTTGAAGAGGACTTCAAGATATACAACTTTTATGAAAAACATGAAGGAAAATTGTATCTTTTAAAAAGACAAATTTGGACCAGACGATACAAAATGAAGAGTACACCAGACAATATGACGTCCTCATAAGACGAAGCGTCCTCACAAGATAATATGTCCTCACAAAATGAAGCGTTCTCACAAGGCAATACGTCCTCACAAGATGATAATTCCTCATAAGATGAAGCGTCCTCATGAGACGATATGTCATCACCAGACTTTATGTTTTCACCAGACAATACGTCCTCACTAGATGATAAATGATACAAACTATACAATTTCCAGCCAGAAATTGAACATAATAGAGACAGAATCACAATTAGACCTTTTCATATGATTTGTAGCCCTATTTCTCTAGTTTGCTCCAAATTAAAAATCATCTCGTTTTGAATCATACAGATCCAAATAAAATCAAAATACTGAAGTGTATTCAGTAAGATATTTCTATTCACACTGTTCCAACAGATTCCCACACTTTCATTTGATCAACCTTTTTCAATTCAATTCAGAATACTACTAATTTTTGTGGAGAGATAGAAAAATGTGTTAGGAATCTATTGATCTAAGAATCACTCCAATTTGAGGTTGGATGATAAGGTTATGGCTGATAGAATCAAACAAGGTTCTGTCCTCAATCATATTGAACCTTTTTCTTTTGAGGCAACTAACATAACTTTCGCTATAGGTATCGGATCAAGGTCATTCTTAGATGGTTCAAAAGAGGACTTATAGTTATATAACTTTCATGAAGATCTTGAAGAAAAACTCTAGCATCTAGAGGGTCAAATTTGGACCAGACGATACAAAATGAACAGTACACAGAAGCTGTTTTACAATTGGCATAACTTTCTCTAGAGATATTAGATTGAGGTGTTCTTTAGATGGTCTTGAAGAGGAATTCCCTTATAAGGAAAATAAATTTTGACTCCAATATCCAAAAATTTCATACTATATACCGTGGGAAAGTTAGAAAGTTAAACTACACTTTCTAGAAGACAACTTGGTTAAAATATGCCTAAATCAATACGTTAAATTCATGGAAGTTCATATCGAAGATTCAACTCTCAACTATTCATTCCTAGAAAATTTCAAGACTTCCATTTTTTAAGATCCAACACTTCAAATTTTTATTTCTAGTCCTTCTACTCCATTTCATTTAACTTATTCACTATAACCACAATTCTCAATCTACCATCTAAAATTATTCAACATCGAATCCACAAATTTTCAACTAATCCCATGACAATTCAATATACCCGGAATATCAATGAGTGCATGTGCAATTATTTCCATGTGTGCAAAAATTCAAATCTACATGCATGTATGCTAACATTTTGTTGAGCATGAAATGCAAATTTTATAACTCTCATATTGCTATTTTCTCCATTATTGAAATCTAAATTCTAACCCTTAATATGGAGACGGGATGGTACAGGCACATTCTTGGAAAAAATTTTTTCATAAACATGAGATATTTCGAAAACCATTTCTGAAAACATGATTTCATAAACATGTATCTTTTCACAAAAATTCATTTTCAAAGTCTTTTCACAATTCATCAACACAATTCATATATCAAACATATAGAACATTCTCAATTCATTCAAGAAACAAATAAATGCTACATTTATGATGCAATTGAAATCATTAAACTTCCTTGATTCAAAGAAAATATTTAGTGGCTTATTTACTCTATTATAAACATATACCCACCTTGATTTCCTTGCTTAAAACTTTGCTCAAAAATACCTCTACTCTTGCTCCTCTTGCCTTTCTTGATTCCCTTTATCAAAGACAAAATTTCCATTCAATAGGGATCCAAATTCGAGAACCCACAAGACATATTCACTAAAATTGAACCTAGAGTTCTTAAAATCATACATTTCTTAAGCTTTAAAAACCAAAACCCTTTCAAAAATCCAATAGATTAAAATCAAACTTACCTTGAATCTTCACCAAATAGTGAGATTATTGGCTCTAAAGAAAGCTCTTCCCTTCCTCTTTCTTTTTCTCTTCTTGAGTAACCTCAAACTCTCTCTTTAAGACTAAGAAAAGATAAAACCTAGCTCAAAACTCCATTCTTTTCTCTTGTCTTGGTAATAAGAAGGTACGTAATTGAAAACTACATATTTGTTATGTTATGTCCTACAACTAATCGATTGGTTATAGTTTAGTGATAAAATAATTTAAAGGCATTTTTTATCTTGTACATGTTTAGATATATATGACAAAATTTATGAGATAATTATACACTACAAATGAAATTATAATACGATTATAATTATAAAATTTATATTGTATTTATATATTATCTTTAAATTGTTCCTAGGCATCGTTCTATTAAGACTGAACGTTAATAGAACATAAAAAGGTTAACACACGTTATGTTTTTCCTTATGAACGAAATACTGGATCTTATAAACTAAAGTATGGAGATATTTAAACAAACGTGTGGGTGCTTATTATAGAACAAGTTCACAAAACTAACAAGTTCATCGAAACCCCTCTTCTCTCTTCTAATTTCCATTTTTTGCTTCTTCACATGCAAGCCCGTCTTTATCTTCTCCTTTTTATCCTTAACGAGCCCAAAAAGACCATTTTACCCTTTCTTATGAGCTTAGGTTCTTTTAACCTTAAGTAGTCTTCCAAAAATGCCCTTCATGTAAGCTTACTACCTTAACACTTTTATTCAATTAACGTATATGATGTAATCTTACTAACATTAGCATAATAATAACTCCAAAAATTAAATCCATCAAAACCTCATAATTCATTTAAATCATGCTTAACTAGAGGAAAAAAATCTGGGGGCCAACAAACCATGTATGTCCTAGAAACCCTATAATTTGCTATAAAAGGACATGAGTAGAGGCAAAAGAAGGGGTAGACGTTTGGAGATGATTTCAAATGTGGAGAATGACCATAAGGGACGATATTGATCTAAGAATGAGGAAAACACGAAGCAATCATTTAAAATTTTGTTAAAAATAAGATCAAACCTCTACCTTATAAGAATATTCTCTAGGAGATAAAAGGAAGATTTAGAATTATAAATTTGTTGTTTTCTATTTGTTTTTCTTTCTGTTTATGTTTGATTTCATTTTCTATCATATGTAACTAAATTTCTTTAGTGTCTACGTTAGATGAAACCTAGTTTTGTGATAATATGCAATTAGTTTGAAACATTTAATGGATATCAAAGACTAAAGTATGAAGATATTTAAATAAACATTTGGGGGTGTTTATTATAGAACAAGTTCACAGAACTAACCCGACATAAGAAATCCATTTAAAACATTACTTGTATATTTATGTAAATTCCCATTGTAATTATTATATAAGTGATCCTTTGATTTGAGGTCTTCAAAGTCATCTTATCTAGGGATTGCTATGTTTCGATATTACTTATGAACTATTTAATCATAGTCGTTCAATCGGAAATCATTGGATGGAGCATAAACTATATGGAAGTAATTGCGTGATCAAGATAAGATTCATCATTATTCTTCAGTTATTCTCAATTAGTATTGATTCAGGAAATCTTTGGTCAAGGTAAAATGAAAACTTTACAAATAGTTTACAAATGTTATTAATTGAATCAATAGATAATGGCAGTAAACTAATATGATTAGAATTAAAAAGAGTAGATATTAATTTCATGCTCTGTCTAATCGAAACATTGTATGATAAAATGATTCAATTATACGAAAAAATCATGCACGAAAAAGTTAATCAAAATCACTTTGACATTCATAAATATTTGGGTGGTCATGATATGTTGCTAGATGTCAATCTTGATTTATTATATAAAATTTTTAATTGGAGAATTAAAGATAAACTAAAAGGATAATTAGAATTATTATTTATAGTCATTCCTAATATATTTGGGAACCTAACGGGTCTCACATATAGAATGAGATAAAGAGAGCAAAGATATTTTATCAAGTTGGACTTCATTGTAAAGTTTGGAAAACTTTATAATTAAATATAAGATATTTAATAAATAAGAATCCATATGAGGTATTGGATCTTATTTGGGCATAATTGATATTTAATTAAAATTATTTGTAATTCTAATCAAAGTTTAATTGAAATTAGAATTTAATTTCGATTCAATTACTAAAATGTCCAAAACTTATTATAAATAGACTTAAGCTTTAATTAAGCTAGCACTTCTTATTTAAAACTTATTATAAATAGGTTTAAGCTATAATAGAACTAGTACTTCTTAATTAACCCTCTCTGTAAGACTTGCAACTTTCTCTCATCCTATTTTATAGATACCGTAAGAGG
Source organism: Erythroxylum pedicellare (assembly GCA_027563575.1). Lineage (NCBI taxonomy): Eukaryota > Viridiplantae > Streptophyta > Magnoliopsida > Malpighiales > Erythroxylaceae > Erythroxylum > Erythroxylum pedicellare. The sequence continues at coordinate 18,719,533 of JAOQMP010000003.1, read as the reverse complement.
CCGGATACTTGTGAGACTATAGCGGTTGAGATAAACCGATTTCAGAAACAATTTGAGAGATACAACAAGAAAATTATCAAACTTTAAAATAAGGCGAATTATAATTCATATTTTGTTATGATTCATGTGTTAATTATTTTATAAAATTAAAGTAATCTTAATTTTCGAAAGATCAAAATACAAAGAAAAATTCCTAAGTAATTCATTGTATCCGGAATCTAATTTCGTCCTGATTTCGCAACAAAAAATCTCACTAGTAAGATGAGAGTTGTACGCTGAAATGCAGATATAGGATTTATCCTTGTTTCCGTATAGGCTCAAAACACAGCACATCACTCGATATAATTTTCAATAAAAATTCAACACATCTAACAAAGATCGTTGTTTTATAATCCCAGTTCAAATTCTTTGTTTTGCATAGGTTCAGTAAATTCATTCAAACATCAACTAGTTGCTATAACAAATACTCAAGTTTTATGATAAAATTAACCAAGTTCACAAATCGCTTCTTAATATTAAGGAATTAAATTAAATCATTTTAAGAAATAGTAAGACTAGGGTCTGCGGAATCTTCAAAGTTTCCCGTAGCAAGTCGAGGTAATAATGAACTGATATGCATTGTTAGTTAAGCATATAAACGTGCTCCTCAAAATTAACAAAGTAGTCAGTGAACAGAAAAGGAACGTGTTTAAGCGCTCAGCCAATCTGAACAAATGTTGGTTATTGTTCTTCACTCCATGCAATTTACTTTTTTTTGTGACTTTTGACCATTTACCGATATTTAGTTGTAGAATTGTTTCCAATCGACAAGATTCTGCATTATTCTTGATTTATCTTCATTCACACAAAAGAAACAGTATTAACCGTGTGCCTTTAGGTTTATCAATTCACATGCTCTCTCCTCAACCTTCCATGTCTTATGCCCCCCCCAGTATAACATGCTATTTTCTGTGAATGCAAGACATCTGTCAAGTAATAAACTCACAATTACAAGACCTCATCTTTGGTTAATTAACATATCGCTAAGAAGACCTTACTTCTAATTTCAGTGATCCAAATTTAGCATTTACAAGCTCAGCAGCTGCACGGGCAGCAACAGTGGCACGGTCAGCAGAAGCAATGGCTGCTCGGGCTCTCTCCAACACATCGGAGGATTGCCATGATTCTTCCGGTTTCACATCCACAACTGATCCTGTATTATCCTGTCCAACTGATTGCTCGATTTCATTAACATCAATAGAAGACCTGTAACATGGAGGGTTGTGGGCTTGAAGATTTTGAGTTCCCTGTCCACGATCTAAATCTGCCATGCGACCTTCTCGATCAAAACCCAAAGACTTGTGAGAACTCTGTTGGATAGAGGCTTGGGAAACTACAGCTTCAGTGACAATTTGCTTTGATCCGCTCTAGAGTTTGACATTAAAAAACCCCTTTCATCAGTAACAAAATGGACAAAACAATGATGGTCTAAAATGGCAGATTAAAGCTTAAAGTTTCCAACTGCTTGTCTGCGGGAATCTCTTTGCATAACAGCACCAAACAATGCTAAACATTTCAACTTGAAAAAGAAAGACGAGTTATTGGGTAACATGAAGGATCGCAACCAGAAGGGAGATTAGACTCTAGCAGTGGATTGAGGGCGAAGAAGGAAGTGCACAAGTTCACCATGCCCCAGAATCCTCAAAACGGCTCACATGGTAAGTATCATTGAAATTTTGTAGCCATTTCAAAATCTTATTGCCGAAAATACAGGATGATATACACAAGCTACAGTGTTGCACCACGCAAGCGCTAGGGTCGGGTCCGTGGTTACAGCCCACATAATTTGGTAGGTCAGAAACAATGCTTTGCACTTTTGATGAATTATGGTTTTGGAGGATATTGTTGATACCCAATGGAGATCAAGCGGTAAAAATTAAGCCAGAGTGAGTTATTAGGTGTACCAATAGTGCAATTTATGAAAAAAATATTCGGTCTTCCCAGTACCAGACTAAAATAAAAAATTATTTTCAAGCGTACCAGGAGATCTTCATGTTTTTTTCCTAGTTCTGCTTCTGTGCTCGAGGAGTCCCACTCCAGATTGTGCTCTTGAGCAATTTCTTTCAATACCTTGAGCCTTAGTGCTGCAGATGGAGCACTAACTGAAAGTTTTTCAATTATCTGCACATTTAAGAATAAATAATACAGCTCAATAAATTAGTCATGTAATCCCCATGCTAAACATGCACCAGAAGAAAAGCAAATAAATCACAGCCTATTAACTGTTCGGTTGACACCAGAGTCAGGTCGGAGCTCAGAGGCAGTCATGACAAATTCCTTGCCATATTTGGTCGTAAGCAAATTCTTGATCTGCAACAAATCTGGAATTTCTGAACATCTTGGAGCAGAAAAAATTATGCTTGCAATAGCCTCTCGCAGTTCAGCAGGACATTCCCTGTTATCATAAACAGGATGATTGAAGCTACCATGGAGAATGGAATTAAGACATTTTCCGTATGGCTATTCTTTCAGGAATAACTCCTTAATAAATTATACAGTTCAAGATTGTTGCAGAAGGCCAAAACTTACTGAACTGGAAAAAAACACAGAGAATAGTCAACCTATTTCTTTTTTGAGAAAGTAAATTGATATGAACTGAAAAGAAGGATTGTATGAGCTTGTAGAAATGTGCAGCTCCCCCTTCCTTTGTATACTAGATTATGTTATCCATATAAGGTAAGTTACAATTATAATCGCTAAAACCTCTCTATCAAATCATAATCATAACCCTAAAAAAATCTCTTAATCAAATCAAAATAGCTAACACTCCCCCTCAAGCTAGAGCATATCATAAGCTCCAAGCTTGTTATGCTGTTGTGTTACATGACTTCCAACCAAAGACATGGTGAATAGATCAGCCAACTGATCCCCAGACTTCACATGAGTTATTTTTATCACTTTTATTACCTCTCTCTAACAAAGTGACGGTCTACCTCAGTATGTTTTATCCTTTCATGAAAAATTGGATTAGAAGCAAGTAAATGGATGCTCGATTATCACACATTAGCTCTATAGGTTGAGTTTGTTGAAATCCAAGTTCCCGCAACGTATGTTTTACTCAGACAAATTCTGGTGTTGTATATGTCATGGTTCTATATTCTGATTCTACACTTGAACAAGAAACTACTGTTTGCTTCTTGCTTTTTCATGAAATCAAAGTGCCACCAACAAACACACAATACCTTGTAATAGATCGTCGATCAGTCCTAGAACTCAACATCACTATAGGCTTGAATTGAACAATGCCCATAGTTCTTATATAAGAGTCCTTTGTTAGGATTGGGCTTGAGGTATTTCAAGATTCAAATAGCCGCATTCTAATGGTTGATCCCAGGGGATTGCATAAATTGACTCACCACACTAGTACTGAATGAAATGTCCGGCCTTTTAATTGTAAAATAGTTTAATTCCTCAATCAGTCTCCTATAATTTCCTAGATCTTTCAAGAGTTCTCCCTGGTATGCATCAAGTTTGATGTTGGAATCCATTGAAGAATCCACTGGCTTACATCCTACCAAACCAGCTTGAAGCAAAAGAACTTAAAGTTTATAAGAGAAATAAAAGAGGAAAGATTAATCAATTACAAGCTTTAATTTAGTGGGATCAGGATTGGGAATTGAATTGATATCAAAGATAAACTCTGAAATTCAAATTGTATTAGGATTCCTTATTAGATATGAAGTAGTGGTATTATGTTATGCTATCCTAGTAGTATTTATAAGAAACAATCTGAAATTTTTCTACAACTTTGAATTTTCAACTAGAAAGTGTGATGCTTTCTCCTAAGAGTGATTCTTAACCCATGAGTGATTCCTAGTTTCCTACTATCTATTCTTTGTGTTCTTCACGAAATTCCAGCAACCTTCACCCAAATTCGAGTCCTCTTAAACCTGTGTTTTAGCCATCTCAAACCTATATTCCAGACATATCAAACCTGAAATCCTAAATCTAAATTTCCAGCATCAAACCTTAAATTGTCAGCCATACAAAATCTGAATTCTACATTCTTAGCCTAAATTCAACCTTGAAATCTGATATTCCAGCAGCTTAATGTCAACTAGATTTCTAAATTTGTGAGATTTAGCTTCTAGTTAATAATTCTTCTATTTGTCCTACAACACTTTTAGTATTAATAAATAAGCACAATACGTTATCACACAATATAGTTATCCGTATGGAGAGGACAAGGCTCCTTGAAACAATTGAAAATGAATTTTTCCTGTTCCCCTACATGACCTTTAACCCAAGTGCTTATACTAATCCTTAGTGCTACGAATGAAGTAAGGTATTCTAGAGTTTGTAACAAATATCCTTTGTATAACTAACTACTTATCATATCAAAGTCTATCGCCATCATTTCAAGCATTTATGTCTAAGTTATCCAATGTTTCCATTCCTAAGAATATACAAGAGGCTCTAAATATTCCTAAGTGGAGGGATGCAGTCCTGAAGGAGATGAGAGTTTTGGGGAAAAATAGAATGTGAGAGGAAGTTGATCTTCTGAGAGGAAAAACATTGGTTGGATGTACCGTAAATTACAATTCTAATGGATCACTTGAAAGATATAAGACTCGCCTCTAGGTTTACACAAACCCATGGCGTAGATTATTCACACAAAAATTTCACCTGTTGCTAAGTTAAATATTGTGAGAGTGTTGCTTGCAGTTAATCTAGATTAGACTCTACATTAGTTGGATGTGAAAAATGCATTCCTAAATGGAGATTTAGAAGAAGAGGTGTATATGGAGCCTCCCCCAGGATTTAGTGAAGGCTTCCAAAAAAGGATATGCAAACTAAAAAAATCATTATATGAAATCTCAAGATTTCTTTCAGAGGCAGTCTAATCATACTCTATTCATAAAAACTTCTACAGATGGAAGGAATGCGATTCTAATTGTGCACGTAAACGACATTATCCTCACTGGCAATGATTTTGAGGAAATTGAAATTCTTAAAAAGAATCTCTCAAAGGAGTTTGAAATCAAAGACATGGAGTATCTTAGATACTTCCTAGGGGACGGAAATCGCTAAATCTAAGAAGGGCATAGTAGTCTCCCAATCGAAGTATATCCTAGCCCTTCCAGAAGAAATTGGGATGAATGGATGTGAACCATCAGATACTCTTATGGAATTCAACTCAAAGCTAGGTAAGGTTAGAGAAGGAGTTTCTATAGATACAAGTCGATATCGATGACTAGTAGGAAAGCTAATCTATTTATCTCACACCCGACTATATATTTCCTTTATTGTCAGTGTGGTAAGTTAGTTTATGCATACTCCCTATGAAGAACACTTGAAAGTAGTGTCTAGAATCTTAAGATACTTAAAGGGAACTCCAAGGAAAGGATTATTCTTCAAGAAAAGTGATCAAAGGAGAGTTCAAGTCCACATTGATCCAGACTGGGCAAGGTCTCTTACTGACAAAAGATCAACTTTTGGGTATTGCATATATTTGTGGGAAATCTAGTAACTTGGAAGAGGAAAAAGCAAAGTGTGGTAACCAAAAGTAGTGCGGAGGGGCTTAAGGAATTTGTGAAATAATTTGGATTAAAAGAGTAATGGAAGAACTTCAAAAACCAATGGAGCAACTAATGAAGTTGTTTTGTGATAACAAAGCAGCTATCAGTATTGCCAACAATCCAGTTCAACATGATCAAACGAAACATGTAGAGATTGACAAACATTTTATAAAAGAAAAACTTGAAAGTGGACTCATTTACATACCATTTGTACCTACAATACAACAAGTTGTCGATGTCTTCGCCAAAGGACTACTAAAACAAAATTTTGAGTTCTTTATAAGCAAGTTGGGCATAATCAATATCTATGCACCAACTTGAGGGGGAGTGTTGATATTATGGAAATAATCAACTAGAGATAATTAGCCAATTCTTTACAGATAATTAGCTGATTATTTCCATAATATAGAGATAATTAGTTGATTTTCTATAGATAATTAGTTGATATTTGTTATGGTCTAATTGTCCCACATCGGTAATAAGAGAGGCTGATGTGGGGTTTTAGGCTTATGGGCTCTCCCACCCTTTAAGCTAGCTTTTACGATTAGTTCTCCGATAATACCTATAACAATTGGTATCAAAGCTGTTTCGATCCCATAGCAGTTCATGCCCCAAATCAGAATGGATTCCCAAATTGAAAAACTTGAAGAAAGTGTCAAAGAAATTCCTAAACTTAAAAAAGAGGTGGTTGGGCTATCAGTTGCAGTAACCTTGTTGGTTCAACAAATGAAAGAGAATCAACATTCACTTAAAACCCTGCTACAAAACTCGTCCCCTGAAAACCCAAACCGTGTGGAATCCAATAACGCCCATCGAAACGTGGTGGAACCCATTAATGTCGAGAAAGAGACAACACTAGAGGAGGTGACAGCAATTGTTGAACAAATTTGGGAGAAAGACCGAGACTCTCAGAAGTTGGAATTGCTAGTGTTTGATGGGAGGGCGTTGTTTCCTAGATTTTTAGAGCTGAAAGGTATTTTTCCATTAACCATTTATTAGAGGCAGAGAAGCTTGAGGTAGTGGGTGTTTGTTTTAAAGGTGAGGCACAAGCTTGGCTAAGGTTTGAATAGAGGGATAGAGTTTTTGAGAGTTGGGAGGAGTCGAAAACCCAGATGTTGCATAGATTCGCTGGATTACAAGTTGGTTCCTTACTCCATCGTTGCTTCGCCGTCAAACAACATGGAACAGTAGCTGAATACAGAGCCCAGTTTGAATATTTAGCAGCATCAGTTGGAAGGGTTGATGACAACATCATGTCTGTCGTATTTGTTAATGGCCTTAATGAGAAAATTCGGGCTGAACTGCTAGTCTTAAAACCACAAAATCTAAAGGAGACTATGGAAGTTGCGGGTCGGGTTGAACACAAGAACCAAGTCCCGCCCACTGCCCAACACACCAAACCCACCAAAGAGCCCCCTTCAATCCTATTCAAACCAAACGCTACATCGGTCACATGGACCCCCAAACAAACCCTACAACCCTTTCACCAGCAACTCAAACACTCCCACCCAAAAGGCCAAACCTCCCCAAATCATCCGCAAGACCAAAAACACAAGCACCCACCCGTCTTATGGGTAGCCACGATTTCAAAAGCTTACGCCCAATGAAGCTTAGAGCCAAAGAGAACAGGGGCTTTGTTATCGTTGCGATGAAAAATGGCATGTTGGACATCGATGTAAAAGGAAAGAATTGCATATGTTATTTGTGAGTGAGGAAGATAGAGGGGATGGTATAGAGTAGATGGGTTCGGCTGAAACAGAGGTGCTAGGAGGAGTAGGATTATCCTTGAACTCTATTGTGGGATTGTCCGAACCAAGGACTCTAAAATTGAAAGAAGAAGTACATGGGTTAGATGAGGCGGCTTTAATTGACTGCGGTGCCACGTGTAATTTCATTTCCAATGGTATTGTGGAGGCTTTGCAATTACAGATTCACGAGACTTCACAATATGGAGTGGTCATTGGTTCCAAGAAACAGTTGAAAGGAATGGGTGTGTAAGGGTGTGGTCTTGAAGCTCCAAAAGATAACAATTTTGGAGGACTTCTTACCATTACCTTTAGGAAGTACTGATGTCATTTTGCGCCTAAAGTGGTTAGCAAAGTTGGGAGAGACAAGCAATGATTGGAAGAAGCTTACAATGACGTTTGAATTGGGTAGTCAGTCAATTACTTTGAAAGGTGATCGTAGCTTGACAAAAGCCATGGTCTCTCTAAAAACTATGGTGAAAGAACTGCAGGTGGAGAAAGAAGGGTTAATGTTTGGAGTTGTTTCACTTAGAAACCACAAAAGGAAAGACTGGAGGATGTTGAGCTTGTGTCGAGAGAGTTGTTAGAAGAATTTAATGACGTGTGTGCTGCACCTAAAGAGTTACCCCCATTCAGAGGTCATAAACAAGCGATAGTGCTTAAGGAGGGTTCAAAAGCAGTCAATGTGCGGCCTTATCGGTATCCACATATTCAGAAAAACGAAATTGAGAAGTTAGTGACGGAGATGCCAGAGGAAGGAGTAATTAGGCCAAGTGTGAGCCCATTTTCGAGCCCGATATTGTTGGTTCGAAAGAAAGATGGAAGTTGGCGATTTTGTGTGGATTATAAGGCCTTGAATCGAGCAATAGTTCCGAATAGATTTCCAATCCCAAATATTGATAAATTGTTTGATGAGTTAAATGGGGCAAGAATTTTTTCTAAACTTGACTTGAAGTCCAAATACCACCAATTCTAGGTCCAACTGGAGGATGTGCATAAAACAGCGTTTCATACGCATGATGGTCACTTCAAGTTCCTTGTAATGCCGTTCGGGTTAACAAACGCGCCGGCAACATTTCAAGCATCGATGAACAGTATTTTCAAGGATTTACTTCAACGGTACGTGCTTGTTTTCTTCAATGATATTATGATTTACAGTGCTTCTATGAGTGACCATATTGACCATTTACGTGTTAATTTATCTCGACTTCGACAAGCACCAATTATTTGCAAACTTGAAAAGGTGCTACTTTGGGAGAATGGAGTTGGCATATTTGGGGCATGTGATTTTCGATAAGGGAGTATCCGAAGACCCCAAAAAAGTCAAACTTATGGATGAGTGGCCAATTCTGAAAAACTAAAAGGAATTGAGGGGATTCCTCAAGCCAACAGGGTATTATCAGCGGTTTGTTTGTGATTATGGGAAATTGGGGTCGGGTGCTATTTTGAGCCAAAAAGGACGACCTATAGCTTTCTTCAACCATGCTTTAGTTGGAAGGTCACGTTTCAAATCATTGTATGAGCGCGAACTTATGGCGATCGTTATGGTAATCCAAAAATGGCGCCACTATTTATTAGGCCGTCATTTCATTGTTAGAACTGATCAAAAAATCTCTTCGGTGTTTGCTTGAGCAAAGGGTTGTAGCTAGTGAGTATCAACATTGGCTGACCAAGTTGATGGGATTTGATTTTGAAGTGCAGTTTAAACCAAGCATGGAAAATACAGCCGTAGACGCTTTATCACGATTTCACTTGTTTGTCAAAATGCAAGCCATTTTAGTACCTTCCTGGGTTGATTAGGCCAAGTTACGTGCAGAGATTCAACAAGATGCCCATTTGCAATCTATTAAACACCTCTTGCAGCAAGGTCCGAATGGGAAATAGGGATAGGTTTTGAATGAGGGGGCTGATATATTACAAGGATCGACTGGCCATTCCTAACACGTGCTCTTTCGTTCCCAAGTTCTTGGAAGAGTTCCATAATAGTCCTATTGGAGTAAATGGTGGATATCTTCGCACCTACAAAAGAATTTCTTCCGAAATATTTTAGGAGGGTATGCGAGCTAATATAAAGCGTTTTGTGGCTGAATGTCCTGTCTGCCAACAGCATAAATATGAGATCCTCTCCCCCGTTGGTCTGCTTCAACCCCTTCCAATTCCTCAAACCATCTGGGAGGACATAACCATGGATTTTGTGGAAGGTTTGCCGAAATCCTATGGATTTGATTCGATCTTGGTGGTGGTGGACCGACTCAATAAGTACGCTCATTTAATCCTTCTCAAGCATCCATTTACTGCCAAAGTGGTTGCGGATGAATTTATGACACAATTGGTGAAATTACATGGATTTCTAAGGAGTATTGTGACTGATAGAGATCGGATTTTCTTGGGTAATTTCTAGACTAAGCTTTTCAGGTTGCAGCACACTCAGTTAAGGAGAAGTACGGTTTATCATCTGCAAATCGATGGTCAAAGTGAACTAGTAAAGAGGTGTCTCGAGTTGTACCTATGTTGTTTTGCAAGTCAGCAACATAAGCAGTGGTCTAGATGGTTGTCCTGGGCAAATTATTGTTACAACACCCCTTTCCATACTTCTATCAAAACCACACCCTTCAAGGTGGTATATGATAGAGATCCTCCCTCACTAATCAGGTATCCCTATTCCAATACTACTAATTCTACGTTAGATGAAATGCTGCTTGCAAGAGACTTGATGTTGAATGAGTTGAAGGACCAGTTGGTAGTTGGTCAAAATAAGATGACGACAACAACTAATAAGCACCATAGAGATGTTGAGTTTTCAGTTGGTGAGATGGTGTACTTGACTCTACATCCTTATCTTCAGCAATCCTTAGCCAAGCGTCCAAATGAAAAACTTTCTCTGAGATACTTTGGGCCCTATCAGGTGGTACAACGTATTGGGAAGATTATCTATAAACTTGCACTTTTGGATTCAGCAGCAATACACACTGTTTTTCCATGTCTCACAACTTAAAAAGGCATTGGGAAATACTTCACAGGTGCAACCTCGCCCTCCAATTCTGACTGCTGATATAGATTGGTTGGTCAAATTGCAAGAAATTCTGGATACGCGTGAGACACTTAAGGGATTAGAAGTGTTGATGTTATGGAAGGATCTTCCTCCTTTTGAAGCCACTTGGGAACCTCTGTTGCTGATACAAGAATTGTTTCCTAATTTCCACCTTGGGGACAAGATGGATGTTGAGGGGGAGAGTAATGATAGGTTTGCTACTGCTAAAAGGCCTCCAATTAAGTTTGTCTACACAAGGAAGAAGCATCATGGCTACAAAACGGCTGGCTCAAATTAATGGGCTCGTATGAGGTTAGGGAATGTTGGTTATTTAGTTAAGGAATGTTAGTAGAGTATGTGGGTCATATGTGGCAATTTGTTACACTGCTTTGTCTTATCTACTGAGTTGTCTATTTTCTATTGTTAGTGAGTCTGTTATTAAACGTAGGATGGGGAAAGGTGTGATGATCATTTGGAATCTATTGTTAATGAGTGGGTCTTGGGAGAGAAGGCAACCTCTCGAATGTTGGTAGTGTCACCTATTACCTTTTTTTCCTTTCATCATCAATACAACACACCTTCCTTTTCTCTATTTCCAGTTTATTAATCTAATATCAACCATTACTCCAAACATTTATCAACTATCACATTTTTTATCCTATAATTTTTGCCCATAAGACCTATAACAATTGGTATCAAAGCTAACACCACTCCTTTAAGTCCTCATGCCACGCCCACCAGTGGTGATGTTAGTATTGTAGTGTTCAACCGGGGCTAGAAAAGGTCTAGCACACAGCCAGCCCGTGGGTGTGTGGGGGGTGACATTGATATAGCAGTGTTCTCCCGAGGCTAGAAAAAGGTCTAGTGCATAGCCAGCGCGTCGGTGCCTGGACTGTGAGGCAAGGTGGAATGTTACAGTCTAATGGTCCCACATTGGTAATAAGAGAGGTTGATGTGGGGTTTATAGGCTTATAGGTTCTCCCATCCTTTAAGCTAGCTTTTAGGGTTGGTTCTCCCATAAGACATGTAACAATATTCTATCAATTAGTTGAGATTTTATTACTTAATATATAGTATTCTTATTAATTTAAGGAGGTAATTATGGTTGTATTGTCCTATATAATCCTTGTACTATTCACAAAAAATTAAGGAAGAATCAATTTGTCTTCTTTCTTCAGAATTACATCAACCTGATTTCTTCCAAAAGTCAAGGAATCATATTTACTAAAGATAAATTACACAATACCTATAAAACTAAACAAATCAAATCTATTTCTTAGGGTAGACAGCTAAGAACATGTACATCATAATTCCTTGTGCTCAAATATGTATGACTAGTTAATGTTACTCCAAAGAGGCTCATCAATGAAATATTTAGTATGTAAAAGTTTCCCTTCCCAATCAACGAACGATAGAATGTTAATATCGCCACAAACAACAATCATTCAACTTAAGCCCTAAGTTAACATTGGGTTCAAACAAGTCGAGAGGTTCTTAGATCAAAGACGAAAGGCAAAATAATTGTGAAATAAAGGCATTACTATAGGAAATTTTAACTAAGATATAGAGAGTGAGTCTTGTTAAATTTACAAAGCGTGGTCTAAACACAAGCATGTAGAGTTAGAGAGTGCAAAATATATAACTAGTAGTGACATGGGTGGAACCATGTGTATCCTCCTACTACGACCAAAAATAGATACAATTTTTGTGAAAATTTAATTAGAATTGATTCTTCTAAAAAAGCAGAGGCATAAATAGGAACGGTAAAATTCAGTTGTAGCTTTGCTGCAGCATCTCATGGAACATCTAAGTAACATGAAGCTCAACTTCCAATTCTTTCTTCCAATCATTGCACATTAAACCCCGAAGCAGCCTCAAGGTTAGACGAACTACTGATGAAACAATGGATCATGGAAAGTACTAGGGAACTACTAATGATCACATGTTACTGATGTCTATATAAATGCATTCAAAATGGTTCAACAGATAGGTTTATGATCACAAAATGATATAAAGAAAGAAAAATCAAATCACACACCCACAAAATATCTTTCACAAATTGGTCAATAATTGAAAGTAATATGAAAATTCTCAAATATAAACAACTGGTAGTCAATGAACTTACTTCTGACTTTCAAGAATGGGAATACGTGCAAGAACAAACTCACAAAAAAGCTCCAATATCTCATAAGCAGCCCATATGTTTTGCTCACGTAGTACATGTTCAACCTAACAAAAAAGAAAGCAATGCAGCAGATGAAAGAGTTATTTTCTCAATTATAAAAGGAAAATCCTGAAAGAAATTCGCAAGCAGTCAAAACACAAAGGATACCCGAATTCGAGCTATTGCTTCTTGGCCAGCCTGCAAAAACTGTGCAATCTCCGTGCGCATGTGTTTGAGATGCAATCCTCTCTTATTTTGCAGCAATTTGATGCGTGAAATTGCTAAAGTCAAGGATGTTTTGCTACAAAGCCAATCAACAAAATACATTCAAATGCCCAAAAAAATTGACGAGAAACAAAACAAATGAAGCTCCGAGGACACAAGAGAATTTCATTTGACTGGAACTATCACAACCAAAAGCAGATACAGAGAGAAAATCCCGCTCGCTACAAATCACTACATCTATGATCTAAAATCAAGGCAAACGAACTAAATACTGCAGTTACATAAATCAATCAACCGAAATCCAGAGACGGATCATAAGGATCAGAATTTTGACTTGTTAGGTTTAAAATCTCAGAAGTAGAAAAAGCACATGATTTGACCCACAGGTGTAAAAAGTAAAACATTCACAATTGAATCAACAAAACCAACAATGCAATTTGAGTACACGCTAGAATCAACAATAAGTCCAAACTGAGACAGAAAACTTCGAAAGAAAATCTGTGGCACGAACCATTTAGAACCGAAAACGCCTCTGTTGAAGAGCTGGTTTAGGAGTGACATGGATGCATAAAGACAAACTTGCAGTTTGTACAAATTCTAAGACAAGAACAGATCAGAAGCTATTGTGGTCAATGTCACAGTCTGCAAGTATTTTCTTTTACGCTTCCTAGGGATGGCAGATGATAGTGAACAGGCTCGTCAATCATTTATGTAAAAGTAATCCAATGTTTTAAAAACGGACCGGTGATTCAATCCGAGAAGCAACTGATTCAATGGTCAATGGTTTAACCGGAATTCAACCGTGGTCGAACCGGTATCTAATAAATAATGAATATAAATTTTCATTTTATATATATTATATATATAAGATAATTTTTAAACATGCTATTTAATTATTTATCTAATTATAAACTTAACTTAAACTCCAAAATTCAACCTAAAAACTTCAAAACATACATGTTTTTTTTAAATTCACCAACACAACACAAAATAAGATAACAAAGCTCACTAGTCATATTTCATCAAAAGGATTAAAAAAAGATCACTAATCATAATATTCATTCAAGTTGAGATCAAAATCAAATGCTCCTTCGTCATTGCCGATATAAGCATCTTCAACAGATTCCAAATTTGGTTGTTCGGCAATTTCTTCATCACCTAATTTCATAAT